>OX637467.1:9471851-9900289 GCA_951799995.1 Trifolium subterraneum
TTTTCAGTTTTTAGCAATTTTGAATTTGTAATGATCTATGTATTTTCAATTTGAATGAATGAATCCTTATATTTAGTAACAAAAAAAGAAAAAAGAAAAAAAATACCATAAAAAGTCAAGTCAATTATTAATTGATTAATAAAGCAATGTAGCGCGGCGTATATGACCAATTGAGCAAAAGTGAAAATAGTGCTTTGTGGTAATTGTGTGGAAATTTCTACATCAAACCCAAATAACAGGAATGGAGTCCAGTTCCCTCCATTTAACATATTCTCCATTTAACCAATTAATTACATGGATGAATGACATGTGTAAAAAAAATAATCTAATGGTTGAAATCAAATCTGTAAAATATTAGTATTTCTTTAATAAAAACAAATAAAAATACATCTTCCCTGTAAAGGATTTGAGGAACAAACAAAGGATTATTTTAAATTGTGAAATTTGAGCATGTTTTGTAGTTTTTGATAGTTGATCATTGGGAAGACAAAAGGAGGTATGTGTGAAGTATTCGTATTTGTGCTTTATAGGTAGAGAGCCTAAGTCATTCTGTGTCTTCATTTGTCCAAACCTCCTTGTTAGACTATCAAGAATATAGTCAATTGATGCTTCTGGCATGCTTTAATTTTATGCAACTTGCACCAATTAGTTAAGTCATTAATATTATCATATATGGTTGGTTGTTGATAATAGTCCTTTCTGTCAACAAAAAATCGTCATCTGATAGAGTATGAAGTTTGTTTAGTTGAATTGTAGTTGGGCTTCTTTTGGCCTTAGCCTCATTTAATCTATTATCTATTTAATATACAGTAGTATGTAGCGTCTTGACCAACATAGTATACATATATTTGAGTCTCTTAACCATTTGATTATGAGTTTGATCTCTAGCCGATATGCATGGAAGAACGTTTGTTGGGAGAGGTCAACCTCTTAAGGTCAATCCTGTAAATGAATTTCAGTTACTTCGAGAGAATTAGTCTCTGCAGTTGCGCGCAGAAGATACATTTGATTTATATATAAAAAAAGTAGTGTCTTAGGACATATTTTGACTTAATCAATTAAAAATGAAGATGTACATTTCTTAGATAGTTTTTATTGTCATTCATATATAGTTTTAGCTTAATTTTCCATAGATTATTAGTTTGGTAGGATTAGAACATATCATCGTTCTCGTGAACATAACTCGGTTGATATGGATATTGTATGTAATATGTATGATTGAGGTTCAAATCCTGATACATTCACTTATTCACCTTAAAATGTGATTTTCTACATACTAGGCTACCTGACAACAATAAAAAAAAACACTAATAATCATTCATCTCATATGTATCGTCGTGTTTGACAATTTCACATTAAGAATAAATGAAAGAAAGAGAATTGTGATTTTACTTAATTATCCATCTTAATTATTGGTATAATTTAGAAATGTAATTAATGTTGTATTGAAAAGAGAAATTATGAGTTACTTTACAAAATTGTTCTTCATTAATTGGTCTTGTAAAATGGCATATAATTTTTTACAAATTTTTTCTTCAAATTGACATATAATTTGGTACGAAGGTAGTACTATTTATAAAATAAAATTAAGATATAAGCCCACTCTTTTTATCATATAAGAATTGTCAAAAGGTGATGTGTGTCGGTTGAATTTGAACATCTTAACTTAATCTTGGATGTCAACGGGTAGGGAGTCTTTCCGCGGGTCCTCTTTAAAACTTTATAAAATAAAAAATCATCATATATTATTGGTATGAAGTTTTCACCGTTGTTAATCTTTATGGGAGAATATGTTTGTGGGGGTACATAAGGTGGGTTTTCCCCTCCCAATCGAATTTTAACATCACATGTTTTGTATACATTCATACTAGTGGCGGAATCGGGCGTGGCTGTGGGTGGCCACGCCATCCCCGAAAAAATAAGAAATTACTAATGTACTCTTGGTAGTTTTATAAAATTACAATTGTTTTATTATATATATATTTTTGTCAGAGAAATGATATCAACATTGCTAACTGGCAGATTAGATAACTGTGTTGCCTAAGCACTAGTTGGGGTGCTCAAATTCAAACCAATCCAAATAAAAATCGCAACTCCGTCCAAAAAAATCGAAAATCGCAAAAAATCGAATAATTTTGGATGTGTTTGAATGTCCTTTTGTGAAAACCGATGGATCGGATTTTGGATTGAATTATCAAAACCGATTAAAACCGAACTAAACCACATACATATTTTTTCATATTTATTTAACTTTTTATTAGTATGATATATTGTATTAACATATTAATTGTTGGTTTTTAATTTTCTCAATAATACTTTAGTATTTCAATTTTATCTATTTCTTTTAACTATTTCATTGGTTTCATATATATAATTGTCATTCTAAAAGATTAATTTTAAATATATTATATTTTACATCAAATATATTACTTTACCGTGTCTTTGTAATATAAAAATTTAATTAAAAAATTTCAATTTATAATTTGGATATCCAAAAACCGATCCAAATTAAATCGTACAAAATTGGATCAGATTGGATTTTCTTAATTAGTCATCTAAAACCGAAACCGAACCGCAAGTAATTTTAACTTTGAATCGGATAAGTTTTTGTCTTACAACCGATCCAAATCGAACCGCGAGCACCCATAAGCACACAGGAGTTGCTAGGTTCAACTTTGATTGATACCTTTTTTGTTTTTTTAAAGAAAATCAATTATTTGGTGACAAAAAAATGCATAATTTCTATTTTTTTCTAAAAAAGATACAACTATTATCAATTAAAAACACATATTTTCTTTTTAGTATATGTGTAATATAATATAATAATAAAACATGATTTTCTAATGATAAACTTTGTGCGTGTATTAGTTCAAAGTTAATTATTGATTATTTTAAGTCACTTGACACACATAGAATATTATTTTAAAGTATGTAATTTGATTTATTGATAATCAAATTTTTGTACACAACATAATTTTCACATTTAATTTTTATACACAATATAATTTTTGCATTTAATTTTTATACTATAAGTTTTTTAGTGCCCCCGAAAAAAAAAACCCAGTTCTGTCACTGATTCATACCCTTCTCTAAATTTTCTCTGTTTTTGGGTCAGATTATTTTTTAGCTTATAAAAAATATTGATTATTTTAAGTCACTTGACACACATAGAGTATTATTTTAAAGTATGTAATTTGATTTATTGATAATAAATTTTTGGGTTAAATATGTTTTTAGTCCCTACATTTTGTGAAATTGTTAAGAATGGTCCCTACATTTTAAAAATGGTAAAAAAACCTATAAATTTTTTCGCTATTAAGATTAGTCCCTGCGTTTATCCTTTAGGGACCATTCTTGACAATTCCGCAAAATATAGGGACTAAAAACATTAATAGTTAGGGAATATTCTTGACAATTTTTCAAAATGTAGGGACTAAAAATATTAAAAGGTAGGGACTATTCTTGATAATTTTGCAAAATGTAGGGACTATTCTCTATGGATTGGACTAATCTTGATAGTGCAAATTTTTATAGGGTTTTTCTTTACCATTTTTAAAATGTAGAGAGCATTCTTAACAATTTCGCAAAATGTAGGGACTAAAAACATATTTAACCCAAAAATTTTACTTTCTATACTATAAGTTTTTTAGTGCCCCCCCCCCCCCCCCCGAAAAAAATGCCCAGTTCCGCCACTGATTCATACTCTTCTCTAAATTTTCCCTATTTTTGGGTCGTTTCGATTCAAATTATTTTTTAGCTTATAAAAATTGCTTATGCAAATAAATAATATTTTATGTTAATTTATAAGTTTTCACTAACAAAAATTGTATTTTTATAAGCTATTTTCTTATAAATTACCTTGAAAAATTTATAATGACACATAAAAGCTTATTTATTTGCATAAGTTGTTTTGCATAAGTTCAAAAATAAGTCAATCAAAACATGTCCATTATCACTAATTGCTCAAATCCATCTCGCTCATGATGAAACTGAAGCATCATTTTCAACCACAACAACAACCCTTCATCAAATCGAACTTGCAACCAAAACGAAAACCTAATTTCAATTCTTACATCTTCATATTCCTCCGATTCCAAAATCGACTCATCTTTCGAAGCGCGACGCCAACTTCCGCCACTCAAATCGTGACTCTTTTCTCTCACTATTTGTCTTCCTCACACCACGTCACATTTTTGCAACTGTAGTTTTTTCTTTGTATGGTAGATTTGATGATTTTAAATTGCTTCGATGTGTGAGATCCGTATCACAAATGCTAACTTGCTACTATAGTAAATTAGTAATTAACATTTCAATGTTATTTATTGTTCTGGACTGGGCCAAGAGCTGGCCCAAATCCGCTTCTGCTCGGTGTCAATTATAGCCTATGCCCCTAGGCCATAATTACGAGCAAGATGCAGACACGTGGCAAATGCAAACGAAACATGGCAGATGCAGACATGTGTGAGATCCGTAGCCCACACACGTGGCAGATGCAGACGAAATGTCTGTCTCTCCAAGTCCCATCCAACAGACCACGCGTCATGAGCACATCATTGAAACAACGCAAATTTTCCTCCTCGGATTGCGAGCAAGAAATACGTTTCATAAATAAACCAAGTCTTGTTGTGAGCGCGTGCTCGCAACAAAGACAACGTTCAAAACTTCTCCTCGACGGTAGACGAAACACTTCCCTACGAAGCGTCCTCGACGTAACGTCCTCGTGAGCAAAACTAGCTAGCAGGATTACTAACACGAATTTATGACAAACTCCTCCTCGTAATCACTATTCCTTAAAGCTCCCCGCGAGTGTCTCCTCGTAAAAAGGGGAGGATAAACAAAACACTTTGTCCTCGACGTGTGAGCTTGAACCTAAAGCCATTACTCCTATGACTCGGAGCAATGGCTTTGGGGGCTCCTGTTCTGGACTGGGCCAAGAGCTGGCCCAAATCCGTTTCTGCTCGGGTCACGGGGCAGCCCAACAACGAGTTATCCCTGCTTGACAGCCAAGCACGTGGCACGCCACACGTGCTCCTCGACGCACATCTGTTGAGCCTATCCACTCCTCCTAGGATCGTGGAACCACGCAACCAAGGTAACAGCTGACAACAACTTTCCCCATTATCCTGGGAGTTATCTTGGCAGTCTTTCTTATTGGGCTGCTCATCACGGCCCACTAAGGGGTTCTTTGGCCCAGCGCTGGGGGAAACTATATAAGCTCTCCTTGACAGGAGAGCAAGGTATTCAATTCTTTACACTCTCTCGCTTCACTCTCTCATTCAATATATCTCTTGTTTTCTCTGACTTTGGCATTGGAGCGCCTGCAGGTACAACTCCCCTCCGATGGACGATTGCTGCTTGATGCTGCTCAATGATGATTCTCTGTTCATCACCTACTTCTGATCAACATGTTAGATCATTTATAGAACACATCAGTAATTGTTAGGGTAGGAGTATGAAATAAGTAGACCAGCTAGTGATTACAAAGTTTTCTTATTGTATTTTGGATTTTCTTTATCGGGTCATGCAAATTGGATTGTGGCTGCATTGTAAATTGTACTTTAGAACTCTGAACATTCTTACTATTGACATAAAATAGCTCATTTGATACTCTTACTAGTGTTATAAAATAGCTACTTACTTTTTATTAACCTAAACAGTGGTACCTAAAGCTCAAGGTACTCTCTCATTGCTCGACTTGTTGTACATCCTTTCTTTTAAAACAATGATATGAACTAGAGATTATCGTACCCGAACCAATCCAAATCGAAACCGTAAAAAATCGCATTTATTTTAAACCGCGCGGATCATTTTTCTTCTAAACCGTGCAGTTTAGTTTGGTTTGCGGTTTCCATTTTAGAAATTAAGCCCAACCCAATTTATTACATAGTCAAACTTAGCAATTAAGCCCAACCCAAATTAAGTTCATAAAACAGTAGGCTGTCAAAGCATATAATTTAAAGCGATCTAAAATTATACTATTTGTATTAAAAATAAGTTCTTATGTATATGAAATTTATGTTTACGCATATTATATCATGTAAATAATAAATAAATTAAAATTTCCTATGTTTATTTTGTAACAAGTTGGTAATATCGTCATGTTTTTTATATCGCGATAAACCGCACAAACCGAACCAACCCTAACCGCATTGGTTTGGTTTGGATGACTTTTTAAAAACCAACCGAACCAAACCGAACCACATGCATTTTTATCTCGCGGTTATGATGACTTTTATACTCAAAATCGAACTGAACCGCACCGCGACCCCTAATTTATGTACTAGTTAGTTTATGTCCATTCAAATTAATTGGTGCACATTGTTTGAACAAAGAGCATATTAGTAGGGGTGTGAGTGAATCCGATGTCCGAACCAATGAACTCTTGATTGGTTCGGTTTTTAGTGTTTTTCAAAAATGAAACCGAACCAACCTCATCGATTTGGTTTGGATACTTTGATAGTTTTATCTCACATTTTTTCCGAAGTATTTCCATGCTATTATTTTTTTCCTGGTATACTACAAAATACATCTCTTTTCTCATAAATTAATCAAATACATAATTATTTTTTTCGAAAAAGCAAAAAATTATTAAGATGAGTTAGGCACAATGAGTGCAAAACTCACGTTAAAAAGAAAGTCTAATATAACAAATCTAAATGAACAAGATCTCCATAAAAACAGACACCTATACCAAGGAGAGGAGAGGAGAGAGTGTTTCTAAGTTAGGGACTTCGGGTTACTAAGAAGTTTTTTTTTTAAGGAGTTGGGCTGCCTAAAAAAATTAGATGTAGGCTGGACTGCAGTAAAAATAAAAATAAAATTAACTTAATAATATGTAGGTATCAGTTTGGTTCGGTTTATCCAATGATCCTAAAACTGGAACCGAGAACCGAACCAAATCACATCGGTTTTCAATTGGTTTGGTTTTCTATCCGAACCAAAAAAATCGATTTTTTTCGGTTTGGATTGGATTGGATCATCGATTCAATTGGATTTTTCAAATTCGCTTACACCCCTACATAGTGTGTCAATTGAAAGTAAATTTTTTGAGTGGCACATTTAGTAGTAGAGTATACTGTGTATATTTTTACAAGTAAAATAATAATAATCCACAAATCCTAACTCAAATGGTAGAAATACCGAAATTGCTAGTGTCGGACGCCATGACCGGAGTTCGATCCCTAGTCACTCCACTTTGTGTGTGAGTTTCCAATGGCTTTGCCATTTCGTTTACCAACAAAAAAATAAAATAATAATAAAAGGTAAAATCTACATTTATTATCGCTTTTTTTTTGTTGTGGTAAAATCATTATGTTTTTGATTTATGAATAGTCTTAGTTATCATAAGTTAAGAAGTCCCACATCGGTTGCGAGAATCCTCACCTTACAAGCTGGTTGAGTTATGTCTAATACCCAATTTTAAGAATGGCATTGGATGTATTTAAGAAGTTGAGTAAATTTTTTTGTAAAATTTTGTTTTGAAAATAATGTGGAGAGATACAGGCCAGAAACAAGAAAACGAAAAGCAACAAAATGTCAACGATACAAAGATCTCACAGAAACTCTCACAAAGTGGAGAGATACATAATCCTTAGCAGAGCACCGAGAAAAAATTGTGAT
Source organism: Trifolium subterraneum (assembly GCA_951799995.1). Taxonomy (NCBI): domain Eukaryota; kingdom Viridiplantae; phylum Streptophyta; class Magnoliopsida; order Fabales; family Fabaceae; genus Trifolium; species Trifolium subterraneum. The sequence continues at coordinate 9,479,472 of OX637467.1, forward strand.
TTATTCACACAAAAAGTCAGTGAAAAAGATAACAGTATATATATAAATATGAAGTTACTTTTAGGCCTTTCACCATCAGTTTAATCTGGTTCAGGAATCACTTCTGGCATCAAATGATTATAGTCTCCTCCCGACCGTAGTTGCGGGGGATCGAACCATGATCTTTCCTACCAAATTAAGTGTCAATCACCACTAAACCAACTAACAATTGGTATGAAGTTACTTTCACAAAAAATAATGTGATTAGTTTAGTGGCTTGATAAATTAATTTTATCTCATTGGACGTGGGTTTGAAAGTCACAACTTATTAGGTACCTCAACTCTTAATTTAAATCGATTTTAGACTAACAATAGTAGTACCAAATTATGGAGTTGTTATAACCACAACGATTAATTTTCTCACTTTACATTTCACTCACTTTAGAGGATCCAAATCCATAAGTTGTAAATACACGGGTATTGTTTATCAATATCAAAGAATGTGGGTGCATAAAATATCATCTAAAAGTGAATTTACAATGTTAACAAATACTCATATGCAATTAGTGTTGGTGCAATTTGAAGTCATTATTTTATGAGTCACTTATATATTATATATAGTATTCAACATTTATTTTTTATCTATAGTATAATCTTACAAAATTTTAACTCAAATTTTAATATTTTAAAAGGGGATAAAAAAAAAAAAATTGAGTAAAAAAAAAAAAAAAAATTGAATTAAATTTTTTTTTAATAATAATAAAAAATGACGTGGCATTTTTTTTTTAAATTAAAAATTTCCTACGTGGCAGCGCCACGTGGAGATTCCGTCTGCCACTGTGTCATTTGAGGGGGGAATCCAGAAAATTATATTTTGTAGGGGAAATCTAAACGAAAAATTTTCCACGGGGTAATCCAGAACTCGCCTACTTTGCAGGGGGTAAACACCATTTAACCCATATCAAAATTTTAAATTATGGCTCGTAACATATAAGTTTATATTGAAAAAAATTAATCTATTTGGTAAATATTTTTCATGACATTATAATTATTTATACTATCTTATAGTTTATTTTGATAAGGTAAATTTGAATAGAAAATAACAAGTGGTCCATATTACCTTGAAAAAATTAAATATTAATTAAACATATTATTTATATCATTCATATTTATATACTAGTTTAATTGATAATTTTATTCAATACTACAAATTCAATTATTTATCCGCTCTTCTCAAAACCACCACCATCACTACAACCGTCTCTCTCTCTCTCTCTCAACTAACATCACCTTAAATCTTCATATTCTTCCCCAAAACCACCACTTATCTCTTTTTATTCCTCCATCTCTCACAAACAAGATTGAAAAAAAACAACGCAAATTTTTACAAAAAAAAAAAAAGAAAGAGTAGAGGATTTAATCACTTTGTTTAAGGGTTTCCTCAAACGATCCATCTATTGTTTTATGAACAAAATCAAAATTGACTATTAAAAATTAAACTGTATAATACTATGTGTATTACACATGATACATGACTTAAGATAATACTATGGCACTATACTATATGTATACCAAGTGACTTAGAAATAATTAACAATAGACTATAAACTAATATTTACACTAATGCTCGAATTATATGTTTACCAAGTGACTTACGGTGATCAATAATAAATTCTAAACTAAAAAAAAAAAAATTCTAAACTAATATTTACATTAATATTTGTATAAATGTGTACAATGTTTTTACACATATATTCAATTCAAATCACATTATAGTACTGTTCAGATTTGAACTCAAGTCTACATCTCCGAGAGATTGTCTGCTTTGGGGTTAACCCGTCACGATTTTGTCCTTTGTAGAAAAGGCGCCTCGGTGGTTTGAAAGGTGTGGGTGTTGTATATAAACTACCCTTTGCCTCGAGTACCAAGCGATGTGGGACTATTTGGTGTATCCAGAACAGAAGCCCCCCAGTCGAGGCTAAGGGGCTAACGGGTGTCGACCACGGGCATGCACGGGGCACCAACAAGTCGTTTCCCACAGACGGCGCCACTGTTCAGATTTGAACTCAAGTCTACATCTCCGAGAGATTGTCCGCTTTGGGTTAACCCGTCACGGTTTTGTCCTTAGTAGAAAAGGAGCTTCGGTGGTTTGAAAGGTGTGTGTGTTGTATATAAACTACCTTTTGCCTCGAGTACCAAGCGATGTTGGATTATTTGGTGTATCCAGAACAAATACCACTTTTATAATTCGTCTCTAAAGTGAATAAGTGAAGTGTCCGACTATTTGAATTCTGACCCTTACATATAGCCTGTGACTCTGTTCGGTAAAGCCGAATTTAATCAAACTAGTTTATTCGATATAAGCTAATATTAATTCAAACTTTTTTTTATTTCATTTCATTCTTATAAATTAATTCAACTGTTAATTTTATTAAATACTATAAATTTAATCAACTAGTTTATTCGCTATAAGCTAAAAACAATTTATAAACTATTCGCGATAAGCTAGTTTACTAACTAAATAGAGACATATATTATATATAATGTGATGTCTTTACTAACTAAGTTAAATTCTCTATATTTATTTTATTTATTTTTTAGTAAATTAAGCTCACGTTATTAATATTTAAGGTCTGTTTGCATTAGTTTATTTTTGAGCTTATGTAATTTTTATGTATTATTACAAATTTGTAAATATAGTTTATGATAAAATAGCTTATTAAAATACAATTTTCATTAGTAGAAACTTATAAAATAACATAAAATCTAATTTAGATTACATAAACTCAAAATTAAGCAAAAACAAACCCTTAATAATATTGTTAATTTTTTTTAAAGGCATTACATTATCTATTAAACTTTATGTTGAAAATATTTAGTATTTTGGAAACAAAAAAGTTGAAGGAAGAGAGTGGACCCCTTGTTGAAAACGCGACGTTTATACAAACACGCAGCAGTGCGTTTAAGAAGATCGTGAGGCGAAGTTTGAACATCGCGAGGCTATTCAAACCACGCTATGCGCAGCAGTGCGATTCAGACCACGCTACGCGCAGTGGTGTGTTTTTCAAAAAGGGCAAGGCGTTTCAGTTAAACGCTAGGCGTTTTGCTGGTTTCAAGGAGAACCGTTTCAGTCACTGAATTGACAGAGTAAAATTCATTGATAAGTACGATTTACTATATTCCCATTTGCACTTCTGCACATACTGAACCAGTGTTTCAATTTCTAAAATTAAGAGTTCAGATTTTTGGATATAAGCTCCATTTTAATTTATTTGCAAACATTCCATACAACTCTTACATAATCGTTAAACTTGTTTGATTCTTCCTCTGAGATACTTGCTTGATACACCTGCATTCAGTATATATATGTTGATTGCCAGCTGGTTGTTGTTGTTGTTGTTATGATATTTGTTTTCTATGCAGGTAAGCAGACTGAAGCTTGAGGTTTTTCTATACTGCTCTGAGGTCTGAGGAGTTTCATTCATGTACTTTTTTTTAGTTGTGTGTGGATGGTTTTTGGTCTAATCTCTATCTAAACAAAAAATTTCTTTTGATAGTTTCTCAGTAGCAACTTTAGGGTGTGTTTTGCCGGTCGATCCGCAACTTGTATACGCACACAATATGACACAAACTTAAGTTCACTTCTCATTTATAATATTACGTCCATCAAGTATATGATACATAATATTACATGAATAACGGATTGTTGCATTCAACTGGCCAGATTAAGTATATGATAGATATAGGTTGTGGCATTCAAATGGCTAGATTGGGAAGGAAACTTATATCAAACAATTCTGCATTTTATTTCACCATAAGGGCTTCAAAAAAGCCATCGTTTACAATTTGCAAGGTATGTTGATTTAATCTTATGGTTTTTTCATATGTACTTTTTGAGTTCTTTTCATTTTATTTACTTAATTAAGTTAATATGTTTGGTTGATATAGATAATAATTTTCCTGTTCAATATTTCTGTCAAATCCAATATGTAGCATTTTAAAAATTGAAAACACATGCTTTGCAACACTTTGGTAACCATTTGTATGCTCATATTTCATATAGATAGAGTTTGTTGGGATTTAAGTTACCCAAAACCTTAAATTGTTGAGTGGAGACAAATGATGTTTGAGAATTGATATTATAAAACCATATGAGAAAAATAAATATTGAAAATACAAAAGTACACTTCTCATTTAAACTTTATGGTAGATATTACATTAATGATGTTTCAAACGGTAAGAATTGAAAAGAAATTTATCAAACAGTTCTGGACCAGCAGCATTCAACTCAAGTGGCACTACATAATAGTACATACACTTCTCTTTCCTAAATGATTGTGAATGAGTACTTCGCCTTTAACTAATCACGAGTGCGAACACCTGAAATCAAGTAGAAATCCATTATCTTTGTATTTTGTAGTTTAGGAATTTTCATATGCATAGCAAGATGTAAAAAAATTGAGTTAATTACGTAACTACTTAATCAGATAATAAGAGCATAATAAATATGCAATTAAGCATGTAAAAATATCAATCAATCTCACCAGCAAGAAAGGCCTTTTTGATCAAGCTTAGCTCTCTTGTAACATCAACTATATTCATTCTATCTTTTGGTGATTCCACTGAACAAGCAAGACCAATCCGAAAAAGTGAAACTAAACACTTCTCTATAATAGGAGTGAAATTCCCAATGTTTCCATCTTCTATTGTTGCTTCTTCATTTCTTGGTAGAAGAGGTAGGTCCAAAATCTGTATAAGATTATTAGGAAATGAATTTTCGACAAACATCTGTAGATTTTGGCCATCTTCAAACATTTCATATGATGGTCTCCTTCCGGTAAGCATTTCCAACATAAGCACCCCGAAGCTATACATGTCACCATATGTGGATATTTCAGAACCCATTCCATATCCAATAGTCCCTTTAATTCCAATTGTACTAGTTTCCTGGTGAGAGGTGTCATCAATTACTGAGACAAGTCTTGCTATACCAAAATCACTCACACGAGTAACCATTTCATCATCAAGAAGGACATTGCTTGGCTTAGATGAATGACCAATTGCTCACATTCATGATGAAGGTAATGTAATACAGAAGCAATGTTGATAGTGATATTCAATCTTTGATCTAGGTCCAACATTCTTTGATTCACTATCCCTGGATGTAGCCATTGCTCTAAGCTTCCATTGCTCATGTATTCAAACACTAATGCCTTAAATTCTTGACCTTTGTAATCTGTACTTGAACAACATGTCAAAATTTTAACCAAATTTCGGTGTCTAGTATTTTTAAGTGCATTACATTCTGCAATGAAACTCTTATGAGCTCCTTTCTTTTGAAGGTTTAGGACCTTTATGGCAACAAGTTTATCTTCTGATGCAAGATTTCCTTTGTACACAGAACCAAAACTTCCTAATCCAACCAAGTTGCTAGCAGAAAACCCATCAGTTCCATTGTGAAGGTCATGGTATGAAACCTTGGCTATCAAGTCAGTTATTGGTGAGTCAGAATACTGTTTGTGGTTTCTTTTCCTTATCCAATAGATAGTTAGGATTATTGTCATCATGATAAGAAAAGATACCACATTAAGGCCCCGTTTGGCCCGGCTTATTTTCTACTTCTTTTTAAACAAAGTAGAGAAGTAAAAAATTGCTTTTGACTCCATTTCTATGTAAAAGAAATAGAGAAATAAAGTAAAGAAGTAGAAAGCAAGGAGAAATAGGGTCAAACATAATTTTTTACTTATCTACTTCGTTCAAAGAGAAGTAGAAAAGTAGAAAATAAGCAGGGCCTAACTATCGCTACTATCAGCTTGATTTTGTGGTCTTTTACATGTTTCAACCTTTAACAAGGCATGGCTGTAGATGATGTTCTGAAATACCTCCACAAAGCTTATTGTTTCCAGTCACAACTAACCTGGTAGCATTTCCAAAGACACCTTCCATTGGTAGCTCACCTTCCAACATGTTGAAAGAAACATTCAAGTGTTCTAAAACTGATATATTCTCTCCGGTCACTATTATAAGCAAAAAATCACTTTTTAGATTCATTGAAAAACCGATGTATTTGATCTATAATATGAACTAGGTAAACGGATGTATTTGGTCTATAATATGGACTAGGTACATGATATTTTCAATGAACCTAAAAAGTGGTTTTTTGCTTATAATAGTGACCGGGGGGAATATTCTGTAAAACACTAGGAATTGGTCCAGACTCCAGACAATCGATTTCTCGACAAGTCTAAATATTTAAGACCTTTAAGTGAAGCCAATGAGGACGGTATAGTTTCATTGAAGAAGTTCCCTTGAAATTAGATGTACTCTAAGGATGTGCATTCACCGATGGTTCTCGGAATGTCCCCTGATAAATGAATTTCTGAGACATCTAACTTGTTGATACTTTTTAGCATACCCACGTCACTGGGTAAGCTACCACTCAATGAGTTTTTTGACAAGTTCAGTAAGATTGTTAACGAGAAAAGACTAAAAACCTCTAAGGGTATGGCTCCTCTAAGATTGTTTTGTGAAAGGTCTAGGTATTGTAACTTTTTGCAGTTTCCTATACTTAAAGGAATATTTCCTCCTATCATATTACCTCTAAGGGTACCTCTCCTGTCAACTTATTTCCATTCAATGCTAATTTTTGCATTCTCACAAACTTCCCAAAAGTTGTTGGAATAACACCTTCTAAGTGGTTATAGTCCAGGCTCAAGAGAATTAAGCCAATTAAATTTCCTAATTCTGCAGGAATTTTTCCTAATATTTGATTACCCCCAAGAATTAGTACGCTAAGTTGAGTGGATAAGTTGCCTACAAAATTTTCCAAATTACCTCCAAAATTATTATTGGATACAGAAATCACTTTTAGTTTACTACAGTTTGTCAAGGTTTTTAAAAACTCCAAATCCATATTTTAATAAAGTAAAGGTAAAAATAACTTAATCCACATGCAAAACACTAAAATAACCAAAGTTTTGGGACGAATGAAGTATAATATTTAATGAAAAAAAATATAATTTTGATATTTTAGACTATTTTATAAGACAAAAAATTGTCTTGTAATTTTTTTATTTATTTTTTAACCGATGAAATAGTATTTGAGAGGTAAATGTAACATGGTGTACCAATCGTTAGTTGGTTCAGTGGTGATTGACGCTGAACTTAGTAGGGAGGACCACGGTTCGATCCCCCGCAACTGCGATCGGGAGGGGGCTGAAACCACTTGATGCCAGAACTTACCCCGAAACCAGATTAAACTGGTGGTGAAAACCAAATGTAACATGGTGTTTTCTTTTTGGGTTATGCTAAGTAGTGCCCCGGACACTAATTAAGGAAGCAAAAAAGGAAACTTTCTATTGAAAAGACCACCTTCTACACTTTTAAACAGTTGACTATACAAATTTTAATATACGAGTAAATTGTCAAATACCTCCTGAAATTTTAAAATTTGGCAAATACCCAATTGTAAAATGTCAATCAAATTTCTCAATGTTTCGTTTAATCCGTCTATTTTGATGACGTGATTGTTAACTGCATACGTGTCACGTCACATGAGGGAGTAATTGATCAGGATACATGTCACATGAGGGTAATTGACTAAAATTTGCAAAATCAGGGGCTAATTGACTGAAATTAGAGCAATTAGATCCTAGTTTTGCAAATTTTAGTCAATTATCCTATATGATTTGTACCACAATCAATTACCCATGTGACGTGGCACCACGATGGCAGGTGTAACGTATATCGTTAACCGTCAAATTATCAAAATAGACGGAGTAAACGGAGCATGAAACAATTTGATTGACTTTTTACAATTTCAGTGGTATTTGCCTATTTTCAAATTTCATGGGGTATTTGACGTTTTACTCACATTTTTACTATACTTAGTCTTCTTAATTAGTGTCTGGGACACTATTTAACATTTTTTTAAGGTATTAGTAGTATAGTTTTTTTTTTTATGTATTTTTAATAATATACTGTAGTTGTTTGTTTATATTTTTTATTATAAAAAAATAATTAAATATATCTCTCTTTTATATATATATATATATAAAATAATTACACATTAACAAAAGGTAGTCGGACAACAAGTTGCGCCGCTAATCCTTTTTGAATAGCAAAACCTAATCTTTGAAAAATTACATCCCTAGACCTAGGCGTCACGACATTACAATGCATAACCTTTTGAACTCTTTTCAATAGGTTTACGGCCTCTAGTGCTAGAAATCCAAAAGTGTCGAAAGCAAAAGGTATAAAAACGTGTTGATTGTCAGAACATGTTTTCTATAATATGGACTCACCTAAATATAATTATGTTATTATATTTTAAAATATTATCAAACTCATTCCATCGGTCACTAAAAGTTTGTTGAAATGACGGAGACGAAACCACCGTCAAAACAAACTCAACGTTCCAAATGAGCCTTTCAAAGTTTTCTACAGGTTCTTCCCCCTGTGGAGTTTGCCTGTGTTTATGGATCATCTCTTCATCCAACCAACCATGACAAGGTCCCGTTTTGTTTCATATACATTCATTTTATTCACCAACAATACTCTACCATTTCAATTCCAAAACCATTTCTTCTTCAAATTCAAATTCAATGCTCTCCATGAGGAATTCAAACTCTTGTTTTCTATTGATTGTGTCATCCTTGTTGTCCCCTATATCTTCTTGTTTGTTTTGGTTTTGATTTGGGTTTCAACTTGTTAGCATTGTGATTGGTTTTGGTGTTGTCCTTTTATGCCCACAATGTGTTTGTTAAAATTCCTCAACCAAATGTCTTTGTTTTAAAGCTCTTTGAATTTGTGAAAACCTTCTTTTTCATTTTCCCCTTCTTCACTAACCTCACTTTTTTCCCTCTTCTCATTCCAACCTCTTCATTTCCACAAAATGGTCTTTCTTGAAACTCTTTGTTTTTGCATTCGGTCATAACTAATCTTGCTTTTGTAGTAGTGAGGCACAATTTTGCATTGTCCAATGGGTTTCACTCAAATAGGAGGTTTTCATTGTCCCCTACGGGAGTTCCATTGTTGCTCGGATGGTAGGGATGAGAGTAAAGGCTTTACTCACTTGGGGGCTCATTTTAAGATACATCACCTATGTGATGACGGGCGGAAAAGTACGATACGAGCAGCTATTGAGAATGATTTGAGTTTATTTTTGGCGGTAGAAGAGTCTCTTAGAAGTCTTGGGAAATGGTTGTGTGGGAAGTGCATGAGTATCCATGCCTTGAGTCGATCATGTCATCATTCCGATGATTTGATTCGGGTTAGTCTTACGGCAGGAGAGGTTGAGAGCCACATAGTAGGTATTTTAAAACCATCTACAAATGACTCCGATATTTTTGATGTTAGAGATGGATTTGTTTTGGATGCCAGTCTTTTAGAGAGAATTCTCCAAGTACCTATCTTAACGGTGAAGAGTATACATCATAGTTGTCGCCTTGCGTTCTCTCAGGCTTTGAAAGAATGTCTTTATAAGGTGGTTGATGCGCCTAGTTCTGTAAGTGCTTGGGTTCAATTAGGGGTGGAAATGAACCGAACCAACTCGAATAAAGTTCGAGACTCGATTCGACAATTGATTCGTTGAACTTGGTTCATGAACCAAATGAGCCGAACTTGAGCTAAATATTAAGTTCGTTAATTAAATGAGCTGAACTTGAGCTATATATAGTTCGGCTCGTTTGGTTCACGAGCTGACTCGATTATATATATAATACTTCAGAATATATTTTTACATGACACTTCAAGAATAATATATATATATATCTTCAAAAATAAATTTTACAAAATAAAACACACTAGCATTATTTCTCTTTTGAAGCATAAGTGATACTTGTCTCTTTGATACTTCCCAATTTATGTACTAACACTAAGTCTCACATCGGTTAAATTATCTAGCATTGAGAGAAAACTTTGTTATAAAAGGTGGTGTACTACATGTCTTGGAAGCACAACAAAATGTTTATGGTGGGTTTGTTATTGTTTCACATTTTCCTAAGTGTGATAATACTCTCAAATACGGCTGACAATGAACCGAACCAACTCGAAAATAGTTCGAGACTCGATTCGATTCGATAATTAACTCGTTGAACTTGGTTCATGAACCAAATGAGCCGAACTTGAGTTGAAAATTAAGCTCGTTAAATAAATGAGTCGAGCCGAGCTTAAGCGAGTTCGACTCGACTCGACTCATTTCCAGCCCTAGGTTCAATTGTTACTTCTTCCTCGGTGCACTTTGCATGTGGTGAAGCCGCAGAATAGGCGAGATCGCAGGTCTGGGAATAGGAAGTCCTCACAACAACATCACGTTTTGGGGTGTTTGGCTACTTGGAGAGAACCGGATGGTCTTGCCAAATTAGTTCATAGCGTGTTGGATAATTATGGACATGCGGGTCTAGGTTCTGGAAGAGAGAATATTGAGGAGGAGAATTCTGAGATGAACACTAACATCAAGCAATGTCTTCGTAAAGTTGCAGATGGACACTTCACAGCTGCTGTGAAGGTGTTAGGATCATCCGGAGTGACCCCCTATAATGAAGACACCTTGAAAATCTTGGAGGAAAAACACCCGTACATGCCACCTCCCTCTGCACCAACCACTAGGTTTATTGAAGCTCCCCTTGTGGTTGAAGTTGACACTGTTCTCAAGTGCATTCAATCGTTCCCTAAAAGGACATCTTGCGGTAGAGATGGGTTGCGTGCCCAGCACTTATTGGATGCGATGTGTGGAGAAGGTTCTCTGGTGGCAAGAGACCTTTTAGATGCTATCACCCTAGTGGTTAACTTATGGCTTGGAGGGAGATGTCCAAGTAGTCTATCAGAGTTTGTAGCTTCTGCACCTTTGACCCCGTTACTAAAGCCTGATGGTGGGATACGACCTATTGCAGTAGGTACTATTTGGAGGCGTTTAGTATCCAAGATCGCTATGAAAGGAGTCGGAAAGGATATGGCTAAATATCTCAATGATTTTCAATTTGGGGTTGGAATATCAAGCGGTGCAGAGGCTGTTTTGCACAGTGCCAACAGGGTGCTAAGCCAGCGACATGAGGATGGTTCTTTGGCTATGCTCACAGTGGACTTCTCGAATGCTTTCAACATGGTTGATAGGTCGGCACTGCTACAAGAGGTGAGGCTGAGATGTCCATCTATTTCCTTGTGGGTTGAGTTTCTTTATGGTCAGGCAGCGAGGTTATACCTTAGGGATGGTCATATTATGGCAGCCACTGGAGTGCAACAAGGTGACCCGTTGGGACCCCTTCTTTTTTCTCTTGTGCTACACCCTCTCATTCATAAGATCAGAGACAACTGCAAGCTCCTTTTTCATGCTTGGTATCTTGATGATGGGACTATCATAGGGGATTCCGAGGAAGTGGTTAAATCCCTTGATATCATTAGAGAGACAGGTCCAGGATTGGACCTTCTTTTGAATATTCGGAAAACAGAGGTTTTTTGGCCTTCTTGTGATGGAAGCAAACTTCGTAAGGGGTTGTTCCCTTCGGACATTGGGAGGCCCGTGTCTGGGGTAAAATTGCTCGGAGGTGCTGTTAGTCGAGATAGGGGTTTTATTGAGGAGGTGGCTATGAAGAGAGCTGTCAGAGCAGTTGAGCTAATGCATCTTCTTCCTAAGTTAAGAGATCCACAAAGTGAGCTTCTTCTACTTCGGTCATGCATGGGTATCGCCAAACTTTTTTTCGGCCTCAGGACGTGCCAACCAATTTACATGAAGGAGGCAGCTGCTTTGTTTGATAAAGAGTTGAGAGTGGCGATTGAAAACATCGTGGTTGGAGGGGGTTCATTCTTTGGAGACTTCCAATGGAGGATTGCTTCTTTACCCATTAAGTTTGGGGGGTTAGGGTTATATTCAGCAGTAGAGGCCACCTCATATGCTTTTGTGGCTTCTAGGGCCCAATCTTGGATTTTGCAAGATCATATATTGAGAGACAGTGGAGGATGTGGTATGGACTTGAATTTTGACAATGCTTTGGACGGTATTCGGGATAAGATTCCGACTTATAACTTTAGCAATTTTGCTATTAAGGACACCGTCCCCCCTAAAGCCCAACATGTTTTGGCGAGTGTTCTTTTTGGTAAAATTGTTCAGGACATGGAAGTTGATTTTAACATGACTACCAGGCAAAAAGCAGTTTTTGGGTGTTTAAAAGCAGCACATGCTCAAGAATTTCTCCTCACTATCCCCATCGATGGGTTAAGCCAACACATGTCACCGGTTGAGTATCGTACCATCCTTAAGTACCGCCTCATGATTCCAATATTTCCCAAGGATGAGATTTGTCCTGTTTGTCGTAAAGCATGTCTCGACATTTTTGGGGAGCATGCAGTTCATTGTAGGGAGCTTCCCGGCTTCAAATACAGGCATGACTTGGTCAGAGATGTGCTTTTTGATATTTTTAAGCGTGCGGGAATCTCTGTTAAGAAAGAGGCACCAGTGAACTTCTTGACTGACCCACAAGAAGCGAGATCGACACTTCGGCCAGCGGATGTTCTAGTGTTTGGATGGGTAGGTGGGAAGCATGCTTGTGTAGATTTGACTGGTATTTCCCCACTTGTGGGACTAGGGGTTGGTGATTTTACCGTGGGACGGGCAGCCCTCAAAGCTGCTTCAAGCAAAATGGCAAAACATGAGAAAACATGTTCTGACAAAAAATAATTGATAAATTTTTATATCTAACTAGGTTTTCTTTTTTTACTCAAATGTGTTCGAAGGTAGCTTTGATTCTACATATCAATCTCTCCCCAATTCGATAAAAACCAAAACTTGATTCATACCCTCAACATTTAAAATCCATGTTCGCATGATTCCGCTCTAAGTTTTTACTGGGTTCAATTCAACCAATCGAAATTGAAAAAATTCACAAAATTGATAAATCTTTGAGTCCATTATCATTGGCATATAGTAATGGGTTTGCCAAGATTTGGTCGTCCAAAGAACGGTGATGAATTGAGCTTTGGGGTGTTCATGGTTCATGAACTGCACTGAACTGAACCATATAAATGGTTCAGTTCAGTAACTGGAACCACTTTTTATAAAAACTAGTTTATTTTGAAAACCAGTTACAATTCGGTTCAGAACTAGTTTAGAACCAGTTTACACTTTTTAACTGGTTTAGTTTTAGATAACTGGTTTAAAACCAGTTTTTTAATAAAAACCGGTTTATTTTTTAAAAACTGGTTTTCAACCAATTCCTTGAAGAAAAATATTGAAATTTTTTTCTCGAAAAAGTCGAGAACTTTTTTCCCGAAAAAATATCGGAAACTTTTTCCGAAAAAAGTCGAAATTTTTTCCCAAAAAAAAATCGGGAATTTTTTTCCTGAATAATCGAGAACTTTTTTCCGAAAAGAATCGAAAATTTTTCCCCGAAAAAAGATCGGAAACTTTTTTCCGGAAAAAACTCGAAAAAATTTTCCCGAAAAAACATCAGAAACTTTTTTTCGGAAAAATCGAGAACTTTTTTTGCGGAAAATAATCGAAAATTTTTCCCCGAAAAAAGATCGGAAACTTTTTTCCGGAAAAAACTCGAAAAAATTTTCCCGAAAAAACATCGGAAACTTTTTTCCGGAAAAACCGATAACTTTTTTTCGGGAAAAAACTCGAAAAAATTTTCCCGAAAAAAGATCGGAAACTTTTTTTCCGGAAAAAACTCGAAAAAATTTTCCCGAAAAAACATCGGAAACTTTTTTCCGGAAAAAACTCGAAAAACATTTCCCGAAAAAGGATCGGAAATTTTTTCCCGAAAAAAAGTCTGAAATTTTTTCCCGGAAATATCGAGAACTTTTTTTCCGAAAAAAAATTAAATATTTTTTTAATAAAAACCGGTTCATAAATTTAAACTGGTTCCGAACCAGTTATAAAATGAATTGTAACTGTTTTTTAAAAGTGGTTCAGTTCAAAACTGAATTAAATGGTTCAGTTTAAAATATGGTTCAGTGCAGTTCGAATTGAAATTTGGTTCAGTTAACTGAATTTTTGAAGCTCAAATCTATTTGTAGCAAATTGTGGACCAGCTGTGGGAATTTCTGTTGATGATATAGCTTCTGTTTTCTCCAAATTTGGTGAACTCAATGGAGTTTATGCAGCTGATGATAGTGGCACACGTGTTATTGTATCTTATTCTGAAGTGTGTTCTGCTCAATCTGCTTTAATGGCATTACATGGTCAACCTTGTGAGGAACTTGGTGGTCGTTCTTTGTATATTCGTTATTCAGTGCTTCAGCCAAATCCACAGGTAGTAATTAGATAGATACTAATCATTGAATTGCAATGTTTCATGTTTATGACCTTGTTTCATTTCTATGTCTATGTTTATGTTTATGTTCTTGTTTATGTTTATGTTCCATGTTCTTATTTAGTTTTAGGTGGCTTCTAATCTAGGGTGACAAAGTATCTTATATAGTCTAATGTGAATCAATGCTTGGATATTGTTTGTAACTCTAAGACTTAATTACACTTTTGGTCCCTTATCTTTATTTTAGGTTTTAAATTGGTCCCTTATCTTTTAAAAGTTTCAAGTTGGTCCCTTATCTTTATTTTAGGTTTCAAGTTGGTCCCTTCCGTCAATTTTTTAACTATTTCCGTTAAGTTTTGACACGTGGCAAACTAATTTGGACACGTGGCACACTTAGACAGATGACACGTATCCAAATTTAACGGTAACAGTACAAAAATTGACGGAAGGGACCAATTTGAAACCTAAAAAAAAGATAAGGAACCAATTTGAAACTTTTAAAAGATAAGGGACCAACTTGAAACATAAAATAAAGATAAAGGACCAAAAGTGTAATTAAGTCTAACTCTAACAATGACTGATGTCATTCCCCCTAAGTAGAAGCTCATAGTATTACCTGTCCTCACAATTGAGATGGTGATCAAATTTGTGTTGGTTCGACAAAAAATAAGGAAAATGAATATTAGAGACTCAAAACTCAACTTATGTTTGTTTCCTTTGGTTTTGTGAATCAACACCAATTTGGTGACTGTCTCAGAAGTAAGGATGTGGATTGTGGAGGACACTGAACTTCTACTTCAAATTGGTGAGGTCCGTTGTCATCGAAATTCTAAGTGATTTCAAGTATTGGTCGTCATGACTGAGATAGTGATCCAATCGGTGTCGGTTTGGCAAAAAACAATGAAAATGAATATTAGTACATCAAAAGTCAACTTATATTTGTTTCTTTGTTTTTCTTGAATGAAGACCCGATTAGCTGACTCTCGGTTGTAAGGATGTGGAGGTTTTTGAACTTCTACTTAAAGTTGGTGATGTCGGTCATCATAGAAATTTTAAGCGATTTTCAAGCATTTGTGTACTGTAGATTACAAGAGACACTTTTCTACCCTAGCAATTACTCTATGTTGATGTTTATTCATGGATTTACACTTTACATTGTTCAGGATCAAGTGAAGGACTTTCTTTCTGTATCTATGACAGCCACAGATCTGAACATTCCAGGCATTTATCTAGTGCATGACTTTGTTAGTGCTAAAGAAGAAGAGGTTTACTAGTCTTTACCTTTCATGTCAAATGCTACATTGTTTTGCTTAACATATTTGCATTTTTCTTGCATTCCTTTGTTTTAAATTTTATTTTTGTAGCTTGTAGTAGAACTTTATTTACAAATGTTGGCATTTCCCATCTTCTCAGGAATTGCTTCAAGCTGTTGACAGTAGGCCTTGGAATTGTCTTGCCAAAAGAAGGGTTAAACACTATGGTTATGAGTTTTGTTATGATGTGAGTTTTAAGGATTATTTCAGTTTCCCCCAGTTATTTCTACATCATTTTCTATTATACCTTAATTAGTGCGCAATCCAAACTTGTTAATAAAATTGATGATCTTATTCTGAACTAATTGGAAATCTGTGTTACATATGAGTCATATGACAATTAAGTTGCAGAATCATGTGATAGTTTTGAATTTTGATTAATCCCGACTCTCCTTTCTACTTTGTGCAGATTCGGAATGTTAATACAAATCGATGCTTAGGAGATCTTCCCTCATTTCTTTCTCCAATACTTGAAAGAATATATGTTGATATTTAATATTATTATAAATATATTCTAGAGTATTCTTAGCATAGCATATTCCATAGCATATATTCCTTTGTAATTAATGCTCTTAATATTATATAATAGAATGTCCGTGATGCTCTATGACACACGGTTTTCGCTAAATGCCTCTTGTATTCTCTTATTTCTTCCCTTTCAACATGGTATCTAGAGCCTAGAAAGAGGCAACCCTACACCGTGCTTACCCGGTGGACCCACTGTCCTCCGGTGATATATTTTTTTTTTCCGGCAACCCGTGAGTTAACTCCGGTTTGTCCATGATTCGCTTCCGTAACTCATTCCGACGTTTTTCCGGTCACTTTTCATCACCTCCCACCACTGCCGCCGCCGCTGCCACTTATTCCGGCGACTTTTCCGGCAAATAACCACACCATCAGAATCGCCTTGCCCGATCCGGCCCGTCCCCGAAACCGCGTCGCCGAAAGCCCCCACACGCGCTCTCACGCGCCGCCACTCTCTCCGGCGAGTTTCACCACACGCCGTCACTTCAGCCGCGCGTGGAGGCGCGTCCCGCCGCCGTTCAGGCCGCTGTTTGCTTCGCCGGAATTGCCTCTCAGTGCCGGTTCCATATCCGTCGCTATTTTTCAGTTTCGATCAACGGAATTACGTGCTCTTTCACAAACAGTCCATATTTACACCGGATTACGAGTTGTTTATCTCTCCTGTGTTACCCATGGCTGCTGTCGGTACTTGTGATATTCCCAAAAGTACTTTTGCTAAATATGTTGCTTCGGTTGGTACTTCTCCCCACGGCTTCTCGGCAAACTATGAAGATTTCCTCAAGTGGTGTCAGAGTAATCAGAACTCTGTTTCTACTACTTCGGTTGCACACACTGGTAACTCATCTGTTTGTCTCTCTCAATCAACTTCTCTTGACACTTGGATTCTTGATTCTGGTGCGTCTGATCATGTTACCGGTAATAAAAGTCTATTTTCTTCTCTCTCTACATCTGGTTTCTTACCCAGTATAACTTCTGCAAATGGTTCACAAACTCAATCCCAAGGGATTGGTACTGTCCAAATTCTACCTTCTCTCTCAGTTGATTCTGTTCTCTATGTACCTGGTTGTCCATTTAATTTACTTTCAATCAGTCGTTTAACTCGTTCTCATGATTGTATTGTTACTTTCACTCATGGTAATGTTACCCTGCAGGATCGGAGTTCGGGACGGACGATTGGCGTTGGATGTGAGTCTCAAGGCCTTTACTACCTATCTTTGCCATCCAACACATGTTCCGCCATAAATTCCCCACTTACTATCCATGCTCAATTGGGTCATCCAGGTCTTTCCAAACTTCAAAAGTTGGTACCGAGTTTATCTAAGTTGTCCGATTTACATTGTGAGTCATGTCAATTAGGGAAACACACTCGTAGTCACTTTCCCGATCGAGTCAATAAACGGGTTTCGTCTCCTTTTGCTTTAGTTCACTCTGATGTTTGGGGTCCATCACGTACTATCTCTACTTTTGAGTCAAAGTATTTTGTTACTTTTATTGATGATTTTTCTCGTTGTACGTGGATTTTTTTAATGAAAAATAGATCTGATTTATTTTCTATCTTTGAGCAATTTTATCAAGAAATCAAAACTCAATTTGGTGTGTCTATTCGTACTTTAAGAAGTGATAATGCTCGTGAATATTTGTCACATCAATTTCAAAATTTTATGACATCTAATGGTATTCTTCACCAAACATCTTGTCCTCATACACCTCAACAAAATGGGGTAGCCGAACGCAAAAATCGGCATCTCGTGGAAACCACACGGACCCTACTTCTTCATGGTAATGTTCCATTTCGATTTTGGGGGGATGCTGTCTTAACGGCATGTTATCTTATAAACCGCATGTCTTCTTCTGTCCTTGATGACAATATTCCTCATTCAGTCCTTTTTCCCCATTCCCCTCTTCACCCGCTACCTCCTCGTGTCTTCGGGTCCACATGTTTTGTTCACAATCTCTCTCCTGGTCTCGATAAACTGTCAGCTCGATCACTAAAGTGTGTCTTTCTTGGTTATCATCGGTCACAAAAAGGTTATCGTTGTTATTCTCCAACATTAAAGCGATACCTCGTATCGGCCGACGTTACCTTCTTTGAATCTGTTCCATACTTTAAGCCCAATATTCAAACTCATGAACCCCTTCAAGACATTAGTCTCGAACCCATTCAGGAAGTTACTATTATTCCTCTTGAGCCCTGTCAATCTGTCCCACCAGATACCCCTTCGGTTGAACCTCCAACTTCACAACCACTCCAACAATATCAGCGTCGTCCACGACCGTCTGTTGTGCCTGTTCCTACACCTGTTCCAGAGGCCATTGAAGACTCTCCGCCAACGCCATCTCCATCATCGGATCCGGTTCCGCAACCTGAGCCTAATCTTCCCCCTGTAATTCGTAAAGGTACTCGTTCAACACGTAATCCGTCTCCTCACTACATTGATTTGTGTTACAGTCGTGTTTCCCCTTTACATTACACTTGCTTGTCATCTTTGTCGTCTGTTTTTATTCCTAAATCTCCAGGTGAAGCATTATCCCACCCTGAGTGGAGGCAAGCAATGATTGATGAGATGTGTGCTCTCCAAAGCAGTGGTACTTGGGAACTGGTTCCTCTACCCTCTGGGAAGTCTTTGGTAGGTTGCCGTTGGCTTTATACAGTGAAGGTTGGTCCGGATGGTAAGATTGATCGATTTAAGGCTCGTTTGGTGGCCAAGGGCTATACTCAGATTTTTGGGCTGGATTATAGTGATACATTTTCACCTGTAGCCAAGATGGCATTTATTCGACTTCTTCTCTCCATTGCAGCCATTCAGCATTGGCCTCTCCATCAACTTGACATTAAAAATGCATTTTTACATGGTGATCTTGAGGAGGAAGTGTATATGGAGCAACCACCTGGGTTTGTTGCTCAGGGGGAGTCATCTAATATGGTTTGTAGGTTACGCAGGTCTCTTTATGGTCTTAAACAGTCTCCTCGAGCTTGGTTTGACAGATTCAGTACAGTAGTCCAAAAATTTGGCATGATACGTAGTGAAGCTGACCATTCTGTTTTTTATCGTCACTCTGTCCAAGGGTGCATTTATCTTATTGTTTATGTAGACGATATTGTGATAACTGGTAGTGATCAACAAGGAATACTTCAGTTGAAACAGTATCTCTCAAATCAGTTTCAGACTAAAGATCTTGGCAAACTCCATTATTTTTTGGGCATTGAGGTAGCTCAGTCTAAGGATGGTATTGTAATTTCACAACGAAAATATGCTATGGATATTCTTGAAGAAACAGGTTTATTGAATGCAAAGCCTGTTGATACTCCTATGGATCCAAATGTCAAGCTCCTACCAAATCAGGGGGAGCCTCTATCAGATTCAGGGAGATATAGGAGATTGGTAGGAAAATTGAATTATCTCACAGTCACTCGTCCAGACATTTCATTTGCAGTTAGTGTGGTAAGTCAGTTCTTAAATTCTCCTTGCCAAGAACACATGGATGCTGTAATCCGGATTCTGAAATACATCAAAGGTGCTCCAGGAAAAGGGCTCATTTATGAAGATAGAGGTCATACTCAGATAGTTGGTTACTCAGATGCTGATTGGGCAGGCTCACCCATTGATAGACGATCCACTTCTGGGTATTGTGTACTTGTTGGAGGAAACTTGATATCCTGGAAGAGTAAGAAACAAAACGTAGTAGCAAGATCAAGCGCTGAGGCAGAATATAGAGCTATGGCACTAGTAACGTGTGAGTTGATTTGGTTGAAGCAGTTACTCAAAGAACTTCAATTTGAAAAGGCTAGACCAATGACTCTCATCTGTGATAATCAGGCTGCACTGCACATTGCCTCAAACCCAGTTTTTCATGAGAGGACCAAGCATATTGAGATAGACTGCCATTTTGTCAGAGAGAATATCGAATCAGGCGACATTGTCACAAGTTTTGTTAATTCTAATGATCAATTGGCAGATGTCTTTACGAAATCACTTCGAGGTCCTAGAATCAACTACATATGTGACAAGCTTGGTGCATTTGACTTATATGCACCAGCTTGAGGGGGAGTGTTGATATTTAATATTATTATAAATATATTCTAGAGTATTCTTAGCATAACATATTCCATAGCATATATTCCTTTGTAATTAATGTTCTTAATATTATATAATAGAATGTCCGTGATGCTCTATGACACACGGTTTTCGCTATATGCCTCTTGTATTCTCTTATTTCTTCCCTTTCAACAATATCATCATGTCCCACTTTCAAGAATGTTGACCCTGATAGCATAGTTTTGGACCAACTTACGGTATGATAACTTACTAGTGGACTCAATCTTAATGAATTTTTAATCTAATGATAAAAAGTTATTATTTATATTTGTTCATTCATTTGTTTGTTATTATTTCAATACCATCCGATGCTTTGAGTTGTAATCACTGTCTCTTTGTTATAGGTAAATGAGTACCCACCTGGAGTGGGTTTGTCGCCTCATATAGACACTCACTCTGCATTTGAAGATTTAATTTTCAGCCTTTCATTAGCAGGGCCTTGTATAATGGAATTCAGACAATATGAAGATGGTGATTGGCGCCCTAAAGTTGCCTCAAGTACTGTTACAAAAGGAGAAAGTCCAGAAGATGGTTCAAATTGTATAAAGAAGGCTATCTATCTCCCCCCTAGATCTTTGCTACTCTTATCTGGTGAAGGACGATATGCATGGCATCATTACATTCCACACCACAAGGTTTTATGTTTAAGAAATGTTCATATTCTTTCTACATTTGCTGAAACTAGGTTATAACCCAAGTGCCTAACTAAAACCAAGATGTCGGTTACAACATTTTATTCCGTCAGCTTGTACTTCTCTTTTGTTTTATGGTAGGAAAAATTGTTTTCCTAATTTCAAACATTTCTATTAGAAATCTAGTGTATTCTATTCTTAGTAAAAAACTTATTGATCCTCTGCTTCAAGTGCATTTACGTGTACCTTGATATATATATTTTTGTATCTGAATATGTTTTCCCCCCGACAGATAGACAAAGTGAATGGTAGCGTCATTAGAAGTGCTTCAAGAAGGGTATCTTTTACATTGCGTAAGGTGTGTTATAACCTTTAATATATTTGACTTAATATCTAGTTGTTCAACACAACACAAAAATAATGAAATTTTCATTGACAAGTGATATTTTTTTGAACAAGCATTGACAAGTGATTTAATCCCATCAGCAGAGTCCCCTTCTTGATTATTAATTACTTAATTAGAAGCCACATCTGTTGTCGTGACTTAAAATCAAACTATATTTGATGCTATGACTTTTCGCGTGCACTTTTACATCTATTTTTATTGTTTATTTTCTGTTCTAGTTAATATGATTCGTTGGTAAATCCAATGATTAGTGGATTTGAAAAATGAACACTCAATTTTCAAACTCTTTGAGAACCATTTGTATGCTCATGTTTCATCCTTAGTGTTTGTGTAAACCATCATACCGTGAAGCTTAAGTTTACCTTATTAACTGGACTCACAAGCTATATTACCTGTAAACTATTGAATGAAGCACTTTGCATAGTTGCGTTGAATGTCATAGTTTTGTTAGTAGAATGGAAGTAGCAAGGGTTAAACTCTAAGCCCTTTAAATACATGCTATGGTACTAATTTTTAAGGAAGTGAAAAGAGAAGCATATGTTGAATACCCGTGTATATGACAGACTTGAAATTTATATAAGAAATGTAAAAAGTTATTACAAAGACAAAATTGTCCTAAATTAGTATATATATGTGATACAATAAACCTAGACTATTACATAATGATATGCATTTTTTATGGTATTGATATTTCAAGTGATGGTTCAAAAAAAAAAAAACCAAGAGATATGTCAGTTTCTGCAACCTTTTACTGATAATAATTACTAATCGTTTGTTCCGTCGTTTTTCTTTCTTGTGTTCTAATTCTCATGTTAAAAATATCTCAATTGTGTGCATCAGGTTAGAGCGGGCTTGTGCAAATGTGAATTTCCTCAGTATTGCGACTCTCAAAGATGAGTTTTCACCGAAATGGCAAGAAGGATTAAAATGTAAAGCATTAAATATCCGTCGTTGAGGTATGTTATTCATTATTTTGTTGTTTCGTGATAATAATTCCTATAATTCTATAACGCCATAACATTTTGATTACGTTGGGTCATTACACAGGTGATCATTACGCTGATGAATTGGATATACTCGAACAAACTTGCAAGCATAAAAACCATGAAAGGAAATCAATAGTTGATGGACAGTCATATGAGCAAATTTTGCACAGAAAATTAATTAGGTTCGGCTTCTTCATTTTCTTGGTTCCAGACATGAATAATCCTGCCATTTTTTTGTTGTAAGTTACTCTAGTTGCAAGTATATTATAGGCTTTGAGGATCAAATTTATAGCTATTTTAGAATCTTCATATCCTGAATTTTCTCTTGCAATTTATTTTGGCAGCTGTTTGTGTATCATTCACATGGTCAAATTGAATATGAATGACATCCTAAAACTACTTAGTTTTTTTTTTCAAATTTAAATTAGAATCTATCGCATGATTAAAGAAAACTTTAAAACTAACTATCAATTTTAGTCGAATATCTTTCAATTCAATTCATAAATTCTCCGAAACAGTTTAACAAAATTTATATCAGTAGATAAGTTTAAATATAACGAGGGGCGATGCAAGTATAAGCACAAATGCATATTTACAGACATGGATTTCATAAATGAAATAACATGATGAATTGCTCTGGACCTTAATCGTACTAGAAACACTTAATAATCTTATGCTTCAAACAAACAAACTCACTCTTTTCTGCTAGACTCGTATAATAGTAGCAAATGATCTTATCAACCTTCTAAAAGACCATAAAAATACATGAAAAATTGTGCACCTGCAATTTTAGCTACAACGGCAACTCTTAATAAAATGAAAATACATGACAAAAGGAATGAAGATAAATTTGAGAGAAGTAACTTTCACTTTATTGAATTAGAATGCAATACAACTGGGTGGGATGACTGGATGAGTAATTCAACTAATTAAACTAAGGATTAAGGAGTTTGAGGTCTAGGGTTCAAGTCCCAGCAAGGAGAAAAACTAACATAACATTGTAATATACTAGCAATTTGCAATACAACGTTACTTATTTATAGGAACTAGTGGGCTGTAGAGAAATCAACAATGAACACAATCACACAGAGTTGCTGACCGAAATTCTGAAATTTAGTTCAACTTCTCCTTCCACAAATGACTTGGAAATTTAGTTCAACTTTAGATACTAATTATGAGTGTGAAAACCTGAAATTCAAATAAAGAAGCTCATTATTATGTTGTATTGTATTTTGCAGCTTAGGAATTCTGAAATGCACAATAAGATGACAAAAATTAATTATAACTCCATCTGTAATTAATGCGTTAGTTATGATTCATATAAGCATATAAAAACATCAGTTTATCTAACCAGTGAGAAAGGTCTTTCTGATTATGCTAAGCTCTCTAGTGACATCCACAATATTCATTCTTTCCTTCGGTGATTCCATTGAACAAATAAGTCCAATCCTAAAAAGTGAAACTAAGCACTCCTTTGTAGTCGGAATCAAAATTTCATTGTTTCCATCTTCTGCCACTTCGGCATCTCTTGATACAAGATGTGGGTAAAAAACAGTTCCAAGATTATCAGGAAATGAAATTGCAACAAAGTTATGCAGATTTTGACCATCTTTGAAAACTTCATCGGTGGGTCTTCTACCAGTAAGCATCTCCAACATAAGGATTCCAAAACTATAGATATCACCACACGTGGACACTTCAGAACCCATTCCATACTCTAAAACATGTAGCAAAACGAGGGAATATTATGTCACTAGTAAAACATTAAGTCCACACCAAAACTTAGAGAATTCAAAGAAACAACAATGGAAGATTCGTACCTGGAGGAGCATAGCCAACAGTTCCTTTGATTCCAATTGTACTACTATTACCACAAATGGTTGAGACAAGTCTTGCTATGCCAAAATCAATCACATGAGCAACCATGTCTTCATCGAGAAGGACATTGCTTGGCTTTAGATCACAATGAATGACCAATTGCTCACATTCTTGATGAAGATAATGTAATGCAGAAGCAACATCAATAATGATGTTTAATCTATGACTGAGGTCCAATGTTGTTGGAGGCTCTGCATTTAAAATCTCAGGATGCAACCATTGTTCTAAGCTTCCATTTTTCATGTATTCAAAAACTAAAGCTTTAAATTCTTGGCCTTTGTAATCTGTACTCGAACAACATGTTAAAACCTTAACTAAATTTCGGTGTCTAATGTTTCTGAGTGCATTACATTCAACAAAGAAACTCTTGCGAGCTCCCTTCTTTTGGAGGTTAAGGACCTTCACAGCAACAACATTATCTTCTGACACAAGATTTCCTCTATAAACAGAACCAAAACTTCCTGATCCGATCAAGTTTCTAGTTGAGAAACCATTTGTTCCTCGATGTAAGTCTTGGTATGAAACCTTAGCTACTTGATCAATTGTTGGTGAATCAAAATTTCGTTTGCGATTTCTTTTCCTCATCCAATACATAGTTATCATAAATGAAAGTATGAGAAGAAAAGAAACCACACCAACAATCACTGCTATCAACCTGAATTTATTGTGTTTTGTATGTTTCCTACCCTTGATAAGGCATGGTGGTAGATGCAGCTGTGAAATACCCCCACAAAGCTTATTGTTTCCAATAATTGCTATTTGAGTTGCATTCCCAAATACACCATCTGTCGGTACTTCACCTTCCAACATGTTGAAAGAGACATTGAAATATGCTAGGAAAGAAATATTTTGCAAAAACTTCGGAATTGCTCCAGACAATTGATTTCTAGACAGATCTAAATGTTGAAGACCTTTGAGTGATGCCAAAGAGGATGGTATGGTTCCTCTAAAGGAGTTCCCTTCCAAATAAAGATATTCTAAACTTATGCATTCACCAATAGTTTCAGGAATGTCCCCCGACAAATTATTTTCAGAAACATCTAACATATCAATGTTTTTTATCATACCCACTTCTTTTGGTAAACTACCACTCAATGAGTTATGTGACAAGTTTAGTAAGTTTGTTAAGGATGAAATGTTAAAAAGCTCCAAGGGTATGACTCCTTCGAGGTTGTTTTGCGAAAGAGTTAAGACTTGTAACTTTTGACAATTTCCAATATTTGGAGGAATATTACCTTCAAACATATTTCCATCTAATTCCAAGACATATACTTGACTAAGGTTGCCTATGAAAGATGGTATAACCCCTGATAATTTGTTTCCGTGCATTGCTAACATTTGTATCTTTTGAAACTTTCCAAAAGTAGTTGGAATTGTTCCTTCAAAATTGTTATATTCCATGGTCAAAACACTCAAGCTAATTAAATTTCCTAATTCTGTAGGGATTTGTCCATATATTTGATTCATCCCAAAAGATAATCGATTAAGTGAGGTGGACAAATTACCTATAGAATTTTGCAAACTACCTCCAAAATTATTAGCTGTCAAATCGACTAATTGCAACTTACTACAATTTGTCAATGAGTTTAAAAATTCCAAATCCTCTGTGGAATTGTCTCCTAAATTGTTGTAAGCCAAATGTAGGAATCTAAGACTTTGTAGCTTACCTAGATTTGGAACTTGTCCGACAAAATGGTTTGTATCAATGTCAAGTAATGTCAAAGTTGAAGCATTTGCAATGGAAGTGGGTATATGACCTGAGAAATTATTTCCTCCATTTGAAAAATATTGGAGATTGGGAAGAGTGTGGAACATATTGGATGGAAGAGAGCCACTAAATTCATTGGATGCAATTGAGATCACATTAAGAGATGATATATTATAAAGACAAGAAGGAAATGTACCGGACAATTTGTTAGCATGAATTGCTATAATTTTCAACTGTGTTAGGCTGCAAATTTCTTGTGGAATATTTCCCTCCAGATTATTAAAACTCGTCATAAAAATAGTAAGCGATGCAAGATTCTTTATGGATGGTGGAATTTTTCCAGATAAATTATTTTTGTCCATCCTGAAATGTTGAAGCTTTTGAAGATAACCAATTTGGCTAGGTATTTTTCCAATAAGATTGTTTCCAACTAACATCATCCTTTTGAGCTCTGAGCACTTTGTCAAGTTTATTGGAAATTCTCCGGACAACGAGTTGTTGAGTAGAAGAAGATATCTTAATCTTGACAAACGACCCAATTCTTGTGGAATGTTACCGTAGAAGTTGTTGTCTCCAAGGTTGAGGAATCTCATATGTGAGAGATTTCCAACATATGGAGATATGGATCCATGCAACTTGTATCCTTCCAACTTCAACTTTGTAACTCTCTGATGCTTGGGACTGCATATGATTCCATGCCAGTTGCAAAAGTGAGTGGAACTATTCCAAGAATCTAAGATACCATATGGATCATTAGATATTAGTTGCTTGAATTGGAGCAAAGCCAAATGATCAGTTTGGTTTCCTAGTGCCATAGTAAAAGTTCTGTTTGGACCAAAACACATTAAAGTAACGGTAAAAAGATTAAGCAAATGAAGGTATGCATACCAAGACATAGGTAACAAGAAAATATAAGGCTTCATTTGGTTGAGTATAAGAGGTTGTTTGATGAAATACAAAATTATGTCATTCCCTCTCTTTCGGTATGGATTAAATAATAAATGCAACATGTAGTGGGAAATGGAAAATTTATTTTGGCACAAGAAAAAAAATACCATAAAAAGTCAAGTCAATTATTAATTGATTAATAAAGCAATGTAGTGAAGCGTATATAACCAATTGAGCAAAAGTGAAAATAGTGCTTTGTGATAATTGTGTGGAAATTTCTACATCAAACCCAAATAACACGAATCTTATTCCACCACTTTATTACCTCCTCTATTCCAATATATAACATCTTTTTATAAATTTTTGTTGTCCTATTTACAAGACACTTTTCAAAATTAAAAGTAAAATTAAACAGTAAGGACCAATTTTGATAAGAGAAAAAATTGTAGGACATTTTTTACAGTAAAAAAATGTATGAACTATTCTTGACTATAAGATAAAATATAGGACTAAAAACATATTTAACCTTTAAATTTTCACAAAAATATCCCTAATTTTTTATAAGCTAAGAGCATCTAGACATCAACGAGTCAGTAGACATCCAACTAAGTTGAGATATTTAAATGCTCCCATCGTATACCCATTAGAAAAAAAATTATATACATGAGGGACTAGACTTTATCCCAAAAGAGACCAAAATAAACGTAGTACCAAAAAATTAATCGCTACAAAAGAAAAATTGTAAAGAGCTCTAGCTATTGGTTTGCGAAACCCCGACTCATTTTATAGTGACCTGTGAGATGTGATACCCCTAAAACGAGTGTTATATAATAATACGAGTGAAAAACTTCTCATATTTTTTCATATCAGTCCAAGCTTGTTTAACAAATTAAAGATTTGCTCTGACCACCTCGTCAAAGTCTTCATCTTGCAATATCATCACCTGTTTGCGTTGTGTCGAGTATAGCTCGACCGGAGTCAGTACCAACTTATGTGTAGCAGGAATCATATATAGCATCTAACAAAAATATCCCTAGTTAAATGAAAAGAAATAAAAAGATTATTATTTCTCTCTCGTCTTAATAATTGAAGGATCATTTTTAAAAAAGAATGTATATTATTGACAAATTTAATACAAGTTTTTTTTTTTTTTTAATTCTTATAAGTTTTGTGAAAAAGGTCGATCTTATATATTGACCCGGAGTATGCTATCCTCCAACATGCTAGTGGGTACCTTTTGTCGACCATGGCTGCCAAAATACTTTCAAATTCCAAAGCCCCAATAATTAGGCTTCGTACTAATTAAGCTCCCTAATAAAATAACAAATTTATTTTTGCCATCCTACTAATTATCTAGCGCTCTATGAATTTATCAAAATATCCTTGTATGTTACTTATATCGTGGAATACGTCCGTCATTTAAGCGGTGGATGTATTAAAATTTCTTAGTTTTTGAACCAGTTTAGAGTCAACGTCCTACCAAAGGCCCCATTACGTTTTGTCGTCCGCTACAAAGGTAGCGGACGTTCATTTGACAGTAAGTATATTATACGGTTAAATATGTTTTTAGTCCCTACATTTTGGGGGGTTTCGATAAATAGTCCCTACATTTTTTTAATTGTATTTTTAGTTTCTCTAATTTTTTCCGTTTGCATTTTTAGTCTCTGTTGTCAACCTTGGGTGATTAGAATAACGACAGACGCCACATAAGACGACACATAGTTTCGACAAATAGTACTACATCTTTTAATTATATTTTTAGTCCCCTCCAGTTTTTTCCATTGGCATTTTTGTCTCTGTTGTAAACTTTGCATCAAGTCTCTAATTAATATCAATGTTTTTAAAACCGGATCTTCTGGTTCGACCGGTTCAGCCGTGAACCGGACATACCACCGGTCCGGAACTAAGCGTTAAACCATTAGTCCATTGAACTGCTTCCGAACCGGAGTGAAACGAGAAAACCAGTGAACCGGTTTATCGGAAAAACCGGCTAGTTCAGCATAATTTAAAACAATAATTTTTTTTTTCTATTTCATTTTACTTTTTGTTTCTTTCTCAAAACTTATTTTTAATCAATTAAAATTCATTTTTTCTTTTAAGTATAATAATCATCCAGTACTACAATTAGTAACCAAAAAAATCCAGTACTACGTTCTCCGTCTTTCCTTTTTATTTTTTCTAAATTTCTTACCTATATAATTCATTCACATGCACTAGAAGAATGAATTGGAAAAAATAAGAGAAACGAGAAGAGAAACAAGAAAAAGAAAGAACAAAGAAGATGAGAAAAATTACAGAGATAGATTGAAGAAGAGAAATAAGGAAAGAGAAAAAGAATAGAGTAGATTGAAGAAGAGAAATGAGAAAGAGAACATAGGAGATAAAAGAAGAAAAGTTACGAAGTTAGTATGTGTTGACGGCTGCAGAATTCTTTGGCATATGCTCCTTGCGTTTGTGCAATAGATATTTATATTTAGGTTGCAAATGGGCTTGCATACTAAAGAGTAATTCATCCGTCTCAAAATATAAGAACCATTTTGACTACTGCACGTATGCCAACACATAATTTTAATCACTAATATTTTTAATTCTCTATTACTAAAAATTATAAAAATTTGATATTTTGAAAATACTCGTCAAAACAAATCAAACAATATCTTATATGCTAATATTAAAAAATACGATCAAAGCAAGATAAATAAATAGTGTCGTTTAGTCAAATGAGTTCTTATAAAATGGGACGGAGGGAGTAGTTATTTTTGTATGTTTTATTTTATTTAATTTTTTTTTTTACTATATGGGTTGAATATTGATGAGTTGTGTACATTTTATTTTATTTAATATTTATTTATTATCCGGTTCAAACGGTTTAATAACGGTTGAACTGGTCTACCCGATTAAACCATGAACCGAAAGTTACACCGGTTCGATCTCCGGTCTGATTTTTAAAATATTAATTAATATATCTCTCTAAACTTTTTTTTAAAGTTGGCATACAAATGCCTTAAGCAAAACCTATGCTCAATTCCACAAAACATTTCATAAATTTTTTGGAGTAGAACCTGTGACGTATTGAATGAACAAGTAAACAAAATTATAAACAAAAATTAAAGTTTAAAAAAATTAAATTGATATAAAATTAATATTGTTTATTCAAAGGATTCTTGTTCAGGAACTTCATAGCAGATATCAGAGTCATAAATAAATCTCTTTAAACAACACGTTTAATAAATATCTTTAAACAACACATAAGTGACTCACTTATAATTATAAGTGACTTACTTACTTATGTGTTGTTTAATAAATCAATGTCACATCACTCAACCTATGCCACATAATGTTTTTTTGCTGATAGATCAAATGAGGGACTAAAATCTATGGGTTTAAATTTTATAGGGGCAAAACGGGTGGATTTTTTTTGACAGGGACCAAAATCCAAATTTGCCAATTTTACAGGGACGAAAAACACCATTTACCCATTTTTTAAAATAGATTTTATAAATAATTTTGTGTAAAAAAATTTTACAAAGAAATTTTTTATAAAAGTTTCAAATGAAAATTTGGTTTGAATAGTCATTATTAAAATGTTATTTTAGGTATTTCATCATTTTATTGAAAAAAATTTGGATATCAAAATTTCAAAAAATCACTTAATTTTGAAACTATTTCGAAAATCATTTTCATAAAAATCATTTATGAAATACAACATTTTTTAAAAATTGCGATTTTGACTATATTTTGATCTTTAATAATGTATGTTTATGTAATATGATGTCAAAATTAGTGTTTCAATTTAGAAAAATCGAATATATAAAAACTTGTAATATTTTTATAAAACAAAATCTATTTTTTTAAAGCTGAAATAAAAATAGACCCAAAGGTCCATGTAAAAATATCCTTCTAGGTTCACCTCTGTAACCTTTTTATGCATGGGGCTGCATATGATTCCATGCCACTTGCAGAAATGAACTGAAGTTTTCTAAACCACATTAAATTTAAAGTAAACAGAAAAAGCAGATAAAGGTATAATAATATAGGTGACAAGAAAGAAAAAGACTTCATTTGGTTTAGAATTAATAATGAGGATTATGCAAGATAGCATAGGTTGTGTTTGATAATATATATTTTTTTGTTATAACCCTCTAGTTCTTAAAGGGAAGGGGGCCCTAGTAATCTAGATTTCGGCCGCGAGATAAGTAAAGTTTGGTCAAGAAATTTTTTCACCCAGAAATCGAATTCGGGTTCTCCTGAACGATTCGTCCTTCGGTGAAGCTCATTAACCACTTGAGCTCAATGACTTAATTTGTGTTTGATAGTATTATGTAGCAATACATAAGAAGCATGCATTTAATTTTAAATACCTGTTGCAAGAGATAATGTTGAATATTATTGTGGATTTAAATTTTCATTCACTTCACACACAAAAAGCAATATTAGTTGCTTGACTTGACTCCCAACTTGAGAATCGTGTGTTTTGGGGTGGAAAATAAGGTCTCATCATGAATTCTATATGGAACAGAAAGTGCTATTACTAGTCATTAGTTTAGTCTTGCGCTGCTTAATACGTTCCCTATGATATATGAGTGCTCTTCATTTTTACCTTAAAAAGTTAAAAACCACTACTAACATTTCAGCATCACATTCTTTGTTTTGACTACCCTCTACTCTTAATACTTAATTTATAGTTTTTTTTTACCATCAGTATCCGGTCCACTTGACCGTCTAATTTGGTTCGGGGGTCAGTTATGGTATCAAGTGATTTCAGCTCCCTCCCGATCTCAGTTGCGGGGGATCGAACCGTGATCCTCCTTACTAAATTCAGCGTCAATCACTACTGGACCAACTAACGATTATAATTGCAGTTTTAAAATAGGAGGACCAATTCTGCAAAATGGTGAAAATAGGGGACCAAAATTGCAATTAAGCCTTATAATTTATAACTTCACTTTGCACGTCAGTTATGGATTTTCTACTTTCAGAAATCTTACATTTGTTGAGATTAATTCATACTAGCTTTGGTGTTACTTGTACCACAAGGAAGACAATTTTTTAAGTTTTTCAAATTGTGCTTATGTTGGCTTAGGGAGGCATCTGTGGCTAAGTGAAGCCAGCTGTGTTTGTTACAAATGTCAGATAGCATTAGCTACATTTTAGGGAATTATAGTTAGAGGGTTGTTACTTGGTTGTTAAGTAACAAAGCCCATGAAAAATTATATAAATATGTGTAATTGTGAAATAAGTGTTATCGATAAAATTCTTCTTTCCCTATCTTCTTATTCTTCATTGAGAAATCACAAAAGAGTGTGTGTGAGTGATCAAGCTCAAAACTGAGCATTGATCTTGCTGTGACAAGCGCAATTCGAGCCATTGTTCAGAGCTCCATGGTAGTGTGTGCTTCATTGAGCGCAATTCGAGCCAATAATTAACACTGTGTGTGTCGCGCCAACATCTGATGATATCCAGAGCTTCTGGTTCGTATTCTTGGGTGATTCTTGTGTGTATACCATGGGACATTGTGATGATAATGTTATTGCATATGTTTTATTGCTGAAAATACATGCAATGGAACACAGTTTTAACCACATATTACAGTGGAAATCATTTAGAAAATGAAAACACATGACAATGAAATGA
The DNA here is from genome assembly GCA_951799995.1 of Trifolium subterraneum. Taxonomy (NCBI): domain Eukaryota; kingdom Viridiplantae; phylum Streptophyta; class Magnoliopsida; order Fabales; family Fabaceae; genus Trifolium; species Trifolium subterraneum. The sequence continues at coordinate 9,511,767 of OX637467.1, forward strand.
AATTGGAAAGCAATACAACACAATCATACAGAATAAAGTGTTGTTAACGAATTCACTGAATAACAAACCATTAGTAAACTAAACATTGCCAAACATATATGTGCTTCCAACAGTTGGACCATTCAATTTCTTAACAATAGTGCAGCAAGCTGAATATTCTTCTCTTTCCACAAATGACCTTAGAAATTTAGTTCAGCTTTAATAACTAATTATGAGTGTCAACACCTGAAATTTCAATCAACAAGAAACACATTATTACCATTGTATTTTGCTATTTAGGAATTTAAAATGTACGCTATGATACAGAAAAGCATATAAACCATCAGTTTATCTCACCGGCGAGAAAGGCCTTTTTGATTATGATAACCTCTCTGTTGATATCCACAATATTCATTCTTTCTTTCAGTGATTCCATTGAACAAACAAGTCCAATCTTAAAAAGTGAAATTAAGCACTCCTCTGCACTTGGAATAAGAATCTCATTGTTTTCTACATCTCTTGATACAATATTTGGATCCAAAATTTTTATAAGATTATCAGGAAATGAATTCCCAACAAATATATGCAGATTCTGACCATCTTCTAAAGCTTCAGCGGTGGGTCTTTTACCAGTAAGCATTTCCAACATAAGGATTCCAAAGCTATACATGTCACCACATGTGGACACTTCAGAACCCATTCCATACTCTAAAATATGTAGCAAAAGCTGTTAATAACATGTCCCTAGCTAGTATAATATTAAATCCGCGCTGAAACATAGGGGGATTCAAAGAAACAATGTAAGACTCGAGAATTTCGAACATACCTGGAGGAGCATAGCCAATAGTACTGGTATATTTATGAGATGTGCCGTCAATGACTGAGATGAATCTTGCTATGCCAAAATCACTCACATGAGCAATCATGTCATTATCAAGAAGGACATTGCTTGCCTTTAGATCACAATGAATGACCAATTGTTCACATTCTTGATGAAGATAATGTAATGCAGAAGCAACATCAATAATGATGTTTAATCTATGACCGAGGTCCAATGTTTTTGGTGGCGCTGCATTTGAAATCTCAGGATGCAACCATTGTTCTAAACTTCCATTTTCCATGTAATCAAAAACTAAAGCTTTAAATTATTGACCTTTGTAATCCGTACTAGAACAACATGTTAAAATCTTTACCAAATTCCGATGCCTAATATTTTTGAGTGCATTACATTCAACAATGAAACTCTTGTGAGCTCCCTTTTTTTGGAGGTTCAAGACCTTTACAGCAACAATATCATCTTCTGACTCAAGGTTTCCTTTGTACACAGAACCAAAACTTCCTGATCCAATCAAGTTTCTATAAGAGAATCCATCAGTTCCTTGGTGTAAGTCTTGGTATGAAACCTTAGATAGTTGATCAATTGTTGGTGAATCAAAAAATAGTTTTTGGTTTCTTTTCCTCCTAAAGTATATAGCTATGATAAAACAAAGTATGAGAAGAAAAGAAACTACACAAACTATCACTGCTATCTACTTGAAATTGTGGTTTTTAGCATGTTTCCTCATATGGATCATTAGAAAATAAACTACACAAACTATCACTGCTATCTACTAAACAAAAGTGAGTTGAACTATTCTAAGAATATAAGATACCATATGGATCATTAGATATTAGTTTCTTGAATTGTAGCAAAGCCAAATGATCAGTTTGGTTTCCTAGTGCCGTTGTCAGACTTCTTTTTGGACCAAAACACATTAAGATTAAGATGAAAAGGTGAAGCAAATGAAGGTATATGTACCAAAACATAGGTAATAAGAAAATATGAGTTCTGTTTGTGACAACTCTGATTTGCTGGTTTATAGTTGATTTGATTAGTTCATAATGAAATGAAAATCATTTATAATATCTCATTTTATTTTATTTCACCAAGGTCATTTATTTATAATAGAACAAATGAATATTGTTGTCACTACCCAGCAGAACAGATGAAAATATACCATCTAGCAGTTAAACTGTCATAATTTATGAAAAAAAAAGAATAAAAAAACAGAGAAACTGGCACATACCCTCCTAGGAATGCTCAAAGTTAAGGCATTTATTTCCTTTGTTAATTCAAATTTTAAACATGACCAACTTAGTGGTAATGGTTAATTCAGCAACAACACATGAAGTTGCCTCGAACATAGCATGTTAATTTCCTTAGAAAATTAATTACTAACATGTATGGAGTGAAGCTCTACAGAGAGGGCCACATATCCAAGCACTCGGAAAGATAACATATTGGCATTCTGTTAACACCATCACCTTTTCATTATCTTGGAAAATACTCTAACATATGCAGCATTCCTTCCCTAATGGGACTAAACCTTAGGTTTTTTATCATGTCAATAAATGGGACTAAACCTTTTTGGTGGGATCCATTACATTACATGCTTTATTAGTTTGAAATATGAAAAAGTGTGTGGAAAGGAAACTATGCTTAGCTGAGTTATCTAGAAATTTTGATTAATTGCTTTTGTAGGTTTGTTAAAAGTCCATTTTCTATTTATTTATTGCTTCTGTAAACAAAAGTTCTGCTAAACATCATTACCTATATTTCAACTTGACAATGTATAATTTCTCTAGTGGTTGAAGACTAGAAGATTATATCAGGTCTTCATCTGATAAGGTTTTACATGGCATAAAAGCATATTGGACTGACGAGTAATTTCGGTAACTACTGTATCACTAATTGAATCGCATGACTCAATTAGATTAAATTGGTTGACTCAGTCTCTATATAAAATTGTATATAAGTATTAAACCGGAGGTTTTTGGTCTCTAAAACTTTCTAAAAACTCATGATACCTATAGAATATAAAATATAAATTTTCTAGTAATAAACTCTTTCGGAAATATATGTAGCAACGATGCTTTTCAATAGATAAGAGTGAAAACTTTCTCCCATTTCGAAAGCATGCTGATGGGCGCAAACCCTCAACACACTCAAAAAGGTAGCCTTTATCAGGACAAAATCCATCAGCCAACATATCAAAAAAGAGATCAAGCACCTCATTGAATATAGTTCTGACCAACCATGTTTCTCTGTGGTATTTTGTTTAAAAAGTCTCTTTGCAATATTCAAGTTACTTTTTCAAGAATGGAAGTTGCAAAAATGACATTACTATTAAACGTCAGCATAAAGGGATCGTAACCAACCTTGCAGACGTGCTCATGAACACTGTAAAATATGAAAAACTCTGTGTGTCTAAAAGAAGATCACACAACTTTTATTTATAATGAAGCTGCGATAATAACATTAAATGTCTAGGAAGTTGTAATGACTAGGAATACTAACAAATAGCCTAGGATGATGTAAAGTCAAGGAATAATAAAAACACACTGATTTTTAACAAACACGTCTCTCAGGATGAATGTCTCTACTACGAGCACCGTAATCAAAGCAAAACAAAACATGTTGATGAACCCTTAATCATACAAGAAACAAAACAAAAATGATTAACCTCAACAAAACCAATTATCCATGCATTCTGCACAACACTTCAAACAAACTCTTTTCTGCTAGAGATTCATATGTACAGCTTTATAGTAGCAAACGATCTTATAAACAATATAAAATACCATACAATATTACAGTGATTAGACCATTAATCTCAGAATGGCGAGTTGAGTTCAAACCATTAATTGGCCTATTACTAAAAATACATGAAACAATTCTGCACCTGCAATTTTAGCTACAGTGGCAATTCTTAAAAAAAAATGCACACATGACAAAGCTATGAAGATAAATTTGAGAGAAGTAACTTTCACTTTATTGAATTAGAATGCAATGCAACATTATTTAATTATAGCAACCAGTAGGTTGTAGAGAAATCAACAATGAACACGATCACACAGAATCAAATCGCTGACTGAATATAGTTTCTCAACAACAATACATCATGCTGCATAACTTCTCTTTCCACAAATGACTTGGAAATTTAGTTCAACTTCATATTCTAATTATGAGTGCGAAAACCTGAAATAAAAATAAAGAAGCTCATTATTACGATGTATTTTTAGCTTAGGAATATTGAAATGCACAATAAGATGATAAAAATCAAATTATAACCTCATAGGAAATTAATGAGTTAGTTATGATTCAAATAGAAATTAAAAAATATCAGTTTATCTCACCGGCGAGAAAGGTCTTCCTGATTATGTTAAGCTCTCTAGTGACATCCACAATATTCATTCTTTCCATCGGTGATTCCATTGAACAAATAAGTCCAATCCTAAAAAGTGAAACTAAGCACTCCTCTACACTTGGAATTGGATTCTCGTTGTTTCCATCTCGTATTGCTATTGCTGCATCTCTTGATACAAGATGTGGGTCACAAATATTTCCAAGATTATCAGGAAATGAAATTGCAACAAAGTTATGCAGATTTTGGCCATCTTTAAAAACTTCATCAGTGGGTCTTTTACCAGTAAGCATCTCCAACATAAGAATTCCAAAGCTATACATGTCACCACATGTGGACACCTCGGAACCCATTCCATACTCTAATACATGTAACAGGGGTGGATACCATTTCATTAGTAAAATATTAACTCTACAATAGAACAAAGAGAATTCAACGAAACAATGGAAGATTAATGAATTCAGAACATACCTGGAGGAGCATAGCCAACACTTCCTTTAATTCCAATTGTACTAGTATTACCACCAATGGTTGAGACAAGTCTTGCTATGCCAAAATCACTCACATGAGCAACCATGTCATCATCAAGAAGGACATTGCTTGGCTTTAGATCACAATGAATGACCAATTGCTCACATTCTTTATGAAGATAGTGTAATGCAGAAGCAACATCGATAATGATGTTTAATCTTTGACCAAAGTCCAATGTTGGTTTCTCTTCATTTAAAATGTCGGGATGCAACCACTGTTCTAAGCTTCCATTTTTCATGTAATCAAAAACTAGAGCTTTAAATTCTTGACCATTGTAATCTGTACTAGAACAACATGTTAAAATCTTGACTAAATTTCGGTGTCTAATATTTTTGAGTGCATTACATTCAACAATGAAACTCTTGTGAGCTCCTTCATTTTGGAGGTTAAGCACCTTCACGGCAACAGCATTATCTTCCTGTACAAGATTTCCTCTATACACAGAACCAAAACCTCCTGATCCGATCAAGTTTCTATCTGAGAAACCATTTGTTCCTCTATGTAAGTCTTGGTATGAAACCTTAACTAGTTGATCAATTGTTGGGGAATCAAACAGTCGTTTTAGATTTCTTTTCCTCATCACATACATAGTTACAATAAATGAAAGTATGATAAGAAAAGACCCCACACTGGCGATAACTGCTATCAACCTGAATTTATGGTGTTTTGCGTGTTTCCTACCCTTCATAAGGCATGGTGGTAGATGCAGCTGTGAAATACCTCCACAAAGCTTATTATTTCCAATAATTGCTACTTGGCTTGCATTTCCAAATACACCATTAATCGGTACCTCACCTTCCAACATGTTGAAAGAAACATTCAAGTGTTCTAAGCTAGAGATATTCTGCATAACATCAGGAATTGGTCCATACAATTGATTTCTTGAAAGGTCTAAATATCGCAGACCTTTGAGAGAAGCCAAATGGATTGGTATTGTTCCATTGAAGGAGTTCCCTTGTAAATGAAGGTATTCTAAGCTTATGCACTCACCAATGGTTTCAGGAATGTCCCCAGACAAATGATTCTCGGAGACATCTAGCCAATCAATATTTTTTAGCATACCCACTTCTTTTGGCAAGTTACCACTAAATGAGTTTAGTGACAAGTCCAGTGTATTTGATAAAGAAGGAATACTGAAAATCTCTAAGGTTATGGTTCCTCTAAGGTTATTTTGCGAAAGGTCTAGATATTGTAACTTTTGACAGCTTCCTATATTTGGAGGAATATGCCCTTCTAAGATATTAACATCTAATTGTAAATCATACAGTTGACTGAGGTTGCCAATGGATGTCGGTATATCCCCAGATAAATTGTTTCCACTCAATACTAACCTTTCTATCCTTGGAAACTTTCCAAAAGTAGTTGGAATCATACCTTCCAAATAGTTATATTCCATAGCCAAGGCTCTCAAGCTAATTCTATTTCCTAATTCTATGGGAATTTTTCCATATATTTGATTGTCCCCAATATATAACCCTTCTAGTGTGGTGGATAAATTACCTATAAAATTTTGCAATCTGCCTATAAAATTATTATTGCTTAAAGAGAGAATTTGCAACTTACTACAGTTTGCCAATGATTTTAAGAATTCCGAGTCCTTCATGGAATTGCCACCGATTTTGTTGATAGACATACTTAGCCTCGAAAGACTTTGTAGCTTCCCAAAACTTGGAACTTGTCCCATAAAATGGTTTCGACTGATATCAAATAACTGCAAACTAGAAGCATTTGTAATGGAAATAGGGATTGGACCTGAGATTTGATTTGCAGAAATGCCAAAGAAATATAGATTGGGGAGGGTGTGGAACATATTGGGTGGAAGAGAGCCACTGAAGTTATTCATTGCGGCTGAAATCAATTCAAGAGATGACATATTATAAAAACAAGAAGGAAATGTACCAGACAATTTGTTGACATGCACTGCTATAATCTCCAACTCTTTTAGGAAGCACATTTCTTGCGGAATATTTCCCACCAAGTTATTATAACCGATCGAAAAAATAGTAAGGGACGAAAGATTCCTTACAGATGGTGGAACTTTTCCGGTCAAATTGTTTTGTTCCATGGAAAGATATTGAAGCTTTACAAGAGATCCAATTTGGCTAGGTATTTTTCCGACAAGCTTGTTTCCACCTAAACTTATCATTTTGAGCTCAAAGCAATTTGTCAAGTTTATTGGAAATTCTCCAACCAACGAGTTGTTGAGTAGAAGAAGATATCTTAATCTTGACAAACGACCCAATTCTTGTGGAATGTTACCGTAGAAGTTGTTGTCTCCGAGGTTGAGGAATCTCATATGTGAGAGATTGCCAACATATGGAGATATGGTTCCATGCAACTTGTATCCTTCCAACTTCAACTTTGTAACTCTCTGATGCTTGAGACTGCATATGATTCCATGCCAGTTGCAAAAGTGAGTTGAACTATTCCAAGAATCTAAGATACCATTTGGATCATTAGATATTAGTTGCTTGAATTGGAGCAAAGACGAATGATCGGTTTGATTTGCTGGTGTCATTGTCAGTGTTCTGTTAAGACCAAAACACATTAAGGTAAAAAGATTAAGCATATACCAAGACATAGGTAATAAGAAAATATAAGGTTTCATTTGGTTGAGAACTAAGAAGCAAGAGGGTATGTGTTTGATATTTAGGAGTGGGAGATACAAAAGCATTGTCCTTCCCTCTCTTTCGGTATGGATTTAAATACTAGAAAATGCAAAAGTGAAGTGATGGTGGTGCTGTGTGATAATTATGTGCAAATTTTAACATCAAATTTTCTATACTTCCAATTTAATCCATGGGTGTGAAATATTTAGAACTTACAACATCCATGGGCATATTTTTACGTTCAAAACCCGGTCATGTCGTCCGACACTAGCAATTTCGGTATTTCTACTATTTAAGTTAGGATTTGTGGACCCACCAGGTAACTTTTTTTTTTGGTCAAGTAGTCTAGTGGCTAGAAACTCCACCCTTAAGGTGGATAAGTGGGAAGACCGGGGTTCGAACCCCGGCCCCCTGCATATAAAATGCGATGTCCTACCAATTGAGCTAAGCTCATGGGACCCCACCAGGTAACTTTAATCCTTTTATAAGAGACAGTTCGCTTTTTAAAATTCATTAAATAATTAATATATTTGGTTAATAAGTATTTTTTTATCAAACAAAGCTTTACACTTTGTACCAACCGATCTCATTTGCTAATTTACTGGTAGGGTGTGCATGGTGATGAACCAAACCAAACTTGAACCAAACTGATGACTCCACGTCATTACTATAGTTTTACTTATTCCAAGACCTAATTATAAGGTTTTTTAGTACGTTTTTATTATATTTTTGCACAATAATAAGTGGAAGTTACGTCAAGTACAAGGCTGCTGAAAGCACAAGAAAGATTTAAAAAAAGAATTAGTTTGTTAACAAATCGGTGTGTTAGATATGATTGGAAAATATTTAGTGTTAAAACAAATTTTGTTTAAAAAAACTAATTCCTATCAAGATCCAAGAAAAACTGAAGTAAATCAACAGGAGCTGCGTCTCTATATAAAGAGACTCAAGCAAGAGTTTCAGGGTACAGAATTTTACGGCGAAACGGCAGACTTTTGAAGGCGATCAGAGAACTTATTGTAATGCTTTCTTTCATCTTTGTTGATGTAATTTACTCTTTAATTATGTCTAACTAAACTTCCATGATTGGATCTTAGGGGATTCTAATTGTTATTGTTCTTGAACCATGTAGTTTCTTATGTTATGTTTAATTAATTACGAAGTTAGTTTCATCAATTCTTCCTTGTTCTTAATGCTTTACATGATTTGATCACTCGTGTGACGAATTTAATAATTTGTTTTACTATGAGAATATGAATAGATTATTGACCTAGGAATTATTGTAAAATTGGTTTACACTTAAGAGATTTTGGTTTACTAATTGAGATTAAAGATTAAAGCGCAACTTCCTCCTGGATCATAAATCATCCTAAGAGATTAGCGGGGTTTATGATCAAGGGAGAGGATTATGTTATCAAGAGATTGAACATAGTTATTTATTTTAATCAAATCATGAAACTAGTTTGGTAATTTGTTAACATACATGAACTACCGAGACAATAATAATTAGATGAACCGAAAATGTCCAATCGCTTCTCCTTCTTAAGTCAAACACTAATTTCAAAGTTATTTTCTCCAACAAACCCTAAAAAATCCCCCCTTTTTTTATATACCTAAATATGTTCTCAAAAGACAATTGTTGATTTATCACAATCCCTGTGGAGACGATCTTACTTACTTTTATTATTACTTGACGGCAGTTTAGTACACTTGCTAAATTATTCATCACAAACCAAAATCACTTTTATCTAAAATCGGTTTATTTTGTAAAACTAGTTCAATTTAGTTCAGAATTGATTCAAAACTGGTTTACAATAAAAACCAATTAGTTTTTTTAATCAATATTTTGCTTCTCTATCCTCTATTGTTTTGCTTTGCTTTTTTTACTTCTTTCAGATCCAGTTTGCAAAATTGATTTTCTAAAAATCTAGTTTTAAATTTTTTCGAGAAAAAGTTTTCGGTTTTTTTTCAAAATTTTCGAGGAGTTTCGATTTCAGTTAAAAACAATTCCGGAGTTTTTTCCGGAAAAAAGTTTCCGATCTTTTATTCGAAAAAAATGTTCTCGATTTTTTTCGGGAAAAAAACTTTCCGATTTTTTTCGGAAAAAAAGTTCTCGAATTTTTCGTGGAAAAAAGTTTCGATTTCATTTAAAAACAATTCCAAAGTTTTTTCCGGAAAAAGTTTCCGATCTTTTTTGGGAAAAAAAATAATCCAAATTTTTTAAGGAAAAAAGTTTTAATTTCAGATAAAAACAATTTCTGACTTTTTTCCCGAAAAAAAGTTCCTAGAATTTCAAAGGAAATTATGGATACCCATATATTTAAGTTTGGGCTCCAAAAATTTTTTAGTTACAAATTGGTTATTGGTTTATTTTTTAAACTTTTAGAAATTGGTTCAATTTGAATAGTAATTTAGTTTATAGTATCCAATTTATTTGCACACCCCTATTTACTGGAGTTTAGTTATCCTGACTAGATGGTTAAAACCAAAAAATAAAATAGAGAAACTAAATTAAAGTAAGAGTCATATTACCTAGTGCTCCAGAACCATTAGTTAAAAATACAAAAAAAAAAGTATATTAAAAAATATATTTTTATATTTTATCTATACTTCTATACTAATAGATAAAGAGGATACATGAGTTTGGAACTGACTTTTTATCTTTTCATAATTGCCCTTAACTTCCACTTAAAATAACACAATAGTAACTGCACAATTTAAGGAATTTAGTTGAGTATAATTGATTTTCTTGATTTAATATAAAATATGAATAAATTTATAGAAATAACCCTTCTTTTTCTTAGAAATCACATGCACCTTTTGAAAAGTAAGGGTATATTAAGAATAACAATATTAATTAGTTTAAAAATAATTAACTTTTGCTTATAACAGTGATCAAAATTTTAAGTGTTTTTTAGCTTATAAATGTGACCGGATGAAGTATTAACTACACTTGTTTAGAGCAATGGTCAACATATTGTAAATATAAGATGTCATTAAAAGTCAAGACAAATGACTGAACAAACAAAGAAAGTAGCACGGCATGGGAACAAAAGTGAAATGGGAAAAATAAGCATCTTTCCTAATTCTCCAAATGATTTTTCGTAAATTTCTCATTTGAACCATCTGTTACTCTACTCAACGTCAACATATTGAAGTTTGAATTGTAGAAGCAAAATGATAGTTAGTACGAAAAAGTCAAACCAACGAAACACACGAAGTACAATTTATGAGTCACTATTAACTCTGATTTCCGCCAAATGTGGAGATATTAGTTTTTTTTCTTAGTTAAAATGATGACACGTTGGATTCTTGCCATTCTTGGATTGAATTTCTCATATGATTTAAAACTTCTGATTTTACAATTGTACCAAAGTTAACCGGCACCATGTATGTGTTTTAATTTAAATAATATTTAATTAAAATTGTGATATCTTTATAAATATTTTTTTTAAGATTTAAACTCAACACTTTGAATTTACAAACTTTTACCAAACAGTAGACGTGCGATTAATATAACATGTATGTATATAATAATGGAGGCTATAATGATTCCAAATCCACTAGCAACATAGTGACCCAAGTGGATTTTTAATTTCCAAATCCACTAATTCAATCAATTTCCATAGCTTTAGATATTGTTTATGGAAAATGAATTATATGCTATCAACAATTTGCCACACAATATTAACATTATGATTTATTAGTCTTGGTCAATCAACATGTATGCTCCAATTCCAAATCCACTAACTCAATTTCCATGGACTTTATTTCCACTAAGGAACTATAGCTATTTGTTCAATGGACAAACCTATTATATATTATATTGTTCCTTAGAAACTGTTTTTACTGTGCTGCACAAAATAAACACCTAAATTTGTTAAATAGGTGGGTCCCACAGAAAACATGGGTGGTTATTTTACATTTTATGTGAGGAACAGTATGTACAGCATGTATGGAATAGTACCTAAGTTTTTTCCTTGTTCAATTACTATGAACTAAACTAGAACTTCGACACGTGAGGTGTATGGGTCTAATTAGCCGTAATATTTAACAATAAATTAAAATAAGAAAGTTACAATATATTGAAAGGTATATGAAAAAAATTGAGTAACATTAAACAATTGTTCAACAATAAATTTGGATAAATATTACATTAGGACTGTGTTTATCAGGAACGCTCCACGTATTTGCCACACGAATTTTCACTTTCAAATTTTTTTTTTTTCAGGAGAGAGAGCAACCAATGAAGTATATATGTCACCCATGAATAATAAATAAAGGATAGTAGTCTAAAAGCAAATAGAGGGTGCTCAATTTCTCAATTTGAATATTTGATGCATAAAGGTTGCTACTTATAGTAAAAACCTAGTATGAAAAAATTTGGATTAGATATTATATATATATACTAGAACTTCAACCCGTGCGGTGCATGGGTCTAATTAGCCGTAATATGAAAAAATAAGATATAAAATTTTTAACACTAAAACATATATAAAAAGCCGAGTACCATTAAATATTAGTTCGACAATAAATCTAGATAAATGTTTGTACAACAGAAATTATAGTATATTACGAAATACTTCTTTATAGAATACAATGGAAGTTTTATTCGTATTTTCACCGTCTTCATGATAATCAATATTTTTAATCATTCTCTTTAAATAACTCTTGAAGTTGCAACATACAACTGACCATGTAAAAATACTATCGATAAAAAATATATCCCAACTTGCACTCTTATTAATATAGTTATCGCAAAAGAAAAAATTAAATGGATGCGGGTTCGATTCTCATGCTAGAAAAATTTGTATTTTTTTGTTAATATAATGGACCTCATGAAAAAGAGAGGAAAAAAATATAGGTTTAGGGTTAGCATTTCGGAGCAAGTTTATAAAATAAGAATAATAATAATAATAATAATAGAAAGCTAATAATAATAAATATTTAACATGGTGAGTTAAAAGTTGTGGGTTCGATTCTTGGTAAGGTATTTTTTAACATTTTATTTGAATTAATGTTATTAGGGTAAAATGAGAGGAAAAAAAATTATGGTTAAGAATAGCAAAACAGAACAAACTTATAATATAAGAGATTTGTGCGAGAGATTTGTAACCACTATTAGCTAACTCATCTAAATTAGGAATGGGTTTATCATAAATCAAAATTGGTGATATATATATATATATATATATATATATATATATATATATATATATATATATATATATATATATAATAAATATTTAACACGGTGAGTATATCTTTTATCGACGGTGTTTTTACATGGTCAATTGTATGTTGCAATTTCAAGAGTTATTTAAATAGACTGATTAAAAATATTGATTATCGACGAAGACGGTGAAAATCCGATTAAAACTTCCAATTTAGTCTATAAAGAAGTATTTCATAATATACCATAATTTCTGTTGTATGAACATTTATCCAAATTTATTGTCGAACTAATATTTAACGGTACTCGAAATTTTTATATACGTTTTAGTGTTAAAAAATTTATATCTTATTTTTTTCAAACTACGGCTAATTAGACCCGTGCACCGCACGGGTCGAAGATCTAGTTTTTAAACATTTTATTTGAATTAATTTAGGATAAAATGGGAGGGAAAATTAACGGGAAAAAATTAGGGTTATGAATAGCAAAACGAACCAATCTTATAATATAAGATATTTACAATTAACGAGATCTAACTGAAAATTAATTTAGTGAAAATCGAATATAGGATTATTTGGTGGGCAAGATATGATTGTGACATGATAAAATATAAAATAGGATAAAAATATGATAGGATTAAGATATAAGCAGAATAACAATTATTATATCATGTGTTTGGTGCACACAGGACAACAAACAGAGTCGTCTCCGAGATTTTGGAGACAACAAACAAACCCCTTAATAAATAAATAAAAAACCGTAACTTCTTTTTAAAAAAAAAACTATCATCGATTTAAATTGTAAATAACGTAAAAAAAATCATTCTTGTAATTAACATAAGAAATATTCATAGTCTAATAATAACAACAACAAAAAAATTATACCCCGTAATTTATTAAAACTACTATCCTATAAAAAAAATTTAGGCCCGCATTTTTATGTGGCCCAATGACATGGCTGATGTGGCACATGTATTTGGACCGTCCCTGATAACAAACATGATAACTATGATACAATGTTTTTTTTTTTTTGTCTTAACTATGATACAATGTTTTTAATACATATATCACTTATAATAATATGATATAATATATATCATATTCAAATGACAAAATTAACCTTGTAAAACAATTATTTTTAAAAGAAATATTTTGGAATACTTTGAATTTTATAAATAAAAAATTTAAATAAACAATCAAATAATTTTATATAATTTTAAATAAAAATCATGAACAAATAAACAAGTTAAAAAATTTATATTAATCATGATTAAATAAATAAATAACTTAAAATAATTTAATCCTAAAATTTCTAAACATATCCTTAAAATTCTAAATAAAAATATAAATCTTAAATCATAATATTATCTTATTTAAAATATAAATCTAAACTATATTAATTCTAAAATCTTCAAAACATATTTAGGTATTATTCTCAATACCACTAACATATTAAGATAGAGATAGTAACTAACAATCCCGCTATTCCCGCCTCGGGAAAGAATATAATTTGAATTTTCAATCTGCCACCAAAGTTTTGAAGAGTGAGAACGGTTGTCTTTTTAATTAGCAAAAGATTGAGTTCAATGTATAAATTTCAAAATTATTTTGTGATTTTATTCAAAGGATTCTTGTTCAGGAACTTCATAGCAGATATTATTGGAATGGAACCAAATCATCCTTCACACACTCTCAGATGCCTTTATCAGTTCCTATAATTCCTACAGTGTCTCTATTCTATTTCATATGTAATTAGTGTAATTAATTATACTTATTCCCAATTTCAAAAGGAACTTATATCTTGATTAAGCATGAGTATATATATGAGATTGATTTTGTATCAAATGTTTGAATATAGTTAGTGATACACTGTGCAAAGAAATGATGTCTGTACACGACAAATGAATGAACGTGGGAGAAGTATCAATTCTCACTTCATTGAATTAGAAAGCAATACTAGAAACACTAAATCCTATGCTCCAAGCAAACAAAACACAAACTCTCCTTCTTTTGTGATCTTAAATAAATTGAATCTTCCACAGACTCAAATATATAACTACAATATCAGTACAATGATTACACCATTAATTTGAGAACTGTGACTTTGAGTTCAAACCATTAAATAATTAGCCTATTGTGGGTATGCACCATGGGACACTGATGAAAACAGTGGCAATTGCTGAAAATACATGCAACAACTTTGCAGATATATATTACAGTGGCAATTCTTTAGAAAATGAAATGAAATTAGAAAGCTACTAGTAGTAGGTTGCAGGCAAATCTACATTGGACACAATCATACAGAACCAAATGTTGTTAACCGAATAACAAGTGCTTCCAATAGGCAAATCTACATTGGACACAATCTACATTGGATACAGATAAGCATATAAACCATCAGTTTATCTCACCGGCGAGAAAGGCTTTTTTGATTATGATAAGTTCTCTATTGACATCCACAATATTCATTCTTTCTTTCGGTGATTCCATTGAACAAACCAGTCCAATCTTAAAAAGTGAAACTAAGCACTCCTCTGCACTTGGAATAAGAATCTCATTGTTTTCTACATCTCTTGATACAATATTTGGATCCAAAATCTTTATAAGATTATCAGGAAATAAATTCCCAACAAAGTTATGCAAATTTTGACCATCTTCAAAAGCTTCATCAGTGGGCCTTTTACCGGTAAGCATTTCCAACATAAGGATTCCAAAGCTATACATATCACCACATGTGGACACTTCAGAACCCATTCCATACTCTAAAATATGTAGCAAAAGCTGTTAATAACATGTCCCTAGCTAGTATCATATTAAATCCGCACTGAAACATACGAGGATTCAAAGAAACCATGAAAGATTCGAGGATTTAAAACATACCTGGAGGAGCATAGCCAATAGTTCCTTTTATTCCAATTGTACTGGTATATTTATGAGAGGTGCCGTCAATGACTGAGACGAGTCTTGCTATGCCAAAATCACTCACATGAGCAATCATGTCATTATCAAGAAGGACATTGCTTGGCTTAAGATCACAATGAATGACCAATTGCTCACATTCTTGATGAAGATAATGTAATGCAGATGCAACATCAATAATGATGTTTAATCTATGACTGAGGTCCAGTGTTGTTGGTGGCGCTGCATTTAAAATCTCAGGATGCAACCATTGTTCTAAGCTTCCATTTTCCATGTACTCAAAAACTAAAGCTTTAAATTCTTGGCCTTTGTAATCTATACTAGAACAACATGTTAAAATCTTAACAAAATTTCGGTGTCTAATATTTTTGAGTGCATTACATTCAACAATGAAACTCTTGTGAGCTCCCTTTTTTTGGAGGTTCAAGACCTTTACAGCAACAATATCATCTTCTGACTCAAGGTTTCCTTTGTACACAGAACCAAAACTTCCTGATCCAATCAAGTTTCTATATGAGAATCCATCAGTTCCTTGGTGTAAGTCTTGGTATGAAACCTTAGATATTTGATCAATTGTTGGTGAATCAGAAGATAGTTTTTGGTTTCTTTTCCTCCTCAAGTATATAGCTGTGATAAAACAAAGTATGAGAAGAACAGAAACTACACAAACTATCACTGCTATCAACTTGAAATTATGGTTTCTTGCATGTTTCCTAACCTTGATAGGGCATGGTAGTAGATGCAACTGTGAAATTCCTCCACAAAGTTTTCTGTTTCCAATTATTGCTACTTGGGTTGAATTTCCAAAGACACCGTTTGTTGGTACCTCACCTTCCAACATGTTAAAAGAAACATTCAAGTATTCTAAGCCAGAGATATTCTGTATAACATCAGGAATTGGTCCATACAATTGATTTCTTGAAAGATCTAAATATTGCAACCTTTGAGAGAAGCCAAAGAGAATGGTATTGATCCGTTGAAAGAGTTCCCTTGTAATAGAAGGTATTCTAAGGTTATGCATTCACCGATGGTTCTTGGAATTTCCCCGGACAAATGATTCTCAGAGACATCTAGCCAATTAATATTTTTTAGCATACCCACTTCTTTTGGTAAGCTACCACTAAATGAGTTTAGTGACAAGTCCAGCAAATTTGATAAAGAAGGAATACTGAAAATCTCTAAGGGTATGGCTCCTCTAAGGTTGTTTTGATAAAGGGATAGGTATTGTAACTTTTTACAGTTTCCTATATTTGGAGGAATATTTCCTTCTAACATATTTTTATGTAGTCGTAATTCATACAGTCGACTGAGGTTGCCAATCGAGGTTGGTATATTTCCAGATAAATTGTTTCCACTCAATGATAAACTTTCTATCTTTTGTAATTTCCCAAAACTAGTTGGAATCATACCTTCTAAATTGTTATGTTCCATGGCCAAGAGTCTCAAGCTAATTGTATTTCCTAATTCTATGGGAATTTCACCATATATTTGATTGCTCCCAATATATAATTCTTCTAGTGTGGTGGATAAATTACCTATAAAAGTTTGCAAACGTGCTCTAAAATTATTATAGGTCAAAGAGATCATTTGCAACTTAGTACAGTTTGCCAACAATTTTAAGAACTCCAAATCCTCGATGGAATTGCCACCGATATTGTTTTTAGACAAACTTAGCACCAAAAGATTTTTTAGCTTCCTAAAACTTGGAACTTGTCCGACAAAATGATTTTCACTGATATCAAATACCGTTAAACTAGAAGCATTTATAATGGAAATAGGGATTGAACCTGAGAATTGATTTGCGGCAATGCCAAAGAAATAGAGATTGGGGAGGGTGTTGAACATATTGGGTGGAAGAGAGCCACTAAAGTTATTCATTGGAGCTGAAATCATTTCAAGAGACGATATATTATAAAGACAAGAAGGAAATGTACCGGACAATTTGTTTGCATACACTCCTATAACCTTCAATCGCTTTAGGAAACACATTTCTTGCGGCATATTTCCCACCAAGTTATTATAACCGATCGAAAAAGTAGTAAGGGATGATAGATTCCTTATGGATGGTGGGATTTTTCCAGATAAATTGTTTCTTCCAATATAGAAATTTTGAAGCTTTTGAAGATAACCAATTTGGCTAGGTATTTTGCCAATCAGTTTGTTTCCAGCTAAGCGCATGGTTTTGAGCTCTGAGCACTTTGTCAAGTTTATTGGAAATTCACCAACCAACGAGTTGTTGTATAGAAGAAGATATCTTAATCTTGACAGACGACCCAGTTCTTGTGGAATGTTACCATTGAACTTGTTATCTCCAAGGTTGAGGAATCTCATGTGAGAGATTGCCAACATATGGAGATATGGATCCATGCAACTTGTTTCCTTCCAACTTCAACTTTGTAACTCTCTGATGCTTGAGACTGCATATGATTCCATGCCAGTTGCAAAAGTGAGTTGAACTATTCCAAGAATCTAAGATACCATTTGGATCATTAGATATTAGTTTCTTGAATTGGAGCAAAGCCAAATGATCAGTTTGGTTTCCTAGTGCCATTGTCAGACTTCTTTTTGGACAAAAACACATTAAGATTAAGGTGAAAAGGTGAAGCAAATGAAGGTATATATACCAAGACATAGGTAATAAGAAAATATGAGTTCTGTTTGTGACAAGTCTCATTTGCTGGTTTGTAGTTGATTTGATTAGTTCATAATGAAATGAAAATCATTTATAAATATCTAATTCTATTTTATTTCACCAAGTGCAGCAGAGATCCGATTTCTACGGCTAAGTGTGTGTTTGTCTACATTAATTTCTAGGGACTCACAGACTGACATTAATTATCAACATATTAGGCCCCTTGTTTTTTTCATCTCTGTCAAAAGGTGACGCAAGTTCATGCAATTTGAAGTTAGATACATTAATTAATGAATACAGGCCCACTTTTCTTGTGGGATATCATATGATATCGTGTTGTGAATAGTCAATTCCTACGGCTGCATGCTGTATTTTTTGTCTCAAAGTGTTGTGTCTTAACTTTAGGTACCTTGTTTTTTATTGATTATTTGTTCTGTTGTTTGGGACCTTGTATTGGGGGGACTAGTTTTTAGTCTTTTATTGTTTCTGTGACTTGCACTTTACTGTGTGCTACATTCAACTTGGCCTTTTTGAAAGTTTGAAAATCCAAAAATGGATAGAAGGAAAAAGAAAGGAGAGAAGCAAAAACAAAATGTTTAGGGGATGATTGGTGCTAATTGGTTGAAACTTAAAAATAAATGCCAAGATTTAGAATGTTATTTATAGATTGTAAAATGAGTCCAAAATGAAAAAGTAGTAGTTGATCATAATGAACTTGTGAACAATGAGGGAGTATTATAATGCTTAGATAACATATTTTTATGTGCAGCACATAATAATCGAACCTCTTAAAGAAATGCTAACATTACAGCATCACTAAACAATAATATTTCTTATCTGCACAAACTAAAGTATTTATTATCCATATAAAAAATATGTTCACGCGTCAGACACTCTAATTAAATCTCTTATGTCAAATCACATATTATCATCAAATTATGGCTCACTCAACACATTATGTTATTTGTTCTTAATCTATACTGTATGAGTAATTAGACTAGAATTGAATTATATCACTCTACAGTGTCATTCAGGTATCCTATATAGAGCTTGCCTGCATGTTGTCTAAATGAAAATGAAGTCCAATCAGTTGCTACTTACTCCCTCCGGTTTTATGGTCCAAATACATGTTTTATTCAATAAACTTAAAAAGGTGTTTTTTAGCTTATATTCAAAACCGGGGTAGTAGTATGTGTAAAGACAACTAAGGACCTGTCTACTTTGCGAAAATGTTTTCTATTTTTATTTTCTAAAATTAGTGTTAATTTTACTTGCTAACAAGGAGATACTGAATCTTCAGGTGAACAAGTGTTCACTTTTAAGAAACAATGAAAATGTTAGAATATTGTTTTCATTATTTTAAAAAATGCATCATCTATAACTACCCTTTCTTCTTCTTTCCATCAAAATTGTTTATTTTATGAGTCTCGCATTTTCTTAATAGCAAATTAAAATAAACACATTTTAAAAAATGAAAACATTTTCATGAAGTAAACGACCCCCAAGAGTGTTGTAATTTCAATACACACACGGAAGGAATAAAAAGAATCAGCTAGAAATTGTAGAATATATGATCGACAAGCACCTATGAAACTTATAAGTAATAATGACAAACTCCAATTCATGATTTATTAATTTTAGGAGGTCTAAACATTTAAGAATTAAGCCGAAATGCTTACAATTGTCTTGCGTCGCGACACCTTTTCCCTTCTTTGTCAACTCATTCGCATACTTTTGATCTTGAAAACTTAACTCTTCAAAGGTCTTCCCATGTTTCAGTGCAGCTACTAACATTATATATGTTGAGTCCAACGAGTCTAAACATCTAAGCAAACTGAACCTTCATAGTCAATGCTCTCATCAATAATGCCATGAATTTAACAAGTTTCATAGGAGAAGATCTAACATACCACACAGCATGACATACTAAAATCTCAGGCTTTCAAGCTCAAACTACGCACGCAGTTTAACCCCAGGCTTTCAAGCTCTTGTCCATTGTTGCACAAATAGCTCCCCTGTGTGACTTGACACAAAATTAAAATCTTATGCAAATGGCAATTGTTGTCAATGAAATTAACCATCACACACATATAACTCATCTTTCGACATGAAGCCCACATATCAATAGTGATACAAACTCTTCGACAATTCTGAGAAAGAAAACTTTCCAACTTTATCCTTTCAATGTCCCATAGTTTCAAGATATCTAACAAAAGTGTAAAATGTGAACATATCTTAAATCACGGTGACAGAAGACTCATAAATTCATGATAAGGTTCATGTTCTACCTTCCTGAAGGGAATTTTCATGTTTATGAACATCATAACCATTGCTCTTCAAACTGTCTCTTGGTCAAACTTGACAACTAAAGGAGAATTCACATGTCCTTCCGCGCTTGTCATTGAAGATTACAATCTTTGCCTCTTGTAATCACAGCATACACACATAGAACCATTTTCATACTTGATTTTTCCACCCAATAATGACATGCAGCTTTCTTTTCTATGTCACACTATTGTGATATGATTCCATGACTCTGAATGGTTCTTACGCTTCTTAGAAACTGCGAGTGGAGGAGTAGAAACTGTAAACTCTGATGTTGTAGATTTTGGAAGGTTACCATCATTAGTCATCTTGATTCTATAAAAATAAACAGAATAGAGAAATTAAAAAAATAAAATTGCAGCTCATCAAACTAGAAGGTACAGAAAAATGCATGGGCTACATTCCTACACAATTGATAGACATAATTGCAGTTCATCCTTCTAATTGCATGAACAGAATCTTTATATGTTTGAACTAATCTCTCCTCACTCTTCAAATTTTGACTTTGCAGTAATCTTTATCTCAAAAATCTAAATCATTTCATACAATGTATATTTATAATCCACCACATGCTCCAAGAAGTTAAAACACAGAGCTACCACTTGCTCCAAGAAGTTCAATGATATCAGTATATATACAATCTACACACAGTAGTAGCAATACACCATGATAAAATGTCAAAGTAACACAAGCATTTGTAGCACAAGCAATATGCAGATTTGTGTCACAAGCTTCAACGGATTCAAACAAAATAACAGAAAATCAAAATCAACCAAAATCATAGAAAATCAAAATCAGCGCAAGGTTATGGTTTCACCTCAGAGGAAATGGTCGTCAACGACAACCTTGGATACCCAAAAGCCTACGCAAAACTCTGTCGCAACCGTGGTTTCACTCCCTATTGTTGAATATACCATTGGCGGAGAAATGAGAACTCATCTAGTATAATCTTCATCAGGACACAAATCTATCTCTTGGCACAATTTCTCAGACATCACTTGACTTGTAGGATATCGGTAATCAATAGATTGTAAGCGGAAATAAGCATTGTCCATCATCCCCACTCTGCCTAAGTCATGATGAAACCACATGCTTGGCCTGCATTCATTCCATCCTCTCATTGTCAGCAGTATCCTACAAACAAAGGAAATGTCATCCTTCAAAACAAAGTCTCCAGTATCCTACAAACAAATCCCACAACACCCCAAATGACTTAAACTCGAAAAGCTAAAACCTTTAATAATAAAACTGAAACCCCATCATTCAAAATAACAAAACAACACACTTAAAGTCTATGACATGTCTATAATCTATGTTCATACATGTTAAAACTGCACAGACCCACAAAAGTAGAACCAATTAAATAATAAAGTAGAGTCTCATAACCCCATTACAAAACTTCAAGCAAAGCATTTGAAAATCAAATAAATATCTCAAATTGGCAAAAAAAAAAAAAAAGAACAATATACCAACCGTGAGGAAGAGAAGAATAGTAGAAAACAAAAGATGAGAAAGGGATTAAGAGAAGCAAAAGAGAGGTATTTTGAAATACCTCATATTTTCTTCTTTCTCTCTTTTTCTATCTCTCGGTGCCAGTCTCGAACCGAGTTCCTCGGTGAAGAGGAACAAATCCTCAACCAAGTGACCTCTCGGGAAACAGGCAACATATGTTTCAACACAATTGTATTTACTACAAATGTTTCGTGAATTCAACGTAAAGCCTAAAGGCTTAAATTGTTGTTCGTCTTATATGGGATTGGGCTGGAGTGGGATTACAAACTTCATACTACCAATCATATTTGGGTTGGTATTGTGGTATTGGCTTGAAATCTGGGAGTATAAGTTTTAGGTTCCATTTTCTTTTGTGTCAATTTGGTTAGACTAATTTAGCTTCTTAGAAGAAAAAAAAACTTCATACTACTTCATAATTTTAGTATTTAATTTTATAAATATTTCAATTTCTAATTTTTTTTACGTTTTATTCATATTAGTCTTTCAAAAATATATTACGGACAAGATTGAGAATAAGTGAATATACTTATAAACTAAATTGATAGTAAGTTGTAAAATATAATGACTTAATTGATTGTAAGTGATTAAATATAATGACTAATTTGACAGTTTAGTAGAGTCAAAAATCTATTTGAGAGTATCTTACAGAGTCAGGGACATAGGCGGTGGTTTACTCATTGCGTAAGTCTTTTTGCATGGTTAATGTTGCTCTGGTTAAAAAATGAGTTATGTTATTTGTATATCTAATAACAAAACTTATATGAGTAAATTGTTTATTTGACCTTGTATAGGTTGCACATTTGCATCTCTAAAATTTGCAAATAGATAAAACAGATCCAAATTTTGAATTATGTCAAATAATTTGGTATTCTACTAATTTTTATCTAATTAGTTTCAAATTATTTTTTAAATATATCATTCATTACTAGCAAATTAGTCCTTAATTATACAATACATTTGAGGCGCTAGTTCAATGATAAGAGCTTAACATTGTAATTTTAGGTATTGAGTTCAAATTCCCTTGAAAATGGTTGTAAAATGACTATTAAGTGTCACTTAAATTAATTAAAAAAATTAATTAAAAAGTCTCTTAATTAAATCACCTACTGTCAAATTAGTCCTTACAAATTAATAGAAGGACTAAGTTGTCCGATATCAACTCAATTGTCACATAAACGTCTATCTTGCAAAAAAATCATTAAAAAAAGAGAGAAAATATAAGGTAAAGAGTGGAAAAATTAAAAGTGAAAAACAAGTACAAAAATCCATCTGAGAAAAACTAGATGTTTGTTTTGGGACAGTTTCCTCCATTTCAGGATTGTTACAAATTACAATGCTCCCAGCAGAAAGAAGAAATGGTAAAGGGGTGACTGATATTATATCATATGATACTAATGAAGGACAGAACAAAATTGTGTTGGCACTTGGCACAAGTCAAGATAGCAGCAAGCAAGTAGTTGCTTGTTTTGGAAAATTGTTGCTTCCCCACATTGTTTCTATTGTGTTTGCTCATGGGGCCTTGACTTTTTCGGTCCTCGGTATTGTCTTGAAGCCCTCATATTGCAGAATATCACCGGCTGAGAAATGAGAACTCATTTCGTGTCATCGTCATCAGAACCTGAATCTATCTCTTCGCACAATTTCTCAGGCATCATAGGACTCGTAGGAGATCGGTAATCAATAGATTGTAAAAAGTTGAAATAAGCATACTTAATGTCAAACTGCATATCATACCCTGCATAAAGTGAGTTGGAATCCTCTCCATTTCTTCAAATAAATGGTCAATACAATTACTATAGTTTTGATATAATTAAGAATATAAATGCACGAATTGTTGGAAAAATTAGAAGTCAGTAGTACAAAACAGAAAAGCTATCACTAATTGGAAGTTTGTTGTGCCGTGAAAAATCACTGCCTTGAAAGCAAAATTCGGCTAGACCTTGATGCAATCTAGATTGCCGACTGCTCCCCAAGGTTAACACAACGAGCCTATGAACACGTGCACTCGTGGCCTTAGGCTATGGAAATCACAGAACAATTGCCCAGAATTTTAGTAGTAAAAATTAAGAAAAGAAGTGAAAGTAAAGAGGAAATTTTCTCTGTCTTTTTCAAGACTATGTCAGCTCTCTTTTATAGCCAAACAATGAGAAAAACGTATTTTCTCTTTTCCTGTCAACAGCTCCTTATTATTAGCTACACACTTTAAAATTTGACAGTTACAAAATTGCTAATAAAGTGGAGGTTATGCTATCTGGTTTATAGCTAATGAAGAGCATTAAAAGGAAAGATTTGTTAAAAGGAATAACAAGAGAACTGATTTAAATCAGTTAAGGAAATTTGGGAAAAAAGTAAAAATAATTTTTTTACCAATGTGGGACATCACAAGGCAACAAATAATGGCTTCAGTTTGCCATTGTCCAACAATCCCCCACCAATGGTAAAACTGGAGATAAATAAGAGCAATTTCTGGGCAAAGGAGAGAGTAACACTTAAGTATCAATATCATAGTGATTGAATTAATACGTAGTGAAGTAAGGCAACAATTGTGTCTAGGTAGTGAATTACACTTGAACTACCAAGTTTTCAAATGAGACCCTTACATCACATGTATTTCTCTAACATCTGTGATTTCCGCGATAGTACTAACAAACGCTTTTAATGGCCATGCGCTCACCTTGGATACTAATGAGTGCTCTAGAAAGACAGCCCAATTCTTTCATAGAAGGCGGCCTACCTTCACACTCACGTAGGAGAATCCATCAAGTGCGTCTCAAAAGCACCACCAAAGAGGCTATGGATTCATTAAGAGCAAAAGAATGCTCATTTTTCAAAATAACAAGCGGTGAGTCCATCAAGTCCAATTTATACGGACCACCCAAAGATTACGGCTATGGACTCATTAAGAACTAAAAGTTCAACCTATCATCAATGTATTACAACATGTCATGGAGATGGGAAATGTAATACAACAGAGTAATCATATGGTTTCGTTTGACCATTGATGGGATCCACCATACTTTCCTCAACACAAAGGCTTAAGCCCCATCCCCCTCGACGATTCAAGTACTACTTTCTTTGTAAGACCTTTAGTGAAAGGATCCGCCAAGTTGTTCTCAGATCTAACAAATTGTAAAGAGATCACACCATTTTTCAACAATTCTCTGACTGAACTGTGTCTAATGCGTATGTGTCTCCTTTTTCCATTATAAACACTGTTCATAGCAACTCCAATAGCTGCTTCTGAGTCGCAATGAAGAGAAACCGGTATAGACCGTTTTCCCCACAATGGCACATCTGACAACAAGTTTCTCAACCATTCAGCTTCTTGACCTGCTAAATCAAGAGCAATAAATTCTGATTCCATAGTAGAACGTGCTATACAAGTTTGCTTGGAAGACTTCCATGATATGGCACCTCCACCTAAAGTAAAAACATATCCACTGGTGGAACTTACCTCATCATTATCAGTAACCCAATTTGCATCACAAAATCCTTCTAACATATC
Organism: Trifolium subterraneum; assembly: GCA_951799995.1. Taxonomy (NCBI): domain Eukaryota; kingdom Viridiplantae; phylum Streptophyta; class Magnoliopsida; order Fabales; family Fabaceae; genus Trifolium; species Trifolium subterraneum. Next base: position 9,537,135 of record OX637467.1, read on the forward strand.
CAATGTTCATTACCTGGATTGTGAGTATATCTGCTTAGTCTGCTCACAGCATATGCTATGTCAGGTCTAGTACAATTCATGAGAAGGCCGCAAAATAAGGAAAACAATTATTTTTAAGGAAAACAATTTGAAATTACTGGCCACTTTAGCCCCCACAAACTGAATATGCTAAAATCATAGGGAGTGTTATGTTTCTCATGAATTGTACTAGACCTGACATAGCATATGCTGTGAGCAGACTAAGCAGATATACTCACAATCCAGGTAATGAACATTGGATATGTTAGAAGGATTTTGTGATGCAAATTGGGTTACTGATAATGATGAGGTAAGTTCCACCGGTGGATATGTTTTTACTTTAGGTGGAGGTGCCATATCATGGAAGTCTTCCAAGCAAACTTGTATAGCACGTTCTACTATGGAATCAGAATTTATTGCTCTTGATTTAGCAGGTCAAGAAGCTGAATGGTTGAGAAACTTGTTGTCAGATGTGCCATTGTGGGGAAAACGGTCTATACCGGTTTCTCTTCATTGCGACTCAGAAGCAGCTATTGGAGTTGCTATGAACAGTGTTTATAATGGAAAAAGGAGACACATACGCATTAGACACAGTTCAGTCAGAGAATTGTTGAAAAATGGTGTGATCTCTTTACAATTTGTTAGATCTGAGAACAACTTGGCGGATCCTTTCACTAAAGGTCTTACAAAGAAAGTAGTACTTGAATCGTCGAGGGGGATGGGGCTTAAGCCTTTGTGTTGAGGAAAGTATGGTGGATCCCATCAATGGTCAAACGAAACCATATGATTACTCTGTTGTATTACATTTCCCATCTCCATGACATGTTGTAATACATTGATGATAGGTTGAACTTTTAGTTCTTAATGAGTCCATAGCCGTAATCTTTGGGTGGTCCGTATAAATTGGACTTGATGGACTCACCGCTTGTTATTTTGAAAAATGAGCATTCTTTTGCTCTTAATGAATCCATAGCCTCTTTGGTGGTGCTTTTGAGACGCACTTGATGGATTCTCCTACGTGAGTGTGAAGGTAGGCCGCCTTCTATGAAAGAATTGGGCTGTCTTTCTAGAGCACTCATTAGTATCCAAGGTGAGCGCATGGCCATTAAAAGCGTTTGTTAGTACTATCGCGGAAATCACAGATGTTAGAGAAATACATGTGATGTAAGGGTCTCATTTGAAAACTTGGTAGTTCAAGTGTAATTCACTACCTAGACACAATTGTTGCCTTACTTCACTACGTATTAATTCAATCACTATGATATTGATACTTAAGTGTTACTCTCTCCTTTGCCCAGAAATTGCTCTTATTTATCTCCAGTTTTACCATTGGTGGGGGATTGTTGGACAATGGCAAACTGAAGCCATTATTTGTTGCCTTGTGATGTCCCACATTGGTAAAAAAATTATTTTTACTTTTTTCCCAAATTTCCTTAACTGATTTAAATCAGTTCTCTTGTTATTCCTTTTAACAAATCTTTCCTTTTAATGCTCTTCATTAGCTATAAACCAGATAGCATAACCTCCACTTTATTAGCAATTTTGTAACTGTCAAATTTTAAAGTGTGTAGCTAATAATAAGGAGCTGTTGACAGGAAAAGAGAAAATACGTTTTTCTCATTGTTTGGCTATAAAAGAGAGCTGACATAGTCTTGAAAAAGACAGAGAAAATTTCCTCTTTACTTTCACTTCTTTTCTTAATTTTTACTACTAAAATTCTGGGCAATTGTTCTGTGATTTCCATAGCCTAAGGCCACGAGTGCACGTGTTCATAGGCTCGTTGTGTTAACCTTGGGGAGCAGTCGGCAATCTAGATTGCATCAAGGTCTAGCCGAATTTTGCTTTCAAGGCAGTGATTTTTCACGGCACAACAAACTTCCAATTAGTGATAGCTTTTCTGTTTTGTACTACTGACTTCTAATTTTTTCAAGTCTTTTGAGAATAATTGATATTATTTGAATATTTATACATTTAAACTTTAGTACTTGCATTTGCCATTTCTTTTAAGAAATGGAGAGGATTTCTACTCGCATAAAGTACAACTTGAATCAAAATTTCTTATGAACATATGATATGGACTAGAAAAAGGAGGATTGATCCTTACAATAATTTACTGCAATAGTTAATTCTCCATCTTCCCCACTCTGTCTAACATGATGGAACCACATGCTTGGCCTGCATTCATTCCATCCCCTCATTACCATATACATATATATACACAAAAAGGACATTCGACAGCAAGGTTAGGTAAGTGTTGTATTGTATGGATCGAAAAACAGAAGGAATGCTTAATATGTATTACTGAGGCTAACCGTTATAGCTTATCAGCTAGCAGAACTCACTCATTTCAGTAAGTTGAAGTATTGGTCATCTGTAAATTACAGAGTGCAGGATCTGTGGGGCTAAGTCTATAATCTGTCAGTTTGATTCCCGTCTCAACAAGTATATGGTTAAAAGAAATCAGAATTAGAAATTTTCATTGAATCTTTCACTAGTGGAGGTTGAGACTATAAGCATGGTAAACATTTCTGAGTGAGATTAATGTCAATAAACTAGTTACAACTGCTAAAATTAATCATTGAATCTATCGAGTTCGACATTGTATGAGTCTATTTGGATAATCAACTTAATTGAGTAATTATAGCATAAACGCTTATCATATAAGTGTTTATGAATAGTTTATTTCTATAACAAAAAGTCAACCAATGTCAAACTATTTTCATATATACTAGAAGTTATTATAATAAGCGATCCTAAAAAGCTTATGGACATGTTACTAGTCGTTTCCATAGACTCTCTCAGCCTCACAAGTGTTTATTTCAATAGATACGCTCAAATAAGTCAATTCAAACAGACACAAACCCATCATTAAAAGTAGCCCTATTGGGCAAGTGACTATAGCATAAGTGTTTATGCTAATATATAAGTTATTTCTCTAATAAAAAATAAAAATGAAGTCAAACTATTTTCATATAAGCTATAAGCTATTTTCATAAGTAATTTTGGTAAGTTTTCCCATACAGTCTCACATGTACTTCACACACTCACATGTACTTATATCAATAAGTTCAACTAAGTCGATCCAAACAGCCGTAAAAACCACACATACCATGAAATTAACAAGAAAATGAATTAAATAAATAAGCAATTATACGGAAGAATAGTTTGAAGTATGAACAAAAGTTTAATACTAGGAGCTCACTAAGGTGAGCAGTGGGAGAACCAAAAAATTTATAAAAAATTATAAAGCCTGGACCAGTGTCTGAGTTGGTCGGGCTGTAGATCCGTCCATGAAGGTGAGGGAGGACTCAAGGTACTCCCTCCATTCCTTTTTATTTGCCGTTTTAGAAAATTTACTACAAATTAAGAAAGTGTATTTTTGCACCTTATCTTCCTATTATACCCTAATTTTATTTTATTTTGGAATATATTATGTACAATAAATCAAAAACAAACTAAAAAATAGAAAGAAAACAAAAACAATAAAAATATTATATGAAGAAGTTTAGTAAATAAAAATAGATACAATAAAATAATTATATAAAATTTAGTCAATAAAAAAAATAGGAAGGAGGGTATAATAGACAAAATATAACATTAAATTATCAAAACGACAAGTAATTTAAAACAATTTTTTTCTAAAACGACATATAAAAGGGAACAAAGGGAGTATTATTTTTAAAATTAATATTTAATATTTTATAAATTAACAAATTGCTTAAAAATTATAGGTGATGTCTACCCTTCTTAATTTGAGGGTATTTATCAATCAACCAATTAAATAAAATAGATTTGTATGTGAAATGCACAACTAAATAGTAACCAACTTTTATTACACATGCATATGATTTATTCTCATTGATTGATGAGTAAATACCCTCAAATTATGAAGGGTAGTTTAGAAAAAACCAAATTAGTGAAATTAAATTAGTTATTAAATAGATAGCGTTTTTAAAAAAATTGTGATTTTTATTATGTAAAAATCTCTAACATTAATATTTAAGTTATTGGATGTCAAAATTACCCTTTTAATTTATGAAAAGATTAATTTAAAATAAATTTACTATTTTTAATTAAGTTATCATAAATATCATTTTTAAAATACAAAGAAAAATTTACTTCTTTTAAAGCTAAAACAGAGACACCCTTAATCAATTATTGCTAATTGGGGTCTCTGCTTGCTTTTTTTTTTTTTAAATGCTTTAATTTTGCTCAATTGTTATTTTGCTTATATATAATATGCATTCTCACATAATATATATGATTTAAAATAGTCATATTTAATTAATATGTGAAAAAATGAGAGAGATATTGTATTATTTGTTATTAAAATGAATGACTAGAGTCGTTTTTAACTCATGAGAAGTTGTTGTGTTATTTGTTATTAAAGGGCATGGCTATAATCATTTTTAATTCATGAGAATTAAAAAAAAAATTATCAATTGTCAACTATTTAAAATTGATTTTTTTTAAAAATATAAAACTAATTATATATTAATTTTTATATATTTTCTTTAATCCACTTCTGATATAATAAAGTCTGGTAAGCATTTATCTAAGGTTGGTCGTGGAGTTCTAATGAAGTGTGTTATGCAAGTTATCTCGGCTTATTATATGAGCACTATTTTGTTACCAGAATCTTTGGGAGAGGAGTTGGAAAAAATGATTAACTCCTTCTGGTGGGCTCCAACAAGGCAACTAGTAAGGGAATTAATTAGCTCCGGTGGAAAATGAACATGGAGGGATGAGATTCCAGACATTTGTAAATCAAGTAAAGATCCATAGAATGATTTTAGAGTTTAACTAGACTCCAACCCGTGCGTTGCACGGATTTTGTGGAGTGTGAGTTATACGATTTAAATTAGTCTAAGATTATAAAAAAATCACATATAGAAATCACATAAAATAGTCTAAGATTATAAAATAAAATAACAATCGAAAAAATTGGATATATTTAAGGCAACTTTTATATTTTATTTGTTATGATTTATTTTTGCGAGACAGAATATTTGTTGTTGACAAAGTGAGATATATTTAAAAACGAAAAGTAAATCGAAAAATAAAAAATGTTGAATAATTATCATATAAGTCATAACAACCGGTTCTATTTGTATTTGTAATGCAAGATTTTTTTTTTTTGCCAAGGCAAGATTTTATATTTTTAGTTGGACGCAATTTTATTGAATAAAAGTAAAATATCAGAATTGATAACCAATATGTTCAATTTTTTTATAAGAATAACCAATGTTCTATTTGTTGATCGAATATATTAATTTATTTGAAATTTGTTATCCTAAATATAAGAAAGCATAAAAACAATAAATATATTCAAGTCAACATAAGAGACAATGGATTTCAAATGGCTGGAAACTTTTGTATTTCTTCAAAATCTTATTTTTCATTATAATAATCAGATTAATTGAAAAGTTAAAATACAAAAACTAAAAAAAAAAAAATTTATAAGGTTCATAACTCAAAAGAACAACATTAACCATAAAGTTTAAGTATTAGGAATGAAGTATGGTTCCGTCATGTAAAAAGGAACATCTCTTTCATCTCTTCCATCTCCCAGGATTTACATCAGCACCTGAAAAACATTGATCAACTTCTGTATACAAAAAAATTGGAACTTTTTACAACAAAAACAAATAAAATTAAACATCAGTATACAAAAAAACATCAATATACAAATGATACCAACATGCCAGAAGTAACATTAGCAGCTAAAAAGCATCGATCAACTTCTCTCGATCCGTTGCAGGATTATGATTTAAAGGACCTATTATTGTAGGAATAACAAAAAGTAAGGAAAAATATAAAAATGTAATTATAAAGATAAACAACTAACACTTATAAAAATATTTTCAAACCTCTCAATAAATTTAGAGAAATATTAGTAAAAAGATTAAGATTAACCATTTTTATTGTAGCAGTGAAAGAGAACCTGTCCACAGAACCAAAATAATAGATGTGAGTTTGAGGGATGAAGGAGATAATAGATGAAATTTGTGAGGAAACAACAAAGAAGCCGGTTAGACTGCAAACGACAATTGCAAACCTGTGATATATACCGTTAAAAACCTGCATTGACATATATAAAAATACAAATATAAAAAAACTTTCAAACAAACATAGACACTTAGGAAACTTTGTTTGTAAATAAACTAATTCATAGACACTTTCAAAGATAAAAAACTGAACTTTCTCTCAAACAAACATTGTTTGAATTCTAAAAAAAAACAACGTGAATCATCAACGTGTATGTATATCAAATAAGTGATCATAAATTTTTGTGTATATCAAATAAGTGATCATAAATTTTTGAGAGTTTGTTATGGTGTATATATAATCTAATAATATAGGATATATTTCAAAAGAGTTGGTTATGTTGCGTATGTATATCAAATAAGTGATCGTAAATTTTTGAGAGTTTGTTATGTTGTATATATATATATAATATAATATATTAATAATAATATATGGGATATATTTAACGTTTTTTTTTCCGTAGACATTAGACATATTACCCGTATTCAAGTATTATATAATAATATATAATAATAATAAAAATAATAATAATAATAATAATAATAATAATAATAATAATAATACTGTAATATATAATAATAATAAAAATAATAATAATAATATATAATATAATATATAATAATAATAGCAGAAAGTTAATATAATAATATTTGTAGAAAGCTAATAATAATAATAATAATAAATAAATATTTAACATGGTGAAAGATTCCATATTTATTAGATGCTGGTTGCAAAATAATAACATAATAATAATAATAATAATAATAATAATAATAATATTAGTAGAAAGCTAATAATAATAATAATAATAATAATAAATATTTAACATGGTGAGAGATTCCATATTTATTAGATGTTGATTGCAAAATAATAACAACTTGATTGATGTAGTGTAGTGGTAAAAAATACAAAATAGATTTTAAATGTTGCGGGTTCCATTCTCGGTGAGGCCTTTTTTAAACATTTTATTTTAATATTTTAGGGTAAAATGAGAGGGAAAAAGAGCGGGAAAAAAATTAGGGTTAAGGATAGCAAAACAGAACAAGCTTATAATATAAGAGATGCCAACCTTATTTTTCTATTAAGAAAAGCAAAACTAAAACCTAAATAATCCAAACTAGTTCAAAATCATAATCTAAAACTATGTTGAAATCTAATAACAAATAGGTTTTGCAATAGTAAATACAATGACAGACTACAATCATATATTATAATAATGGAGGAAATAAACTTCAACTTTGGTAAACATTGCATAATTCTTATTGAAATATGTGGTCATTAAAATAGAATTATTCATGGTTCTGAGAAATAACGTGATGCACCAATCCTTATTGTTGGCACCAACAAATCTAACAAAATTACATACATAATCAATAGAAAAATGAGGAGTGGCTACCAACACATTCTCTAAAATACACCGTAAAATTATAACTAAATTGGATGGAAATAAAATACAGTCTAAAAGCCTTTATATAAGCAACATAAAATAAAAATTGGATACATTTGAAACTCAAACAAAAGAGGGTTATTTCCCTCCTCTTCTCGCAAGTCTCAACCAAAGATTATCTAAGTCACATACTCAAAGCTGCCACACCAAATCCTGCAAAAGTCATAAAGCAAAAAATTAATTGTTATTATCGGTCTAATTTACTTCCAAAAAACTTGATTCAAACCCTGAGTTCCAGCACCATTTGGCCAAAGGAGACACATCCTCCGAACAATATTGTTCCTTACTTGATGCATCATAAAAGTTTTGTTGAAATAGCATAATCATTTGGCCAAAGGGGCACCGCCATTTTTGGGTTGTGAAATACAATCTGTAACACACATTATACCTCTAAAGCTAATCCGATAAACATACACACAAACCAATTTTTCAAGATGCAAGGGACACGATTTGGAATCAGATCAAATGCACACGGACATATGCACACCATTGCAATAGTTAATTGGACCACTTTCAAATGTACATGCATAACCATGTTTTACACACAATAATAGTTTTGCAATGAGATCAAAAGACTATAGCAGTAAACAAATTACAAAATCCTAAATAAAGTCTAGCTACATAACATAAGGTAAAAATCATAAAACAATAGAATAAAAACACACCTCATGGAACTATGTCTATCATCATTGGGAGGCACTGCATTCGGTTCGACACAACAGAAGGGCACGACGAGAGATTTGCAATTGAAATAATATTGCCGACAACATTATCGTTATGCTTCATCCAAACCTACAACATGTGGTAGCAACATTATGGTTCATATATATTCCTATATTATATATAAAACATGTCATTATATACATTCATTGAATCCAACATGGTTCATATGCATTTAAGTTTGAACCATACCATAAATCATGACAGCAATGGAAAATAGATTAAACTTCAAAATCATGTCTGAAATTGGACTATATTGTCAAGTTGAAATGCAAATAAAGCACACAAATGTGTGTGACTAGAAAGTTCTTGGTGTGTAAACTCGCTTTAATAGATTAAACTTCAACTTCGTCTCTGAAGTGTTTTAGCAGGTTCTCAATACTTGTAACACTATGGTCTGCCTTATCCCTGACATATACACTCACCTGCAACAATATAAAATAAGGCTTAACATTTGTTATCTTCTTCGAACAGATCAGAAACTATTGCCACCTCTAAGTTAATGATTTGGATAAAAAGCCTCACAGATGATTGTTAGATATGGGCCATTAATGAGAATAACAATAATAATGGGCCTTATTAGTTAATATTAGTAGGTAGTTTTATTATTAGTAGGCAGTTTTTATAGACAATAACTGTCAAGTAACTGCTGTTAGAATAGGAATTAATTAATTAATTAATTAATTAGAAGAATGAGAGGTGTTGACTATAAATAGGAAAAGAGACAAACAGAAGGAAATAATCAGAAAGTTATTAAGTGGTTGGTTAGTGGGAGAGACCCAAACTCTCGAACATTTGGGAAGGGGAGAGGCCAAGCTCTCGAATCTTGGTGTATTTGTATCTTGTTATTCAATACTATTTCCTATAATTATTGTAATGTGTCTATGTGTAATATTCTGGTTTAGAATCATTCTCCAGAATTATTATCAATAAATTATTCGCATTGTGCAATCTGTTTCTCTTTAGTACCGGTTTCTATCAATGATATACTTCCCTGTTCAGAATGAGTTTGAACCAGTCTTACATTAAAATTAAATCAAAGTTAAAGGTGTAAATTCAGTCATTTTAACAAGCTTTATAAGAAAATTAAAATCATTAGCCAATCTTATAAAAATTGCGACTTACTACAAACTCTAGGTAAAACACAAATATATAGACATGTTATTAAAACAAAGAAAGGGTTAGAGGCTGGTTGGAGGTTTTGGTAACAAAACTAGCAGAGTTAAAATTGAAACCATTTTTTCGATCCCCCGCAACTGCGATCGGGAGGGGGCTGGAACCACTTGATGCCTGAACTGACCCCCGAACCAGATTAAACTGGTGGTGAAAACAAAAAAAAATAAAAAAATTGAAACCATTTATTTATCAGATAGTGTAAATAGGAAGAACCTGTCTGGTATTAGCTTCCTCTTCTCCAACAACCAAGACGTAGTTGTACTGTGCTAACTGAGCTTCTTGTACCTACAGAATGACACAACTTGTTAATACAAGTTTTTATTCAACCTTCGATTTTTATAATCAAAGCAGACTAAAATAAAGTATAAGTTTTAAATTGGCACTTGAATGGCCGTTTAGAAATTCAAAATAGAGATGTAACTTCATGACCAAAACACCACTTAACATAAAATTCACTTTAGCAACCAGCCAAGTTCTTTTTGAACACTTGCAGAAACCAATACACTGTATATTAGGAGAACTGAGTCTCTCAATATTCGAAATTTCAAACATAATGAACTGTCAAAGTTTCAATAGGCAGCAGTAGAGCAAAACCATGACAACACTATTTTCTCCTCAAGTATTAAATAAAGATTTATTGGTTCTAAGAAGTTTGTGATACCTTCTTCTGAATATTAATATCAGTTGTATCAGAATCTACATGATATCCTGCTTGATGGATCTGATTACGTACCTAGAAAATTGCAGAACAATATGTTACTATAAAATTAATAAGTGCCATGCTTTTCAGACCAAAGTATAGTACAAGTATCCTAACATCAATAGAATTAGAACAATGACAAAAGTTAGGCCATAAAACTATTCAAGGAAGACTGTTCAAGCTTCATGAGGAAGTTACAATTCATGAAAAAATCCCAATTAACTATGCGTAACACCCAATTACTCGCATCATATTTGAAAAAATCCCCATCATTTGAAGAAATCTCAACAACAACGCAATTCATGAAAAAAGCAAGTGATAAAAAACTCTCATTCAAAACATATTGCACAGAATGTTGAGACACTAGCACAAGGTCCTTGAATTGGGTATCTTGGGAATAATCCCACTTTAGGTGATAAAACATATTCAAATTAGGGCTCCAAAATAGCAAACTTGTCATGTCCTCAGTGTAAAAGGTTTGAGCCTTAGTTGACAAATCATTCTTCATCCTATTATCTAGAGTTGCATTAGAAATTGGAGCTGATAGATTAACTGTACCCCTGCTAGAAAACAGTGTTGGTGGCACTAATTTAGATACACCAATAAAGGCATTTGTGTCCAATATAGAACTAAAATCTTGTGTACTTGCAAGACTAAGTAACAGTTGCCTAAGCTTCAAATTCAACACCAAATTGTTGAAATAAAACAGGGAATGCATGTTATGCACAAACATGAGAGAGTTAACCAACATTGTTTGACTACTTAATTGAAAGGCAACTATGACAACCAGAGAAATATCCAAGATATTAATTAAACCAAGAGGAAAAGTTGAGTTGTTTGATAGCAATACCATAGCATGTTGTGAGAATAAACATTGTAAAATTGAAGTAATTGTTAGAGGCTCACAAAGATCAAGCAAGGTTGACAAAGATTCAATGTTACCAAACATGCTGTTAACACTGACATTTCCCAAACATGTGGTGTGCAAAGCATTATTGCCACGCAAGAAGGCAAAACTATGACTTCCAATGATCCCGTATTGGTGTCAGATGGTGGAGGCAAGATGAGGTTAACATCCGGTGGCTTTGGAGGCGGTGGAGACTCGGTCAATTGTCTCAATTTCCATGTCGCTTGCAATACCGAAGATGCCTTATGAATATTGTGAGATGGCGGTTTCGACGACGGCGAAGAAATTAGATGGTTTTGTCGAGCATCAAGGGAATTCCTCCACTTGAGAGAACTGGTCACCTCCTAGTGGCTTCGATAGTGATATTGCAGTGGTCATGTGAGAAGGTGAGGGTGGAGTCGGTGTAGATAACAAATGTAGCATCATGAAACTACATGGAGTCAGTGATTTTGGTACACATTCCTCTAGCTTCGATAGAGTGTCTTTGAACACCACAACAGAGGTTAATTCTGTGATGGACTGAGCTTTGATCGGAGTTGTTGTGAAGGGTAAAAAGTTTCCATCGAAGAAAGGGGTTTCGTCATGGATGGCAGAGATCAGTTTGTTCAGTGAATGGATGATACTCGTCAGAATCAGATAGAGCAATATCATTTGATTCCTCTAACTCAGCTATCATTTCTGCCAACAATTGAGATACGATGGCCAATTGGTCTTGCATTGAGCGAATTGATGCCATGAAATTTTCATGTGATGATTCATAAGCAGATATAGGGGAGTTCAAGGATGAAAGCACCATTGTAATGAATGGGAAGTGTGATTACTCTACTTTGAGGGTACAGAAGCCTCCTAAAAGACAAGATAAGAAGAAAAGACTACTTTCTCATTTTTCATAGGATTGAATAAGTTCATACAAGTTTATATAGGAATTTCCATAACAAAAACTTATTCTAGAATGTTGATGAGTCACCATTTCCTTTCACTTTTGGGCTTGACATGATTTGGGCCTCTAGAATCATAACAGGTTAGTTCTACACTGAATAGGAATTGGCTAAATCAAGGATGTATAAGATCTGAGAGGACCTATATAATGCCTTAAAACTACGGATGAAAATGTAACGTCTAACTCTCTTGGTGGTCTGGGTCTTTAGCTCATTGTTGGCTCCGATAATCCCCAATCTTCCCAACAATAACAAACATACTTAGGCAATAAACGCTCACAAGTTTTAAGTAAAATACAATCAAATACCAACAAAAGTTAGTTTTTTATACATTTACTAGTATTACTATTTAAGATAATTGTTGTATAATCAATGCACTGGAATATAATTTGCTTAAGGTTGTTCTACATTACAAGACTATTATTACCTTTGCAAGTGCATCTTCAATAACTGCTGGCACAGGTATTTCAAGCAACACATTTTCACCGATAGATTTGCCAGTCTTGAATACTTGCATACCACCCTTCCCTAATGACCCAGCCTCTTTCTTTTGGTATCAGAAAGACTAGTTTTTGGTACCTAAGGTGATGGAAGCCACCATCTTTTACTATGTAGAGCACTCGCGTCTCTCCTTTCAGTTCGGCTTCCTCCATCTTCATACACAAACTCTGTTTTCACCATTGAATCAAGTGCATCCTGTCAACATCAAATAATCCAAACAAGATTTAGCAGGCTTAATATGTTACCTGTATGTATCTCGTGCAAGATTGCACAAATGTAGAAAATATATGACAAAAGACTTTTCTTAGAATAGATAAATTCAAACCCAAGAGAAAATGTTTAAAAGGATGAATTAGACACTATTTTTTCAACAATATAATAAATTAGACACTATCAATAAGCAAATCCTTAAAAGGATGAAAAGATCCTGATCAGTAATTATTAAGTGGGTGTCTTTTTCGTTCTTTGGTGTTATATCCCATATCACATTTCTTACAAAAGCGAGCAAAAGTAACAAGCCTTGACCTATTTGAAGTATTCATATACTACCAGGGAGAATTGAAATATAGAAAAGAAATACACAGATATTATATGCAAATGAATGATGGAGCTTTCTTTGTCAAATATTTAACATTTAAATATTGATCACAATAGTCATACAATGGTTAAAAGAGAATAGCAATTACAATTAAAACATCCTAAAAGCATCAAAGTATCATTTAGGAACATGATATTGAAGTGCAAACTGGTAAATACATTTAGCACGGTCGGTTTCATGGCAACATGTTTCGAATTCTGCAAATGCGAGAAAAAGCTTCTGAGCTTCTTGTTGATCATCCTGAGCAGCAACATTGTCCAAAGCCCTCTCAAAAACTTTTCTTGTCGAACAAGTATCACCATTCTTGATCTCAAATTTTGCATAACGTAACCAAGAAGCAACAGTAGGATGGCATAGAACAAAACGTTCAAATATGTCTCTGGCACGTTGGATCTCTTTGTATTTGAGTTCAAATTTAAGGTAAGAGAGCCAAGCATGACGATCAGGCATCCATTCCATCCACATCTCGAAAATCCGTCGGGCTCCGGCGACATTACCGAGCATGTTCTCCATATGAATATACTTGTACCACAATTGATCGACTCTGGGCAAAATAGTAACAGCACGGTGGCAGACATTCCTTGCATGATTGATGAATCTATTCTTCATCTCAAACTGAGCGTATTTTAACCATATGGAGTGGTTCTTGTGATCAATAACCAAGACTCTTTCCCAAACAGAGCGTGCACGATCGAATTGTTTTTGAGATTCTTCCCACTCTGCATATTTAACCCACGCCTTCACGTTCCATCCAACTCGCCTTATTAAATCTTCAAATTCCTTTCGCTTGCGTAGACGATACTCACCTAGCTCTGTTCCATCGTTGATTTTGTACTGAGGAGTACGGTGACGATGGATCTCAGCCTCTTCCTTAGCTTCACCAACAATCTGCTCCGCCGTTATCTGAATCGGAGCATAATTTTTGTTTTTTGCTGCGACCTTCATCTTCTCAATCTCAAATTTAGGTGTTTAGGTTTTCAGTTTATGATTCCTTCTTTCTGTGTGTATCTATCTATTTATAATAACTACTATTTGGGCTTTATCCGGCCCAATTCTTAATAAATACATTAAATCTAAATCTATATCTATATTTTATATCTATTTATCTATATCTTTTTTTTTTATAAGATCTATCTATCTATATATATATATATATCTATATATATCTTTTTTTTTATAAGATCTATTTATCTTTCTATATCTATATCTATTATATTTATATTTTATAGTATCTATCTATCTATATCTATATATTTATGAATCTTCTAAGAATTTTATTTTTGACTCAAAATAAGGATTAATTCATTCAAATTGAAAATACATTGATCATTACAAATTCAAGATTGCTAAAAATTGAAAAAGGTAAATCTACAAACAAATTTGTAACATCTAGGTTAATAACATACAACAGCATCATGAAAGTGCCTACAGATATGACAGAATAAGAGTAACCGGAATTTTCATACTCCCAAGTTTGCAACGTTGATGTCCAAGTCTTCAAAATCTTCATCAAATCTGTAACGAATTGATGTAGATATGTCAATTTGAATCAACGAAATACCGTAATAAAAAAACCAACAAACGCCGTACAAGACGACGACAAACTCAACGCCACACAAGACGACTACAAACTTAAAAAACAAAAAACGAAGAAGCAAATCTATGTGAATAATCACTTATTTAATTGAAAAGAAAAGGAAAAACAATTTAGATGGGTGATTTTGGATAAAAAATTGATCCTAAAACTACCCCTCCTTGTTAGATGAGACAAAAAATCATCTGATCCAAAGAAAAAATAGCATGCGATTTGGTTCGATTTTCGGATGACTAAAAAAAATATATGATCCAATCTACTCCAATTTTATGAGATTTACTTTGGTTCGGTTTTATTCGATTTTTAAATAAACAATGCAATAATTATAATACAAAAAATATGTTTTATCTGAAAATACTAAAAAAGAAAATGAAGCAAACAACTAATTATATTACTGCATTTAAAACATATCATCAAAAATAATATATATACACTTGGTGTACAGGTCAAAAACCCAAAAGAATTTCAGATGAAACTTATCTAACAAGAGCATTCTTGACACCACTCTTTCTTGCAACACATTTACTTGATTTATATTTTTCAACTTCAGAAAATACCTCTTTGTCTAAAATCTTAAAAATTTCTTCTTGTTGTTTAACTACATTACGAAATTCTTTTATAAAGGACTCATCCGGAAGCTCTTTGAACTTCCAATACGAAACTACTTTTAGATCCTTTGTTTCCAAAGCAAATTGCATCAGAAATTGTTTCACGAGATTACCAATTTCACCTTTCTTGATTGTCACATTAGCTGACATAACTTTCAAACGCTTGTTAAACAATACAAGGACATAATTTCTTGCTAACGATTCTGCACCGCCCTTAGGAGACAGCAAGCTACTTTTTGGAACCCAATATCCTTGCAGCAATTGTGCATGCTGCTGCAGAAAACTCAGCAGTTCGTCATTAGAGTACTAAAACGATGAAGTGTAGGGCCGTCAATAAGCAATGTCTCAAGACGCTTTTCCACCAGCAATGATAGAAGATACCTGAACAAAATCAATGTAGCATTATAAGAAAAATAAACATATTATTGAAGAGACAAAATCAATGAGATGAAGAAGAAAAACAACTAAAAAAGATGTTTGCTTCATATTAAAGGAAGACATTACCTTTTTGAAGGACCTTTAGCTAAAGTTTCGCGGCTTACTCCAGGACAAAGTGTAGCAATGTAATCATACCTTGAACCATTCAAATATTAATCGCAAGCATAAAAAATTTACATATATAAAAGAGAGTACGGATGAATAAAATGACATATTCTTACGAGCTCATTTCAAAGTTTATGGGAGAATTTTCTTGTGTCACCATTTTCTGAAAGTATCTAGATGAGATATCACTCTTGCAATCATGGTACTCGAGAGGAACCCAGCTCTGCGCAAGATACAGAGAAAAAGACATTGTAGTCCCTAGTTGGAGTTTAAAATCTATTTTAAACTACTATATCTAAATTACATTACTGTTTTAACAACTGTAATACCTGATCACCATTACTCGTTGAAGGCTCCATCGGATTATTCTGCAACAAAGAATCTAGGGAGTTTGTTAAACTACATTTCACATCTTATATTTGAATTTCTGTGAAGAATCGTAAACATTGGACAACTTAAACACACATTTAATAATATTTTAAAAAATGTCTGAAAACTATAGGCGAAACTATTAAGGAAGATTTAGAGATCAATAGTTTGGCTATCAACATGATTACGATAGATGGTTTCATTTGATACATGATAGTGGGCGGGTAAGACTTAGTTATTGATTTTGTAAAAAGTGTGTAGGAAAATATTGCAAGATTATCAGCACATTACTGTCATCCTGCAAAAATTACAATTTCTGCAGCTTATACCAGTGCAGGTTTTAACAAACACAATACCTGATTTGACATAGCAACATTGTTCTTTTCTGAGCCACCAGAATCAAGATAATGTCGTGATGGTCGGAGCTGCACAACTGCGTGAATTGGGTGAAGGTGCAACTGCAACCAAGATAGAAGCAGTCAAAATATACAAAGTTTCTCGAACTAAAAATCAACTAAATTATTACCGTGATGTAATTCATAAATCTCTCATGTTATCAGAAGAAACAATAAGCCATAAACCACAAAATCGAAGATAATAATAGTGGGTCAGAACTCTGAAATATTCTAAACAAGCAACTTCAGTATCACAATGATAAAATCCATGAACCCTCAAGTTATCAAAATTCAGAAGAGAAAAGAAGACACAAACACAAGACATAAATGAATCACAAAGTTGTTTAGGTAATATACCACTTTGAAAAAAAACTAAACGTCACAAAATAGACGGAGAAACAAGTACCTTATCTCCCATAAGAAGCCCAGCAGCGCAGCCATTTGCAGCAGGAGGCTTCCACGTAGTTGATAGAGTCTGGAAAGAAATAAAATTATAGTAGCAAATTCATAAGTTACGTTCGGTGTATAATACTTTACAGAGACAACTTCACAAACAAAAACATGGGTTTAAGATGATGTTTTATGATCTCGGATCCTTTTTCCAGTTATTAAGTATTCTTTTATGATCTGTCAAAAAAAAAAAGAGTATTCTTTTATGAACCACTGTGTGGAATCAATCACAGATCGAGCTGTCGAGACACGGTGGAATCTTTCTTTCGACCTATGGTGAAAGCGAGAAGTAGAGTCGCCCTTGAGAGAATCCTCCTAGAGTGACACAGATTTTCCTAAAAAATATTTCTTGCTTGTTTATTCTAATACCAAATAACATTTTTAAAGACAACAAATAATGAAGATATCTTAATCAAAATTAAACTTTCATATATAAGGTTTCTTTTATGCAAGATCTAATCAAGTTAAAAGATGAAATGACCCTAGTCAGCAATTCAAGGTTTAAGCTAGTGTCTTCTTCTTTCTCTCATCGAAATATAGAAAAGAAATACACATATATTACTAATTTCAATGCCGATGAATCATGGAGCCTTCGTTATCGAATATTCAACATTTATATCTTGAATATTTACTTATTGAAACAAAAGACATGAAACACAATGTCATATTGCTGATATTGGTGGTGGCAACTGACGCGTTAAATTTTATAGCATCATTTAATCGAACATTGTAATAAGAGATAATGAAAAGACCTGTTTCGTATATTTGAGTTTATTGGAAACGTTGCTGTCAATATTACTTGACTCAAATCCAACTGATAAATCAACCTCTACTTCTGAACTATCAGGTTTCGACCTGACCTACACAGTCAAAAACACAATAACTAGTCAATAGGATCACCAAACTTTTTCTTAAAAGAAAAAAAAAAGTACAAGAAACGCACCTCTTCACATCCTTCATTAAGTTCATATGGTCGCCAAGAAGGTCTCAAAGGATATATTGCATAATGTACAACTAAAAGCAACCAAAAATAAATAAATTAGACTACTAAGGTAAAATGTGGAATCCATTATCCAACACACAGAAGCAGTAACAAAACTTAGTGTTGTCATTAATAGAAGGAGAAAAGAATACGTCAATTTCAAGCACGATTGTGTCTTCTTCGTTGTCTTCAGCCTCAGTCATTTCTACATACGTGGAATCTACATTTCCTGAATCCACTTTAGCTTCAGGCTTGAATTCAACGTCAATTTTAACGTCATTAGGTTCGGGTTTCGTCTGAGTTGGCCCGATAGTTTCAAAGTTCTGTTTGGCAATTAAATCTATTTGTTGTGGCTCTAGTTTGGGGACAAGTTCTGGTTCTTTTTTAGGTTTGAGTTTTGATGATTTTGGCGTGAATCTTGATCGAGAAGTGTTCTGGCACAGCACTTCTTCTTGGTCTTCGAAATCCATAACAGAACAAGTGTGCAACTGTAAAAAACATCGGTACAACCATTAAGAAGAAAATATGGTGGAAAATATATAAGTGATTTGAACAATACATTTGAGTGCAGAAATCACTCTTGGAGTCAACGCTACAAATTCTAACCTCAAGTTAGAACCAATTCTAACACAATCAATTTTACTGGAAAACATTGGAACATGTCACAATCAATTCTACACATCTAAAATCAAGTTTGACACCTCCAAAAATGAAACCTAAGACAGGTAAAATAGAGGAGCAAACGTGCATGTAAGCCAATAACAAAGTTAGATAAAATTTGTAAAATGATTAACAGTATGATTATGGGTTTACACCAAAAATAGGAAAAAAAGAATTTTGGTATTACCCCTCTAGTAATCCAGAATTCGGCTGCAAGAAAGTCTAGCCAATAATTGTTCCTACTTCCTACCAAGAATCAAACTCGGGTTAAAAGCAGTGTTGTTTTGTTGGTGTAGATGATGATGAGATAATGAAAGACTGAAAAACAAAGTAATTAAGAAAAGAAACAAGATTTTGAAGTATGAAAGTGAAGTTTGTATCAGTATAGTTGCTATATGTGTTGGCTGTCTGTCTGTCTGCTGCTAGTATGATTTTTGGTTACATTCCTTTTCCTTTTGAACTTCTTGTGCATGGTTAATTAAATGGTAAATATAATTTGCAGCGTTCAAAATTGTAGAGCAACTATCATTCATGAAATAATAGTAGTTTTTAGTTTTAAAAAATAAATAAGTAGTGTTAATTTCATGTTAAGTTGATAAGGGAGTTTTTTATCCGTTTCAAGAGCTTATTATGGAAGGGTAGTGTTTAGGATGAGTAGTTAACAGCTTAATTAATGGTGTTAAGTTAATAAAAGATATTTTTATCTATTTTAAGAGACAGGTTAGTGTCTAATGTAAAATTAGAATGGGATGTTTGTGTCATTTAAAAAGACCTCAAGGGAGGTCAGTGTATTTTTCTATAATATATAGAAGTTTCTATATAGAGGTTTATTGAGACAACAAACAAAAAAAGTATATTAAGAATATTACATATATATATATATATATATATATATATATATATATATATAAGTATATTGAGAAATAAGCAATTTGAATGCAAATTGATAATATTGATACGTCCAAAATTAAAAATTTCTATTATAAAAAAAAAATTAAAATTAAAATTTTCTATGCAACTCAAAATTACATTAAGGTACATGATTTACAATGGGGATTAGTGTACAAATATTTTCTATGGTAATCAGAAAATCAGAGAGCCAACTGGAAAATAAAAAGAAAAAATGCGACTTAAAATATAAAATGAATTGAAATATCGCAACAAAACACACTACAGAGGACTGTGTTTATGGTACATAGATGAACAAAGATTTTTCACACACTGCAAATCAGAGAGATACTGGGATACTTCTCTGGCTTCCAACATTTGGTTTTATCTCCCATGATACCACATGCTGATCTTCGTCAGGAAGGATAAATGGCAAAGAAATCTCTCGGATCATCAAGTCGCCACAAAATGGACATTCACTAGCTATAGCATCATCTAGTTGTGATCGGAGCTGCCATCAAATTCATGATGTGAGTAAACAAAGTTATTCGATGTAGTACACATTCATGAAACATCAGCATTTAACACCACATTTCAGGCCTAATTAACTTGTAATATACTGAGCAAGTAAAATAAATCTGAAACTGAAACTTCAATGCGGATAAAATGCATTTCTGAGCTACAAAATTCTTCCATTACCAACTGATATACAACATCATTGATGCGTGAAAGTAAGTTCTGAACTAACCTTATCTACAGAAGTCATGCTAGGAATGGATCCCTCTAAAGTAAGATTGCCATTGGATTCTCTCCTTGCTTCACTGCTTATCAAAGTAAGTTGCTTCTGTAGATCCAAAATATGCTCGGCCTGAAACATTTCCCGAAAGAAATTATTTAATAAGGGTGTTGGAGATAATAAGAATAGTTTGAGGTGGTGAAACTGTAAAAGGACACACAAACAGGATTCTGTCAATCATAACTATATTTGAAAATGGGGGGTTGGGTAGCTCAACTAAATGAACTCATTTGAGCTAAGGGTTAAAGGAGTTAAAGGACCAGGGTTCAAGTCCTAGTGGCCGTTTAAAAAAAAAAAAAACTATATTTGAATATAACTTTAAGATACAAAAGCATATTGTTAATGACTATGCATAAGTAAGTACTTAAAATTACCAATTACAGTTGTAGATATAAACCTTTCATTCTTAGAAGCCATTGAAATTGCCAAATACTATAGGTGCCGCTCTAGTATCTTACTACTTTACAACCCAAAGTTTCTATACAGCTCAGATTATGATTTATATTTTATATAAGTAAACAGTGTGCCAAAGTCAAACCCAAAGATCCAAACAGCATTTTTGTGCTCGACTATTGTAGCTTTGTGTCATGTTAATAAAATTAATGCAACAAAGAAACCCTCTAAAACTATATAAATCTTTTATATGAAAAGCTAGACATAGGATCAGTGTGCCCTTTCAACTTAGTTATATTGGCACTTGTATTCAACTCATCTGAAACAATGTGCAGTTCACTGGTCTCTTTATTATTTTGAATAAAGCCACATATTGATTTTGATAAAAAAAAAAATTGAAGGTACTACCGAGAACAATAAACTTTCAGGTAGCATACGCGAGAGATCATCATGAAAATAGCAGAAACAATTTGTATACTCACATGGGTCTCAACTGTACAACGAGTCACATGGGCAATAAGGCATTGTGCGTGGAAGGCATGTCCACATGGAAAGACATAAAATGGAGCCATTTGTCCTACTGATGTATAACCACGACCCAAGCCGAACTCCCTACCAGTATTTAGAATCTTTCGCCGACATACCTAGGGAGTCAGATTAACAACATCTCAACCACAGATTTATAAAAACAAACAAAAACAGTGCATTTAACGATTGAAAGCAGATTTATCTTATCATAGTTGTGGTAAACAACCACAAGTAAAAAACCGAACAGCGATGGTGCAACTTTGTCAAATGTATATCAGGAAGATCAATACCCCACATTCCTCATCGCGATCAATAACGGTGCATCTTTGAGCAAGTGCACTGATATCATTTCTGATGTTATCAGCCCCATGGGTTGTGTCATTCATCTCTTCCTTCAACTGTTCAATTTGCTTGTTGTAATCTTCCAATGATGAGCAGATAGCTTCCTGCATAAATTCAGATAAACAACAAATGACTCATATTAACAAGTTTTGTTAATATCATGAAAGGAAGCCATGCTATTTTATTTACATGGAACATATAATAACCAATAAAAAAATTACTAGTAAGTATCACTGATATACCTTGTAAATTGACCAGAGTTGAATATTGTTTATAGAGACAGCAAACTAAGAAAAATTAAATGTACCTTGAAGTCATCAATCAGGGCAAAATCTGGAAAAAAGGGTAATATATCCTCAATCTTCAGCAAGCCGTCAGTTTCTTTAAGAAATGCAATTGCCATCCTAATGTTTTCCCTCTTGGTTCCTTTTTCTTGTTCAACAACATGCTTGGCAATCATGAGCCATAGCTTCTTTCTCAAATCTTCATCCTCTTCAACCTTATCAGCTTCAGCCATAGCTAGCTCTGGATCAACCTGGTATAGAGAAATAACTTAGCAACAAAAAATTCATTTTCAAAAAAATAAAGCCCTTTTTGTAGATTAAGGCACTTCTAACTGGATGTCCTCTACTATTTCGTTTCAAACTCTGGCTCTAAGAGAAGTTTATATTCTACAAAATTGCAGGATGATTCCAAGCTTTAAGATTCAGCAACCATTACCATATTACAGACATAGTAGAGAAGAGGGCGAATTAGGGATGAAAAAACCACAACAAAGGGTACTTTTGGGCCTCATCAATGAATTATTCCGTGACTTAAGAATTTTAATGTATAAAAAGTTAAATACCAACAATGTATTGGAATTGGTTGTTCTTGCAGCAAGCCCGTAAGGTACAAGGGCAAGTGATGAAACATCACAAATGATGCAAAGCAGGTGTTCCTACAGTACTACCTCTTTTATTGTATAGATGCAGTGGTAAGTAGGAACATATTCGCTGTGTTAGTCTCACCTGTAGGGCAAGAGCAACGGCTTCTTCATGCATAGACATCATGCTGTATATATGAACACATGCACGCATTCGTTTTTCCTTGAGGCAAAGACGTAGAGCATACTTGGGATCATAGAAGAACTCAGGACCATTTTCTGGTCCTTTTCCAAATTTACATTCTAGGAATCGTAGAAGTGAACTATCATCCTCCTGAGTAGATAAAAATGGAAACAACTTAAACACAGAGACCAAAATACATAATCAAGATATTTATTGTTTGCAGAAAAGGAGGTAAAATACAATAGGAATGTGAAAGAAAACTACTCAACCTGCTTTGCATATAAAGAAAGCAGCAGGTTATGAACACCTGGATCTTCATTATGCAATTTATGAACACAAAATTCAAGATATTTAATGACTTCGTGTGTCTCATTCCTGCATTTTTAAACAGTTGATATAATTAAAACAAATTCATGAACTCATCATTTCTGACTGAAACATTTGAAAGATTGAAAATGCAATTCTGAATATGCAGTACTTTGCATGAGGTTCACTTGAATAACGCATCATTGCAGGAATCAGTTTCCTTGGGTTCAAATTCTTTGTAGCCATCCAGGACTCCACAGTTTCGTATGCATCAAGGGCAATAAGGTCTGGAGCAAATTTATACTGCATAAGACAAACAGTGCTGATCATTGTATGTATATATTTGTCCGAAGAAATTGAGAAGTGTTGGTTCCAAACAAAATCATAGCTTAAAAACTCAGGAAAAACCAGATAGAATAGAAACCAAAAGATTATGATTCCCCAAATCCCTGAGGCTGAACTTTACCTGAAGATCTACAGGCACAGAAGGTTTCTGAAGCACTTCCAGTGCTTTCTTTGCTTCTCCTTGCTGAATCAAGAATGAAAAAAATCGAAAGAACAACAAAAGAGAAACAGCCATAGTCAGATAGTATATTCCAATAAAGTATCATAGATCTGGAAATGAAAGTCTTCAGTAACCACATAAGACATAAGTAGAACCAGATCACCTGAATGTAATGGTGAACTACAATCTCATATTGCCCTTTTAAGCTAGCAAAATATACCATTTCTTCAACCCTTCCATAACTGTCAAAAATTGCAAAAGTATGATTACATATAGATAAAATGACTGTATTATGTATATTAACTAATTTTAACCAAAACTTTTAAATGAGACGGAAATGAACCATGAAGAAAACTGGATTCCTTTTCTTTTTATTAATATGGAAAGCAATAAATACAATGTTATTGAATGACAAGGTTTATAAGTTCTACCAGCAGCTAAACAACATTTGACAAGGTCGTGGTCCCTAATCTGCCTTAGAAGCACATCCTTTATCTTTCCTACATCTATTTGTCAAATTGAGTAGTAAATGAAATAACTAAGTGGTTGAGATTATTTCATATTCAAGCAACCAGAACTGTATAAATAAAAGAAAACGGGCATGCACCAAAAAATCAAGTGTCAACTGCTACCTTTCTAAAAGATTCATTGTAGTTGTTTCATCCAATACATCCTTGCTGTCACTGAGAAAAGCACGGAACTCTGTAATAATCGATTTGTAATCCGAATTGCTATTCTCCAAAGCAGAGTCATCTTCTAAAAGCAGTCGATTTATCTAAAGATCAATATATGAACATAAACTGAATGACCATACATAAAATATCTCACAACTAAAGGGAAATATACAACTGATGTAGTCATTTAATTTTCCAAAGCCATAGTGGGAATTTATTTCTTCCTTAGAAACAAGTTTATCTTCTATTGTACTTGAAGGTGTTCAGAAGGGTTATTGTGTACACTGACCCTTGCACTCCATGCAACAATTCCAAATAAAGGAAATAATGGGAAGTTAAAAATGCTTCGCAGAAAATATATGGAATTTCAGGAAACAGGTACAGAAATAAGCACCCTTCTATTCCATCTTCGGACTTTGGAGAAGAGTACATAAGATTTTATCATTATTCATGCAATTGTTCACATGATTAGAGATAAAGGAATAAAAGTGGTAAACAATTTTCCTATAAAGTTTCAAGCACACAGTAGAACCTTGTCCAGGTATAACTCAGTTGCCCATGTGGATATCATTGTTATTTGGCATTTATCGTCCTTTTCTAAATTATCAAGCTTCCGCAATAAGAAAGTCCTCAAAGCATCCTGCAGATAAGGAAAAAAATTGGTGAGTTTACATATGCACGAGCCAAATGTTAATTCCAGAAATTTTGGAAACAAGGTTCATCAATTCAAATCAATTTGCATAAGAAAGAATTAGCTGTAAAGATTAAACTAGCATATGAAATCATATGAGTTTCTACTTATCATACACACAAATGCTTCAGATATAAAAGCAGCAAACTTTTTCTGGAAATAAACACTAACGATTTCTGGAATAAAAAAAATAGCTATCTCTTCAATTTCATATAGCTTAAAAGGCCAGAAACATGAAAAGTACCTGTTCACCAGCACTGATGAACTTCAAAGTGACCTCCTCAAATGATAAAATATAATTGATCTGCACAACATATTTGATATTTCTGTCAGACATTTTTATCTTTTATATTATATAATAACAAATTCCCAAGTATTACAACTTGAGAGTTGACAGCAAGATAGGCATGTGTCTTCAGCACAAACAGCATTTACAAACCAAAATAGTTAAATTAAAAAGAGAATTTACTTTGGCATAGAAAGATGCAGCTCTAAAATAATCTTTAGAGTCAAACGCAGCTTCAGCCTGCACCATAAACGATTCTAGTCAAAAACTAAACCACGGCATTGTGGTAATAAAAAAACCTTGAATTTATGTTGCCAAACAAACCATATCAAGTCACAATAAATGCAAATGAAGGTTACCTGCACTAAATATACTTGGTCCCTGTGAAAAGGGTCACGACAATTTGCTAAAGCAGCAGCATATTCTTTCATGTCAAGATACACTTTCCACATATCTCGACCCTCATCATTGATAGACACCTATTAACAAATTCAGCAGCAGCATTGATCACAAGACAATTAGATCCAAAATACAGAAGGCTGTAGTAGTCAGAGAACACAAACCTGAAATATGGAGTTTTGATCATATGCATAGAATAAACCAGCCGTGGCATCACTAGACAATCCAATAATACCCTTTGATGCTGAATCAGATGTTTGGTCAAACTGAAGTTCTTCTATAATATTTTCACTAATTCTATTTACAACCTATAGATGTACAAACAATTTAGCAAGCAAATGTTAACTCAAAAAGATATTGTGTATGGCATAGGCACTATGATGCAAACAAAACAGTGATAGATAAAAGTGCATACACACCTTGACCTTATTCTCTAAAAGCAACAAGAAATGGAATTCAGACAATGCCATTGAACTTGGTTTAACTGCTTCAACTCCTTCAGACAACTTGGAGTAGTTCAAAAGAGCCTTGTTTTCAATAAAATTTCCATTTGCACTAGAAGAGCAATCAAGTGGTTAAAAGATTAGAAAGGTGAGTAAGTTCCTAAGAACAAACAATATGGATGGGTTTAACAAAAAAAACATTTAGAACCACTCATGAAGCACAAATAGCGTGCTCTTAAATGAGATTTGCAGAACGAAGACCCACATAAGGAGTATGTTCTAAATAAAATCCAGTGTAGATTTAATAGATAACAAAATTTAGTCATGGCCTAAATTACCTATGTTGCCCTCCAAAATTTAAGCCACCATGGTAAATGCCAGCTCCAGAGAGCCATGCAAAATGTACAGCTCTTCGTTGCTTAATGTAAAAATGCAACTCACTGAAAGATAACCAATAAAATGAAGTCTTAGAACAGAAAACACAGAATGTGAAAAACTGTAAATATCAAGGGAAGTTAGGGACTTTTAGCCTCCAGGTTTCTTGCATTTAAAATTATTATTATTATTATTATTATTATTATTGTTATTATTATTATTATTTGAAAAGAACGACTACTTGCCTGTTTGGTATGTCGCCGGGAAGTTCCATGAAATGCACTGCACGGTCTAAATAACTTGCAAACACAGTCTACATTTTGTACAACAATTAGCAAACTTTAAACTTTTGAAATATAACGACGGTATGATAAAAAGACAAAACCCGAGATTAATATTTGATGGTGTGATAGAATAAGACAATATGATTTAGCACAAACACACAATATAACATTAATCACATGTTCATAATATTATGTAACATTTATTTAATTCTTAAAATGGAAAAATAAATCAAGAAGGTACATGAAAAAAACTTCAAAATTTTGTTACTCAACAAACCATGTGACAACATTTTGTCCCGAAAACAACTACTTAAAAGATAAAAATACTCTGCTCCTCCCTCCCCCCTTTCGCTCTAAAAATATGTGAATGTCCATGTATAATCGATTAAATTATAACATACTCCCTCCGTCTCATAAAAAGTGTCTCATTTGCACTTTTCTCTGTCTCAAAGAATATCAATGCAACATTAATTGTTATTTTTCCACTAATATACCCTTATTTATTGACTTTCACTCCACTTAACTAGTCCACTAACTATAATTAATAAGGGTGTTTTAGTATATGGTACTAATTATCATTAAAATCAACACAACTAATCATTTTCTTATGAACCACACACAACCCGAATAAGACATTTTTTATGAGACGTAGGGAGTAATACACACACACATGCTTAAAACGTACTTATTAAAGTACAGAATAATTTGTATTATATGTACGATAAATACACTAGAAAGGGTGTTGTAGCAAATTTCATATTGTTATTTTTTAGTTGTGTAGTGATTTCCAAATTATATGCTGCCGATAATTGAGAAAACGTGGATGAAATGCAATATTTTGAGATCAAATGAAATGAGTAAAATGAAACCGCAATATTTTGAGATAGAGAAAAATGAGTAAACAGAGCGCACAAAGAAAACTACCATATTAACATGGTTCTCCCCGTAATCAAGGATTAAGTCCCCAGAAAGAGGAGTAAACAGATTTCACTATGATCTTGTGAATTAGAAATGAAGCTTAGTGAAGAAAATTCACTATGCTCAAGAGTGGATCTTTAGAATTCGTTGTCTAGTGTTTGCAAAAATCTTCTCATTTTAACATGTTATTAAATTCAAACTAAAGACCCCCTTATATAGGAGCATCAAAACACCAAGGCTGTGTTTGGCAATGCCAAATTTTGAGCTTATGGCTTATAAGCTCATATTGAAAACAAAAGAAACTGTTTGGTAACCATTTTTTCTCGCTTATAACTTATTTTTACTAACTTATAGCTTATTTTGATAAGCTAATTCAATTAGCTTATAGCTTATAATTTTTTCTTCCAATTTTATCCCTATCATCATACTTGAAAAAAATTAAATAATAATTAAACATATATTTTTTATGTCATCCATATTTATAAGCAAGTTCAACCGCTAATTTTACCAAACACTACAAATTCAATCAGCTAATTTATCCGTTATAAGCTAGTTTATCAGCTATCTGCTATTTTTTGCCAAATTGAGCCTAAATAGAGCACATACAAAGGTGTCACACTTAGAATAACTAACAACCAATAACATTCTAATAATTTCTTCTGCTTTATTTGACGCAAGTATTTGCCTTATTAGTAATTGAATTATAAGATTATACGCACCAGATGATGCCTCAACCAGTACGCGGCGCCATAAGACCAAGCAAATGAGAAGGTAGTAAAAACAAACATAAATGGAGCAGACAGAACGATAACACAATGCAGGAACACACATAAAATAGAGAGTTCAAGCCAAATTCAACATTATACAAAACAAAAAGTTGTGTTGTGACTCAAGTGTTCATTCTATGTTATCATTCTTGCATTGTGCCTCAATTGGCATGAACGCACACTAAAGAGAGGGGGGGGGGATGAAAACCAGAAATGAGCAAATTAATAGCATTTGACTTACTTCTAGTGACCCAAAGCCAGTGAAAGAGTACATCCGGGTCGGAGTAACTGCCATCACATAATATCTAGTCTCATTAATTACACTAGCCGTTTCCATCTGAACAGAAATGACAAGAACCATAAATTGAATGCCTTAATCACATTTGGAACCTAGAAAAAAGTCTTTGACTTCAATTTCTCGAAAAATAGGATGAAACCAAAGGTTTTAATCTTCAGAAATAGAACCTAAAACACTAAACAGACAGAAGATATACCTGTAAACCCATTAAAGCTTCTGGAAGTTCGGTCAATTCATAGAGAAACTTGATATATTTTTCCTTCTTGTCCTTCTCATCCACAGCCAGTTCATGAAGTTGACCATTATCTGTACCGAGAATGACTTCCTTTGTGGAAACTACATTTTGAAAGTTAAATCAGAACATCAAGCAGGAAATGAATTATGTGGAGCAGAGGTCTTCGTTGTACATTTATCATAGTGCAATTGCCGGATAAGCAATTAATTGACTACCTTCAGTTATCTGTTGCCTATTCCATGCAACAACATTCACAACAAGACCTTTCAGCTTGCTCAAAACTCGTGGCTTGGTCCATTTCGCATGAGTGTAGAAAGTTTCAGCTCCCCCCGGACCAACAACAGTGGCAATACAATGACACCCTCCTGGATCAACAAAAACTCTATGGATTGACTGGTCCCCAGGACGACCTGCGGATAGATCAAACTCTGTACTCCAACAGAGAGTAACATATCAAACTCTCAGCTCATCAACTCATTTGATCAAACAATCATGATATCAAAGCACAAGTAAAACTCCAAATTTCAGCATCAGCTCAAGCACAACATTATCAACCAATAATACAGAATCATTGAAATTTGAAACACCAAACCCTACTCTATATCTCAGTCCAATAACAAATAAATCACCAAATTAGACACTCAAATTGTTACTAAAGTTACTAAATTTGAGATCCCATATCAAAAGGGGGGTCAGATGCCAATTCATTTCCACTATAGTGTATGTTCAGTTCCACTTTTGAAAAACCCAAAATTGATTCTAGAAAGTGTAGAATTGATTTTGACATATTCAGTTGCTCTCAAGTAAAATTTATTTTGCCTCCAAAATTGATTCTATTCTAACTTACACTAAAAATTGGTTCTTTTGATCCAATAATTGATTTTTTACACTCAAACTTATTGTTCAACTCATATTTACATAAACATATTCAAACATAGATCATTTCGCATTTAACTCACTTTTAGCCGGAATCAATTTTACAAAATCAATTTTTGTCACCCCAGAATCAAACGTGAATTAAAAATAACAGATAATGTGTATCCACAATGCATAAACACAAAAAAATAAAAACTTTACCATGAGAATCACCAACTCCAAAATCATGCCTAATGACCCATCCTCTACTAGTTCCAATAACAATGACATCATTTCCAGCAGCTATACAAGTGATAACTCCATGACCCTTTGCAGCATATCGTTCAAGAAGGTCCACCGTGAACACTTGTCTCCCTTGATCCATCTATCAATTTTCAATATTTTGACCGAAAATGAAAATCATTGAAATTGAAATTAAGAAGATGATACGCAAAATTCATGAAAATGCTTACTTGATTATCGATAGTAGCTTCGATCACAGTTAAGAGGAATGAGATCGAATTTGATGAAGCATGAGCAATGGAGCGAAATTGATTGAACACAGATGAACTGAGATCAATAGCGAACGAGTTTGGGTTTTCTGAGAGAACCGGTTTGGAGAGAACGGTCGGGTTTGGTTTCTTCTCATAAAATAATTAATTTTTAATTTCTAAAATAAAAAGTGCAGATAAATATATAACTACTAATAATAACTTATTAAAAAACTATAATAACTTTTCTCAAAAAAACAAACTATAATAACTTCTTTTATGAGATAGTTTAATTCTAAATTCAAGTGTTACCTTTAGTCAAAAAAAAAAAAATCAAGTGTTACCTCTTATTTCTAAAACTTCATATTTTTTTTGCATAGTATTTTATAAAATGTTATTTAAATTAGTGTTTTCGTGTCTCACGTACATACAATAAGTGGACCGTCATAGATCAATACTTTAAATTATCAATAATATTTTTGTTAAATAAAAAAATTATTATTATCATTGTATTTTTTATTAAAAGAATGACATGATTAATGTCAGTTCAATAGGATAAATTTATATTTTCAAACAATAATATATCATCATTAAATTTTAAATATTGGAACGATAAAGTCCTTATTAGAATTTTCCATGGTTATCTCCTATAAAATTGTGCAACCGAAACTATTAAAAATGGGATTAAGGATGTTATCCATAAAATTATTCTACTAAACTAAAACAGTTTCATCAATCGTAGAAGCAATGTGGATAACACTATTATTCTCTAGGGAATTATTCGCTTTCTCTCCATCCATGCAAAGGTATGAAAACCAAAATTAGTTAAATGGTGATGAAACTCTTGTACCTCACAAAATGACTTCCGGTGTCAATTAATATTAGTGACAATTGAATTGGAACCGGAATATTGCCTAATTGTCGTGGCGGTTCTTCTTCCATGACTACAAACAAAGCAATGCAAATAATTAAATTAGCCACCTATAATTGTTACAATCCTAATAGAATACTAAGTACACACCTAAGCAATTTGTACAACAATTTATAAGCCATTAGCAAGCAAATTCATGTCAAACAGTAGCCTGCGATGGAAATTCAAGGTTTTTTCGGTTCGTAAAAACCGAAGCAAATTTCGGTTTTCATAAACCAAACGATTCCTGTCAGAATACCTACGAAATCTAGACCTATGACAGCTACATTTAACAAAATTTAAATCGGTGGTTACCTTAATTTTGAGCTTCAATGAGTGTTGACACCTTTAGAACAACCTCTGATGTTGAATCCAAACATTGAATATACACCAAAACAGATTTGATTTGGAGAGAAAATTTTGATTTAGTTTTGATGAAAATAAGAAGTGACTGGGCCAAAATCAATCCCGAGCTGTTAATATTAACCGAAATAACGTGGCACAATTGTTTGAGCCTCATGAGGGCAAATTCGTCAGGTTGTTCAATTGATTAAAGTTTTTTTTTTCCTTTGAATGATTATTCAATTGATTAAAGTGATTATGGCTTGTATGCAATTAGTATATCTTCCTGCTTGCTATGAGTGACCTATTTGTAAAATAAATCGTTCTTTAAATTGAATATCAATATATATTCCAATTAGTATCACGTACATCATTTTCAAATTAATATCTTCTATTTTATTCTACTTCCATCCTTACATATAAGAACACATTGAGAAAATTAGAGATTAAGAAAGTGAATTGTGATATTAAATTTGTTGACAATTTACTTGTGACAGATGTACTTATTTACTTGTGAATAAGTTACTTCATAAAACTAATTAGATAAATTTACCATTACATTTCTTGCGTCCATTGTAAATGTATCACTTATTACTAGGGCAGAGTGAGTAATGTTTGTGATATTTTATCAAAATAGAGTGATGTTTGTGATAACTATTTGGTTCAATTCTATTTACAACATACAATCCCAATTCACTAGCTTGATCAAAAAGCTGATACAATGTAAAATTTAGAATGCTAGAAGAAAAATTCCAGCACCTATAACAGCCGTTAACGGGTATATTATGATTAATGTAGACAAAAAGTTACTGATAAAAAGGTACAAATTAAAAAGACACGCTTGGTCGTCATATAAGACCTTGCCATCAAGGCTTTGTCGAAGTAGTCCTGCAAAATCAAAGCATGATCGAATCAAAATAATGCAATTTACCCTTATTCCTTTATACAGTAAAAAGTACTGACTAAAATTTGTCGTTGTTATTGTTATTATTAGTACTATTGGAAAATATTCAAACCAAAATTTAGTTAATTCAAACCTCAACAATGGCCTCCGCAGCTGCTCCGGCATATCCAAACCACCCGGCACAATAGAATCTGAAGCTGATCTGTCTAAACTAGGCAATGATTCTGCAATGTCTTTAAGACCCTGCAAGTGAAAACAGGATCATTAAGCAAACTATAAAGTAGTAAATTACAAGTTACGAAAAACTATAGCATCTTAAACCCTATATTATCAGACGGCAGACTATAACTTGTAAACCACTAGAAAAATGAAAATACTAATAGAGAACAAAGTACAAGGTAGAAGAATACCATCAGATTTGGACTTCCTTGATATGTGATCATACCAGGAGACCTCCCGTGAAGTTTTGGTGGGTCACGCAGATTAGTTCCCTGAAAATACAAGAGATAACATTAATAATTAAGCCACTAGCCGAGTCAGGAAAGGTGTTAACTGCTAAACAATGTAACTTAAAATGTCAGTTCTAGATATAAGGCCCTGATTGTTTTCCACTTACGTTTTCTGTTCACATTTTTTGTTTTTAGTTTTAATAACAAAAATCTCACTTTATTTTCACTGTGTTTCCCGAAACTGTTGTTTTCAGATTTTACAATTTTCTACACAAAAATTTGAAAACAGAGTACAAAGTAAAACAAAATGATTTCTTTGAAATTAAAAACGAAATTAGAGAATTTTTCTGGAATAAAAAAGGAACAAGCTCTTCAATTTCATTAGGTTTCTTGCCTTCATCAACACACGCAATAGATAACAAATGATAATACAATACAAACCATACATAACTGGCACATTCAGCAATAACAGATTAGTACAGGGCGACAAACAACATAACCAAACATAATTAATTAACACTAATGAATATAATAAACAAATACCCACTGATAAATAATTCGACCCTGCCTGGGTCCTTATAAAGTCAATAATTAACACTAATGAATATAAGAAACAAATACTCACCGATAAATAATTTGGCCCTGGCTGGGTCCTCCTTATAAAGTCAATAATAAAGTCCAATCCCCTGTTTGCAACATCCTGCAACCACACTATTAAATCAGTATTATAGTAGGGCATCACAGAATTAACCATTTTCTTACCATGCTTCGAAATAAATTAAATAAAGATCTTCTAAATAAAGGAAACTACAATATTACAAACTACAATCCAAATTTGAAGGGAACACGAAAAAGTTTACCTGATTCTTATTCAATGTATTCAACCTTCCATCCTGCGAAGGTAAGTACAACATAAGAATGACTCAAATAAAAAAGGTAGCATATTGTATATTCAAATACAGTTATTGTTTCTTTCGACAAAAAAAATACAGTTATTGTTTCTAGAAGTTTCTATGTACTCTATAAATAAATTTATCTGCACTACTGTTGTTAACCAGAGATCATATTTCAGATTTACTTGTTTTCTCTCAGTTTTTCTTTACCCTAGAGTCTCCCTTTGTTGTTTACATTCTATAATAATTGTATTTTCTTTTTAAGAGTAACGTATATTATCATTCAAATGATAAAAAAAAATTGTGTACAACAGGTATCTTCCGCACCGAACAGTAGAGACCAATTCAAATGATAATTAAAAATCATGCCAAACTCCAAAATATCCTTCTTAACTCTGCACTAGAAGATATCCGTGTTAACAATTAATAAGCCCAAGCATGAATTAAACATACCAATATTGCCACCGACCGATGCATGTAGTTCAAGTCATCATGTATATTATCAACAGTACCTCGAACGTCAGAAACCTGTGTACAAGAGTATTACAATGTTATCCACAGTTTTCCTTCCTTGCCATCATGTTTATAAATTGTAATATGACATTGCAAAGTTACACTTTCAATTCCGTTATCCAGGACTGGAACACGGCTCATTTGAAAGAGCTCAATAGCATACCTAACTAACTTGTAGGTATACAAAAAAAATGTAGCTAAAAACAGGTATACAAAAAAAAATCATTTTAGTGGTAGAGTAAATGGTGAGTTATTGTTAAGGTAGAGGATGTAGCTTAAACCAAAACCTAAAGCAAACGAGAAATGATATTTTGACAACTATTTTGGGACAACCCTTCATAAAAAATCATTTTGGTGTTTTTAATAATTTTTTGTTCGCTTTTGTTTCCGTGTCAATATCCACATTGCCTTCTATATTTTAGTGGTCCCATAAGTTGTCAAAAAATGGTTGTTCAAATAAAACAACTCAAAGCAAACAGACAGAAAGATGGGAAAAAGGATGGAACATGTCTTACAATTAGAGAACCCAATGTTTCCATTATTAATCAAATTTTAAGTGTTTACTAACAACTAGGCTATTAAGCCATTCTGTAACCGATCAGGGTGAAATAATTACAGTTCAATGAGAGTTTATCTGCCTTAGTGTATATAATATTTGCTAACATAGATATCCATCAAGACTAGTATTTTCTAAATCAAAATAACTTTTAAAGAAAACCTGGTTCATATATGCTACTTTTTTTTTCAAAAAAAAAAGTAAGTAGATAACGAAAATGCATGTATGTAAGTAAGTGGACATCTGTCATGTGTGTATCTAAAAATCTGTTTGGTTGCATGTATCTTTATAGAGCTACAAGTGCAAGCATAAAATCAGTATGCATCAAAAGACATACTCCGTCCTTAATAGAGCGTGCCATCTCATTTTGTTTGCGTATTTTGTCATCCAAATTTTGAATTCTCTGGGTCAAGTGCTTCTTGGCATCCTGCCATCAAAAGCAATGAGAAACAATTAAATTTAAAAGAGACATCAACTATAATTTCTAATACATTTATGCATCAAATTTCCATGTTAAATCTTTGAATTGAGTGCATAATGATGATGGGAAAAATATCTCCAGACAAAACTGTGGGTCATTGTGGCAAATGTGAGTAAAACTGCTACATCCCCCATATCAAGGACAACAAATAGCTTGCAGACTCTTATAATGTGGGGTTTACCTTACTCTACGGGTAGAGGATCGAGGGCAGTCAAATATCCTCATGCATATACTTCTGAACAGTATATATTTTAAAACACTCCACTCTGACACTCACAGTTGCTTTATATGCCTTGATGGCTTAAAACCACTCTGTAATCGGACGAGTTTCGAAGCATTACATTTGACTCTTAAACAGTATATTATACTCCAACCAGTATTCCAGATTTCCTATATGATACAAACTACAATAGTAGCTTTATTAATTAAAAAAACTCTTGGCCAAACATCGGCTTGTGAAAAACATCATCACACCACCTCCATCCAGCGATCTTTAATCCACTCCTCCATGTTTGACAGTGAGATCGTACGATATAGCACGCGTTTGAAAACCATGATGTCAACTACTCAGTTTTAGGAATATTAAACATTATGTCCAGAGGGCTTCATACCCTTCAAATGGAAGAATTGTTGGTGTAATCATGTTCTAAACCCCTGGTGCACATATGTATGTGTGTGCCTAACTAAAACTTAAAAATATGGAAAGAATATCGAATGCAGTAAATGGACACCTACAGCAATGACATCTGAGGCATGCTGCAACTTTTTTGTCAAATCTGCTACTGCGCTTTCCATATTACGTTTAGTCACGTACATAAGACTTGAGAATGAAAGGCCCTGACATTGAGAGAAGAAAGGGGAAATTAGTATACAATTATTTCAGAAATATCAAATGGATAAAATCACTCATAAAAACTCAGGGTAATCAAATATGTGAATAACAGTTTGCGACCCTTAATGAAACAACAAATACTGGTAACAGAGAAATAAACTGGCAACCCCAAGTTAATGAAACTATTGCAAACAGTGTTGTCAATCGCAGATAGAGCAAAATAGCAGTTATTCAATACTAAATAGAGTATCGTGGAACAATAGCGATTTGTTCGACTTCAAATTCTGCCACGTTATAGTGCTGCTATTTAACAACAGTTTACAAAATCAGCAAGAATCCAAGCAGTTCCATACCTTCCACTTCATGTAACCATAACCCACAGCACCTAAGGCAGCTGCTGGACCCACAAGAGATGATAAGTTACCTGCAGAAAAGGAAAAAGATATATAAAAAACAATTAGTGGAGAAAAAACATAGCATCTGAAGCAGCAGCGACATTAGATGGCAAAACAAAACATACTTTGTCCTGAACCCCCATTAATTACTGTGATTGACCTGTTTGATGCAATCTGCCGAACTTCATTGGCTAGACGACGCACCTGAGGTGAAACAATAGTTTTGTATCATAGAAATTTCAAAGCCTCTTTCAAGTACATTTAAGAGAAAAAAATATTGAGACATGATGAACAAGTTTGTTACCTGAGCAGCAATGGCATCAGCAACTTCCCCGTCACCATCCTGATCCCCAGACTTTTCCAATCCCTTCACCAGTAACTATAACCAAAAACCAATATTAAAACAAAAACAAATCCTAATATCAAAAGACTAACAAATGCAACAACCCGTCTTCTCCAACTATAATAACATGATATAAAAACTGGAAAGGATTAACTTGGTGTATGTTTGGTTCCACTTTTGGAGTTGGCAAAACCGCAAAATTGATTCTAGATGTGTAGAATTAATTTTTGATATGTGTGGTTCCTCCATAGTAGAATTGATTTTGCCTCCACAATTGATTCTACTTAAAAGCTAGAAATTGATTCTACTCCGCAAATTTATTGTTCAACTCAATTTTTACCAGAATCGATCTTATAGAATGAATTCACTCAAAATCGATTTTGTTCACCGCAGAACAATACACGAAACAAGTTGAATTTGACACGAGGAATTAAAAAACGAAGCGAGGCAGATAGAGAATAGACGCATACCTGGAGTTCGCCGATGATATCGGATAATTTACCGTTTTTGAAGAGGATGGTACCGGTGTAACCTGAAAGGAGAGAAGTGAAAATCAGATAACTGATATTATGCGATTGAGAGAGAGAGAGAGAGAGGGAAGTACCGGCTCCGGCGATGAACAGGACCTTGGAGATCCCGATTCCACTTTGCATAGCCATGGCCATGGAGAGAGAGAGAGAGAGAGAGAGAGAGAGAGAGAGAGATTTGTGAAGGTTATGGTAGCTTTATTATGAAATATAGTTTGAGTAATGAACTTTGCTGGGGAGGAAGAAAACGATGTGACGTCGTTTTTGAGACTCTGTACTGGAGAATGAGCGAGCGAACGGGATTTGGGTTTCTGAGAGAACGGTTCGGGTTTGGGTTAGGAACAGGTTTGGTTTTGGGTTGATTTTACCCAAAAAAAAATAGGTATTTCATCAAAATAAAAAATAAAAAAATCAGCTATTTGAGTACACTTTTTGCCTGCTATTACTTTAAAATAAAATTCTCAATATAAAAAAATGTAAGAATTCTCATTCTTCCAATAATATCACTAGTAGTTACCAACTAAATTATAACTTTATAAGACAATTTTTTTTTTGGGTACAAATTACAAGACAATTCTATTACACATTAAATTATATTTGGTGGGAAACAAAATATCATCTTTTAAATAAATAAAATATATTATTTGAAAAAAAAAATACATGATCTTTTAAATAATTCATATTTATTTTTAACCAATTGATTTACCAATATCAAATATTTTTTTGGATAGAAAAACACAATGTCAAGAGTTAGATACACGTTCATTCAATTAGATATTTCACGGTTCACACCAACCAAGTACAATGGAGAGAAGCCCACCACTAACAAATATTAGTTGATATAATTCTATCCAAAAAAAATATTATATTTATAATGATACTTATTTTTTAAAATAGGATCAACACTGGAAAATATTATTTTAATAGCGGTAAAATTTCTCATTAGGCATTTTATCTTAATGTTTTAGTCTAAAAAATCATTGGAAACCCTTAATGTTTATGCCGGTTTTCTGTGATTTTTTTTACTAAGGTTTTTGTGATATTTATTGAGTGAAATGTTAAATACTCTCATAAAATTTTAAAATGTGTCAAATACCCTCTTAAAATTTGGAAATAGACAAATATCCCCTGAAATTGTAAAATGTCAATCAAATTGCCCCTGCACCGTTTACTGTCTATTTTGATGACGTGACGGTTAACGGCATACGTGATACCTTTTAACGTGGTGCCACATCACATGGGCAAATGATTATGATACACGTCACAGAAGATAATTGACTAAAATTTGCAAAACTAGGAAGCTAATTGCTCTAATTTCAGTCAATTAGCCCCCTAATTTTACAAATTTTAGTCAATTGCCCTTATATGACACGTATTCTTATCAATTACCCTTCTCATGTGATGTAGCACATATGCAATTAACAATCACGTCATCAAATAGACGGAGTAAATTGAGGAGGAGACAATTTGATTGACATTTTACAATTTCAGAGGTATTTGTCTATTTCCAAATTTCATTATGTATTTGACAAATTTTAAAATTTCAAAGGATATTTGACATTTCACTCGATATTTATTGGTTAGAAGAAGTTTGTTCTTGATGACACCTTTCAAGTACTCCATACATGATTACAAACCAGCGTCAAAATTTAGTATTAGTAATTTTTGTTTTTTGAAGCAAGTATTAGTAATAGTAAACCAAATATAGAGAAATGAGCACATCAAAAGCTTTATTTGAATCCTCTCCAATTTTCATGTTTTCTCTCTTTTTTCTTAATCTAAGGGTTGAGAAATTACAAACAATAAAAGAAGAGAAAATCAACTCTTGAATTAAGAAAAAGGAGAGAAAACATGAGGAAAAATTGGAGAGGATCCGATTTTTTTTTTTTTGTTACAATAAGTTAACCCTTATAATTACAACATTTTGAAAATAACAATGGTAATTGAAAAAATAACATGATTGCACTGTCTCTACCCCATTTATAAAGTAAGCAGAAATCCATGTTACATTATTTTGTTTGTCATGGATCACTAGAAAACTGCGTCAAGTACCTTTCGAACTTTTGTTTACATTATTTTCATAAAAACAAAATATAAAAAATTAAAAACTTTTCTCAAACCAAGTGCCTCATCACACAAGGTCCACAAATAACAACACTGGGAGAAAAATGGCAGTCACAGTTTGATTTGCAATTATTCATTAATTCTAAATATTGATCTGTGTCACAACAAACTATTTATTCACTGAACAGAAATTGCACCGGCAACGCCGAAAATGTAGCAATAACTTCCAGAAGAAGCCAACAACTTCAATACCCTCCTTCAGTCTTCCTTTTCCACCACTCCAGAAACTTAGCCTCAGAAGCCAATGTGTCTACCCTGTAAAGTTGAAGTGCATGATTTGCAATTTCATGCCCAAATGTCCAACCAAATACACCTCCGGCTAAAAAAGACAGCCCCGCACCTGTTCAATAGTAAAACATTAACAGAGTACACGAAATGTTCAAACCCTACATAAAACTTCACGTAGAGAGTATTACAAACTATAAAGAGTAAAAAATGTTTCAGAAAAAATTATGCCTGCATACGATGATAATTGCATTTAGAGATAGTAAAACGTTTCAGATTTTCAATCAGATGAAAAGGAACAAATTACCGTGTAAACTCCTTGAATATTTCCAGGCATAACCTGCAGTGAATAACGCTCCCAAAGCACTTCCTGTGAGGCCGTATTGTGCTGCTTCTCTAGCAGTTCTCAGCTGAAATCGGAAAAGGATGATACCCAGGTAACAGTTAATTTGAAATTTAAAATATAAGCACAAGATCAACAACGGTCAAGGTATTATTCATATTTTTAAAAGAGGAAACACGAAAGGATGAACCAAACAAATATCTTAAATTTTGGTAGCCACAAACAGCTACTGAGGAAGAAATGGGGTAGCAAAAACAGCTATTAGGAAGCTACAATAAGATTAATTACATATGAAACGGAAAAATATGGTTGTCCATTATGATTTTTGATTTATTTTTCTCATTCAAAAATAATCAGGATGTTTCAAGGTGATCACCAATGACAAGTGATAAGAATCCCAACCACCAATAGATGGCTAATGTTTTCATGTCTAGTGAGTGATAAAGCCAAAAACAACCACTATGAGGAGTGAGAACAAAGAGTGATATAGATCAGATTTCCCTACAACTACATTCTACAGATGTGCAATATGCCTATAGGTCAACTTCGATCACTTTTTCTACACGTGCTTACTGAATATATCAAAGAGAGAGCACCACACACAATGCATACTCACAGGTGATAGTTTTAACTTTTAATATATGGCAGTGAAACCTATGAATGACGGAAAGAAATGACATCCATGATGATGGAAAGAATTCTTACAGTGAAAAAAAAAGAGCTTTTGAGAATCAAAGTTAATGCTCAACTCAAAATTGAGTGACTACAACTGGAGCATCCAAATATCTCCAAGGAAATCAGAATTCACTGACTCTGCTTCATAGACTTATATAGTGGTCCATTAATTTAAGCTTCGAAAAAGTAATTCGGTGATACAACTTTGTTTAGCGATTTTTTCAACAGCTCTTAGTTTTAACTTGTAAGAAAAGCATTGAAACACTTCTTTTGAGGCTTTTCCTTTTTTTTGAACATACTCCCTCCGGTCTCATATATAAGCAACAATTTTTTTTTTTTTACAAGGTCTTAAATATAAGCAAAAAGTACTACAATCATTATATTTATTTTGAATATTCCAATTTTACCCTTAGTTTTACTTTTCCATACTACTATAAGCCTACACCCTTGGAAACCGTAGAAAAAAAAGTATCAAGGCTTAGTTTTACTACTTCCACAAGCTATGCTTCACTAGTGGTTTAAAGTGTGCACATGTAAGCAAATTTTAATTTATTTGAAAATAAAACAAAGGGTAAAATAGTAAATGACATGTTTTTTTTATACTTTATCCACTTTTCTTAAAGGGTGTGCCTTTTTTTTTTGTTTCTAATATTCAAGACCAGAGGGAGTACCTTTTAATTAACAAACAGATGTTTTTCCTTTAAACAAGAACAACCAAACAAGTCCATTCTATCTAAAAGTGCCACTTGCATCTATTATGACTTGTGAGTGATCGCATATAACAAGTCGTCAAAGACTATCTAAGTCAGTGGCTCAAAATATTTAATCACGCAGAAACCAGAAAACACTGAAAAAGAATCCATGAACAAAACTAACTGAAGAGACATGCAGCATGGCCGACGTGACACATAAACGAAAAGGAAAACACACACACACACAATAGCATCTCATTTTCCACGAATATGATGGTCTGTTTCATCAGTCTAGGGTAGAATAAGAGCTTCCACATAGAATTCTGATCTATATAAGTAGATTTACCAAAGACAACACATTTACCATGTGCAAGAAGAAATAGTGGTTTTCATCACTTTGCACGGTTAATTAAAGTTTGGAATTTTTACCAAGCATACACCACATGAGAGCATTTCTTCTAATCACACCATATGAGAGAGCATTTCTTCTAATCACACCATATATTAAACATATGCCAACTAACTAACAACAGTAATAACTATAGCCTAGAACTTTCAAATGAGTATCTCACACAACAACAAAAATGATATACAGAGCATAAATTATGTAAGCTTATGTTTCAAAAGGCCAATTTTTGAGCTTATAGCTTATAAGTTCTATGACCAAAATGACCTGTTTGATTACATTTTTCCTCACTAGCTAATAGTTTTTTCTTACTAGCTTACGGTAAGGTCAGATTTTGAGCTTATAACTTATAGCTTATAAGCTCATATGACCAAAAATGACTTGTTTGGTAAACGTTTTTCAAAAAACGCTTATAGCTTATTTTACTAGCTTATAGCTTATTTTCAAACGCTATTTCATGTAGCTTATAAGCTTATCATTTTTTCTTCCAATTTTTACCCCTGCCATCTTACTTGAAAAAATTAAATATTAGTTAAATATATATTTTTTATGTCATTTTATACTTATAAGCTAGTTCAACCGCTAATTTTACCAGACACTACAAATTCAATCAACTACCTTATTCCCAGTAAGCTAAAAGCTATCTTATAGTTATTCGCTATAAGCCTAGCTATCCACTACAAATTCAGTCAGCTGCTACATGCTATCAGCTATCATCTAGTTTACCATTTATCGGTTATAAGTTAATTTTATCAGTTATAATGCAACAATTAGAGAGAACAAAAGGCATAGAAAAAGAAAACTGAATGAAAAGACAGAAATGTAGATGAGAAAATGAAAGAATTGTTATAATTACCACAGGTCCATGAATAGGATCAGAAGCGATGAATTGTTCAACATCAGAGTTAGACCAGGAAGTTAAGGGTTTATCACGCTTGATGAAGGTGGAATAATTGGACATAAAGGAAAATCTGTCACACCAAAACTCTTTGTAACCTTCCCAGAATGACTGAGTTGATGATGAATCTTGTGCCATCGATTTCTGAGATCGAGATTCAATATGAAAGAGGTGAGATCGAGATTGATGAAATGAAACAAGAGCTATGGAAGGAACTAACTACACAAATTATCAAGTGTTTTCAACATTTTACACAAATTAAAAATGTAATTAATTATTATTGTAAAAAAAATGTAATTAATTACATGTACCAAAAAAAAATGTAATTAATTGTTGTCAATTGTTAAAAAAAAATGTAAGTAAGTTTATCTGGAAAAAAATAAAAAAACAAAAAATTTGAGTTATTAAAACAATTGTCTTTTTGGTATTGACCCTTCAATTGTTCCTAAAAAAATGTTCTCCTAAATAATTCCATTTAAAGGAGTTTATTAGCTATATTTGATCAATTACTTTTTATTAATTAATAGTATAAGAAATTAACATTTAATATTTATTTACTCCCTAAAAAAATGAATTCTAAGCCATTATGTTTGGTCTAGTGGTGAGGGATTTGAGTTGTATGAAAGAGGTCTGAATTCGATTATTTGCTTCTTTGTAAAAAAAAATTGAATTTTTAGTCAAAGTAACATTTAATATTTAATTGGCATAAAGTGAATTTTAATTGAGAATAACTTTTTTTAATCAAAGCAACTTATAATTGAAAAAGGTGGAGTAAAAACTAATCATAGGAACACAATCAAATTAAAAATTCACAAAATGTAAAATTGCAGCAATACATTAATTTTATAACTAAATTTATTTCGTGATAAACATCTTTAACTACAATATTTATTTCCTTTAAATGTGAAATTTTTAGATATTAGACTACTTTAAAAAAAAAATAGAAAATAAAAATCATCATTTTTTTTAATAAAAAAAAGTCCTTATATCTTGTAAAAAAAATCCATATATAAAAAACAAATTTGTATTGCAAACAAAAAAAAAAATTGTTCTTATATGATTTTAAA
The DNA here is from genome assembly GCA_951799995.1 of Trifolium subterraneum. NCBI lineage: Eukaryota > Viridiplantae > Streptophyta > Magnoliopsida > Fabales > Fabaceae > Trifolium > Trifolium subterraneum. Next base: position 9,580,887 of record OX637467.1, read on the forward strand.
AAATTACGAAATAAAAATGTTCCTTCTTACGTGATTTAAAAAAGAATTGATGAAAAAAAGTCATTTATTTACTATTCACAAGATCCCATTTACGCTTGAAATCCAACAATTTTGTACTTGAATGTCCACTTGCAGATTATTTTGGCAGTTGTTTGTGAAACATTCGGATGGTCTATACGCCACACAACCAAAAAATGAATATGAATGACACGCTGGTTTCCAAATAGTAACTTTATTCTGTTAATAAATATCCAGCAATAAATATATTGGCATAGCATATTTCTCTCGTTTGGAAATATCGTAAGTAATCATGCATGCCTCTCCGTGTAGGTTTTCTCTTTGATTAGATAAAATTGCAACGACATTTATGCATTATTTGCAGAATTACTCAGACCACTGCTGATCATTGGAGTACCAGTGTACCACTGCTTTTGAAAGAAAGGAATCTGCAGGGTAGCACTCCGAGCTCATAGAACCGCGTATATTTGCATCATGTTTGAGGTTCACATCTGGGGCATAGTAGATTTTGGAGCACCAAAACACAGTCAAGAAAGATTGAGAAGATTGGATTGCAATTTTTTATCATCCGTAGAAATTTTCTTCATAAAATCTTACCATCCATGATCATACAATTACCAATTTTATCACTAAGAACTTAGATTATGGTGTTATTCTTTTTTGAGAAACATAGCATGGTTTTACATAACCATATCTTGAAGCCTATAAATATTACAACTATAGCTAACGTTGTTACAGACGACATTGCACCGCCATAAATAAGACAAGACAGCTAGCTATTTTCAAGTATGTCCCTATGCAGCCAAACAGGGTAATTACACCCCACAACATGGCCTAATTTAAAAGTAAAATTTGCAGCCATTACATATCTCCAGTCATCTCACCTGTAAGGATAACAAGCGGTAATAAAATTTAAATGAAAAATATTTGCTGAAAAGAGAATCAATATAAAACCTGATGACATGAATGTTTATCAGAATCTGTCATATACCCACTTGAAAACATATTCAATAATATAGTCAAGAAGCTTCGTCAAGAAAAGTATTTCTTGAGACGGTGAAAAAGTTGAAAAAAAATGCTTCAGGTATAATTTTGACTCAAAATCCTATCAAGTGAAACGGAAATTCTAACATACAAGCATAAGAGATGAGGTACTCATGATAGTGAAATCCAATTTTGACTATAAAACCATGCTTTATGAACAACACCTAAAAGAATATTTTTAACATACATAGATCAAAGTCAATTAAAATTTAAAAGGATTTTTACCATGCATGCATTTGATGAAGAAATCCAATTCCGACAAGCAAACATTTCCCTGAAGCAAAGATGGTTGCTGATAAACAAAGAACGAAAAGTGTCGTTGATCAGGATCATTTCTGGGTTTTGCCATCTCAACCAATCTCTTATACCCTTCTCTATCATAGCAAAATAGTGCGTTCTCTCCAGCGGCGAACAATCCCCGGTCCCAAGCTGAGTTTAATACCTGTGCAATCATCGTTCATAACAAATGGATGAAAACATGCACGGCACCAAGTTGATCAAAATAAGTAGCGATTCCTTTGGAATCAATTATAAGCAAAAAAGTGCCTACATTTGTTGGAGTCAAATATATGCAAATGTCAACTAATCTATCCACATTTAATGTTGTTATTTCAAAAATACCCTTAATCAAGTCTTTAATGATTGATTCCAAAAAAATTCTTTAAGATGTGACTAATTAGGGATAGGTTAGTAAATGTAGTCCCTTTTTTTACATGAAATCAAGAAAATGAAATGTAGTTAACTATCATCCGTTTTCTTTACCAAAGTTAACTATCATCCTTAAAAAATGTGAAAGTGTGTATTTTTGCTTATAAATGGGTTCAAAGTTGTACAAATCAATGTAAAGTTGCAAACTATCTATAAAGATACCACTTCACTTCAAAGCTGGATTAAGGTGGTAAAACTAATCAAAAGAAATATTACCTGCCAACTCAATCCCTCTGGATCAATCAATGATTCATTAGCATCCTGGCTGGAAAGATTAAATCCTAAGCAGACAAATTTCATGGTGACAGCATGTTTCCTCAGAACCTCAAACACAGGAGAGTATCCATCCTGATTTGTGGGGTTGTGATATCCTGCTGTCAACTCTGCTGCATGACTAGGAGTCTTGTACCACCAGTATACAGCAGGAATCTGCAGTATTTATTCATTAATTTAGAGAAGAGGATAGTATGCTTTTACTTTCAAGGACAGGATTTTTGTTTAAGAGGTGAAGAGAATCATGCTTACTAACGCTAAATTTCAATACTAAACATCTAAACAGATTAGTCATACCTGTACACAAACCCATAAAGAAATTCTAACAGAAGCATTTCCAGTGAATAAAGACAAGTATCCAAAATAAATTATTACTGAATTAGTCTGCTTTTGGAAACACCATAAGCAATAATTATTCTTTATTATTAGGCAATTAGTATTAGTTCGATATCCCCTTAAAATGGGATGAAACAAAAATCAAGGACAAACATTACATAAAATTACATCGTTAAAACTTTCACATCAAGTCTATGTTTGATTTAGGAGTATAACTTAAAGGAAGAGAAAATTTTATGGGAGTAAGATTTTCTAAAAATTAAAATGTTCCACAGAAGTAAACAAGATATTAAATTTTATAGAGTAATGTTCCTCTTCTTGCGGTGATTGAATTTTACCCCATGTGACTATGTGAGAGTGAGACTAAGGTTGTATTTCCCTTTTCAAGTGTATTATTCATTCTTCTTCCTTTGTTTTCTTTCTGGTTTCCAGTCTCTCGCATTCCTTCACCAACAAGATTCTAATGCCTTGCATCTCTCCACTATAATTACGACTCTTTTCATGCAACATACGACTTGGACATTAATTCCGTAGCAGTTATTGATTTTTGAGATCCGCTATTAATTCTGAGAATGTTTTCTTTGAGATATGGTGGAATCTCGCTTCCTTGCTGACTTTCTCACAGCTCACGAGATATAACCCCGGTCCTCTTCTGCTGTTTACTGTCTTATTTTTTAAACCAAAATTTATACTTATATTTTCAAGGGAAAGAAATTATACAACATTAATATTTATTCCATGAACGTTCTCTTATATTTTCAGTGATAGTAAATGCCTCAGTTTTTAAGGTCATACCAAACTGACTCTAGGTACCATCTATCAATTATGAATGCAATCAATACCAGCAGCAACTAGCATAATCCAAATTTAGTCACACAACTACAAGATGAAACCACTACATGGAAAAATGATATACCAGAAAAACTACCTTGACAATGATTTTTGTTTCTTCAAAAGCAAGGCTTGCAAGAGACAAAACATTATCTGCATGGTCTATTAAAGTCTGGGAGTACCAATGTAAGAAGAAGCGTCCATAATAGTTGTCATAATCACCTCGCTCACAAAAGAATCCAGTCTCATGCGGCATAGAGTTGTAGTGCCCGGCATTGTCAGGTCCTCTAGCCCAGAAAGAGTGACCACGTAGTTTGGCTGCTCTGCGCAGACTATGTTGCAGGTATTTATCATAACACTGCTCATAGATGATAGATAGAAAATCAGACTTCCTTATTAGCATATAGAATATGATAGCACATATGTTATTTATTCTACAGAATAGTACAACTGTTTTGAAATGGGCCAAAAAATGAGGTACCTGAAACTCACCGATACCAGGATACCTCCACCCTATCCTTTCTGAAAAAGAAGGGTATTTCAGCTCCCCGGATGCTCCAAGTCCAATTTCTACAGCATCAATCAAGCCTTCTGCAAACAGGTCATCAAACTCTGTCCGAAAGCTTCTCATCATATCAAAATAGACCTGTATATATTGCAGAAGGCTAATCAGAAACAATCACACAATAAAACAGAACATGTAATGTAACTGATAATTGACGAACACTTACAGAGTATATAATCTATGAAATGCAGAATCTCCTATACCCAAGAAATAATTTATTTGTTTTTTCTTTTTAGGTGAAACGCAAATACACTGGAAATTGGTATGCAAACATAAATAAATAAATCAGTGACATGAATAGATCTACTAGATATTTTATACCTCAATTCCAGTTCTTCCTTTGAGAACCCGCTCTTTGTCAATTCCCCAAGATAGGCATTCGGTATTTCTCCGTCCTTCACGATCTGTGAAAAATATATCCTGGTTGTCTTTTCCAATATCCAAAACCCATTGTGGGAGGGAAATCAGCGCATCACTAGAATCATTCCCTCCACATTCATGAAATGCCATAACAACCTTCAGAATTTGAAATAAGAATCAAGATAGGCTCTCAAACAACGTTCAAGATGCTTTCCAATTCCCATGACAAGGATACACATCCAATTAAAGGAACTTCTGACATATTTGAAAACAATGTAATGTTTCATTTTTTTGACATACTATCCAAGCTAGGGATACAATTTTATTTATCACGCTGAAAACAAACAAATATTTAAGAATTAAGAAATAATACAACTGACATCATCCGTCCACTAGTTATGCTCCTCCTCACTTAGTCACATCCTCTGTGTTCCCTATTCCGTCCTTCATGTATTGTAATAGATTTTTAAGCATTCTATAAGGAGGACTTCTAGTTTTAACAAAATTCCTAACCAGAAAACACACCTTTGTAATAGAAAATAAATGATTTGGTTGGCCTTATTAATGCATCACATATATAGTATATAGACAAGTCAAAGTCATAATCATTTTACATGAATTTTCCATTTTGAACTACATGAATGCATGTATAACATGATATGATATGAGCAATTAAAATATATACCTGTAAATTTAGCTTGAATTCTCTAATAATGTTAAAAAGCTCCCTATAACCAGACCACACATATTTCTGTGGGCTCCAGCCTTCAACAATGCCCCACCAACAATCCACAACAACACCATCAATATCTAAAGACTTAATATGGATTAACTCCTGCCTAATGTCTTCAGGATCCATCAACTGGCAAAATTTGTTAATAATACCAGCCTGCAATAAAAGGCTAATTTTAAAAACCTTGTGATCAAATACAACGCAAACAGAGTGAATGCCTCAAAAGGACACACTAAGTGAAACCTGTATGTAAGTATACTTTTTATCTAGAACATATTACACAGGTTGGACGCTAGCTACACATTAAGTAAACAACAAGTAGAAGACACTTACTGGAAGTTTTGTGTAAACAGGAACGTAAGGTGTGCAATTGAAGTCATTTTCATGCACCCCAGAATGAATATGTTGCATAAGCTGCATCAATAAATTATAAATTAGATAGTCCTGTTCAATCACTTCTTAATATCCACATTATAAGTTTAAACCCACCACCTGTGTTAAAAACAAGTATAATTAATAATTATAATCACTTCTCGACATCCACATTACATTTAGAACTTATTTTGATGGGAAATGACAAAGTTGATTATAATTAATAAGTGCGATTGTCCCTTTAATTTTGTGTATTTTTCTATGTTGAGTATTTATGTATCTTGTTGAAATTTATGTTTAATTTTGTAGTCTACACAATAGAGGTCATCCTGCTACTCACTATACCGCTATAGGATTGGGGCTACGCGCCTATCTAGGATTAACAACATAGACCAATAGTATATCAAAAAACACAAGACCAGAGAATCTGATTATGCTAAGTGAATTAATTGATCAGATTTCAGATATCATATCAACGACACAAAAAACAGTGAGGATAACAGTCAACTGTGCATGTCTTCGCAAATAAATCTGCATCAAATCAAATATGATACAAAAGCAACAAAACAATTGAATTGGTCACCAAAATCACCTGATCAGCCTCCAAGCAATCAACCGAATCAATGGGGCTTACACTTGCGTATTTTCCATTTTTTGAGTCCCTTTCTGCAATTACAACAGAATCAGTAGATGCAGGTGACACACATTCATCTATTCTAAGTATTGGTTGTTGATTCTCTAGTGTTTCCTTAACAGAAGAAGTTCTCAAAGAACCACCAGATAGTTGACTTTCAACTGACCTTGCAACAATTGATCCCTGCATAACAATACCTTAATCAAATATAAACACTAACGAATCAAAAAATCGTGAACAAAATATTTCCTAACCACAAGTTTTAATATTTTTCCTTTCTTATGATGAAATCTAAGCACCAACTAAATCAAGTAGTTGAGCACAAGTGATTAAAGCATTTTAGTTAATGTCAAATATCTTGAATAGTACTTCTAGCTCAAATAATACACAATCAGACTTTACTTACTTCCTAATCAATCACCAGATTTCCCCGATTAAGACCCAATTTTTTTTTCCTAAGCAACAACTAACTAATTTCATTGTCATTTTCACAATAGGTTAATTCTCAAGTTAAAAGCTTCTATCCTATGAAGCACCGACATATACATACACATGGAAAACGCACACGACAATACTAATAATTCAAAGAAAAAAAGGAAAACTCGTTGAATTTAACCAATATATTGTTTCTTTTTTGCAAGAAATTTAACCAATGTTGTCAATATTTGTTATAATTCGGCTATACAATAGTGCTCTAGCACCACTATAGCAACTATTTGATAACATTTTGTACCAAATAGCGTATCATGCATGAAACAACCGCGGCTTTTCCAAATTCCACTATCCTATAGCGGTATAGTGGCGCTATAGCTTCTAATTAACAATACTGGTGGTGTTGTGTCCATGTCGAACACCGGAAATGTGGCCCTATTTAGCTTCTAACCTAGAAAAAAAAGTTGGAACTTATATAACAATTAAAAAACTCATTACTTTAATTAATTCAAATTCAATCATGAAATTGAAAGAAAACGAAATAAACCATATGAGAAGGAGGAAGACACTGGCGATAAGTGGTTCCATCAGCATCAACAATCCAACCAGCTTCACGCGCTAGAGCAGCAAGTACGTCGTTCATGTCAGCACGCGCCGGTAAAGGGAAATTACCATACTGACGGAGTCCAGCTAACATTCGGCTAGTGATTGCTCGACGGTGTCGTTCTCGAAGCTTCGTTCGTTCCTTTTCTTTTTCTCTCTCCTTTTTTCCTTTTCCGGTGGAATTGGTTCCCGCTGCCGCGGCAGCGAAGCCGCGGAGACGGCGAGGTTGTGGCTGAGCTAAGTAATCGGAGCTGTGATCGCTTTGAAGGTCGAGATCTTGTGTGGAAGCATCTTCGTTTATGTTCTTCATGTTCGTTTTGTTCTTTCACGATTTTGCTACCATTCTACTACACATTCAAACTTGTTCAGTTCTTACAACTCAACTCGGTGGCTTTTTTTACGGAAACTCAACTCGGTGTTCTACTGTTTAGAAAGTTTTTCTTCTCTTTAAATTTCTATGATACACGTGTGCTAGATGCTAGGGTGGGAGAGGCCAATAGGTCTCCCACCATGGGAAAATCACATGAACCGTTGGATTAACAATATTATGATGTACTACTTGTAGGTGATAAATTTCTTTTCTCTCTCTTTCCATCCTCTCTCTCTGCAGCTTTTACCTTTTCTCTCGTCACTTCTTGTTTCTCCACATCTCTTCACCACAGTGACATTGATGATTACTCAAACAATAAAAGATTCATCACAAGTTTTCATCTTTGTGTTTTTTGTTTAGACATTTTCTCCAATTTCATTTTTTTCTTCCAATTCCTTTCTTCCCCTACTCTTATTTTCTCCAGTTCTTTCAATAGTATGGTATCAAGTACCAACGTATGCTTTGGTTAAAATTAATTGAAATCCATTATTATTATAATTATTATCATTGTTGTTGTGATAAGTAAACACCAACCAAGAAGCTTCTACGGAGAAAACTAATAATAGAGGAGCTGATTGTGAGTATTTGTGTGAGGATTTAATGGACCTTAAATTGATAATTCTTCAATTGTTTGGTTGGAATTTTCTATTCACTTATAAATATTTTATTATGTATAGATCGAGTGATTGTTTGGTTTGAAATTTCAATGAATTTAATAGGAGATTGATTAAATTGGGAGATTTTTGTATTATTATTTAGTTTGAAGTTGAAAGGAAAACACACTGGAAAGGGAACACATAGAGGAAAGAAATGATGGAGAGAGAGAGAAAAAAAATTATCACCTACAAGCTGTACATCATAATATTGTTAATCCAATGGCTAATATGATTTTCCCATGGTGAGAGACCTATTGGCCTCTCCCACCCTAGCCTCCCCCGTGTGCTATATTTCCAAGTCACTAGTTTAAATTAACTTGTAAATTTCCGGGAAATATAGGACACATGTAGTAATCTTAAATCCAATGAATCATTAATTATTACTCCTTCTGTTCCATTTTTATCTTCCTATTATACCCTAATTTTATTTTATTTTTTAGAATATACTATGTACAAAGAAATAGGAATAAAACAAAAACAAACAAAACAATAAGAACAAAACGAAAACAATAAAAAGATTATATGAAAAAGTTTAGTAAAAAAAAATACAATAAAAAAATTATATAAAATTTAGTGAATAAAAAAAAAACAGGAAGAGGGTATAACAGACAAAATATAACTTTAAACTATCAAAATGACAAATAATTTGAAACAAATATTTTTTTCTAAAACGACAAATAAAAAGGAACGGATAGAGTAATTTATTATTAACTAGAATTTGACCGTAAACTAAGAAAAAAAACTAGAATTTTGATTCATGTGGTGCACGAGTGTAATCAGCTGTAATAATATGTAACAATAAAATAAAATAAAATATGAAAATTGCAATATTGAAAGGCATATGAAAAAAATGAATAACATTAAACAATAATTCAACAATAAATTTGGATAAATATTAAATTAGAAATGTGCTTATCAGGAACACTCCACATATTTATCACACAAATTTTCACTTTCAGAGCAGCCAGTGGAGTATAGATGATAGCCATGAATGATAAACGATATTAGTACAAAAGCAAAAAGACGATGCCCAATTTCTCAATTTGATTATTTGATGCATAAAAGTTGTTACTTACAGTAAAAACCTGGTATGAAAAAAAAATCAAGGTTAGGTATTTTTTAGGACTATGCTTCTCAGAAATGAATATTGGTGCAAGATATATATATATATATATATATATATATATATATATTGTTGTAAATATATTATTATTATTATAGATTCTATTTAGTTTTACTTAGCCTCTAAGTTAGGCCCATTAGGTATAGCATAGTCTATTTAAACTCTTTAGTAATTGTACTCAAGTGATAATTCTAATGTTACACATATTTTATTCATCATTATTCAACATGGTATCATGAGCTCCCGATTTTGGGAAACGCTTCCGCATAAACCCTAGCCGCCATAGTTGAATTTTTTTTCTCTTCCATTCTTTCTTTGCAAACAACCATTAACTTGTCATTCTCGTTTCTCATACTTCTAGTGAACCTATCAAAACTTCATATACACCATCGTAACCGTCTCCATATTACGAGTCCGAAGCCGAAACAAATTCCGCCAAAACCCTCCGCACGCGCCCTCACGCGCCACTTCTATACCGGCGCGTGACGACCACTTGTGTCGCCGTCACCCGCGCGTGTTGTACACGTGCCGCCCTAGAAGTATCCGTTTTTTACGATTCCGGTGTCAGTTTTCTCTTCTCGGCCTGCTCTTTCCATTGGTGTGTTCAAATAAATTTTCTGATATACTTAAATTTTAGGTATTTTTATTATCTCGTTCGACGTTATTATTATTTCATTGATCGGTTGCTTTTTGCTTCAATGGAACAAGTGGACAACAATCCTCCACCACCTCCACCCCCACCACCTCCACCCTCGCCTCCGGTTATTCCACCTCCTTTTAATGTGAAGGATTTTGTCATTCAAAAAGGTTATTGGCTTCACGGTGAAAAAAATTATTTTCAATGGTCTCAATTAATCCGTTAGACACTTAAAGGTTGTGATATGATTGACCATCTTGAAGGTGATCCTCCTGTGGTCACTGCTCCTAATTTCTCTTCTTGGGATAAAGATGATTCTATTATTATTACTTGGTTTTGGAACTCCATATCTCCAGAAATTAGTAGAAATTGCATGTTTCTCTCTACTGCACGAGCAATTTGGGATTACCTCAGTTGCAGTTATTCCATGAAACAAGACATGTCTGCTTGTTATGACTTAAAGAGGAAAATCTTCAACAGCAAGCAAGGAAATCTTCCGGTCACCGAATATTTTGGGGCTCTCAATGCTCTTTGGATTGAACTTGATCAATATCAGAATTTGAAGATGGAGTGCAGTCACGACGCTGCCATTCTGAATGCTGTAGTTGAGAGGGATAGGATATTTGATTTCTTGGCAGGTCTAAATGTTGAGTTTGACCCCATTCAGGTCCAAATTTTGGGAAAGGAAAAACTCCCCACTCTTACTGAAGTGTTTTACACGGTTCGTAGCGAAGAAACTCGTCGTCATGCTATGCTCAACCAACATCCTCCTGATGTATCCGCACTCGTTGCTGGCAAAGGACCACAACCATCTTCTGAAATATTATATTGTGACTACTGCAAAAAGCCTTGGCATCACAAGTCCATGTGTTTCGACCTACATGGAAAAGAACAAGTTCTTAGGCGACGGGGAGGCTCTCGTAATATGCAACAGAATCGGGCACACGTTGCAAAGGGAGAAACTGACTTGTCCTCTTTCAGCCAGAATGATGTGGATCGTTTACAGTCTCTTCTTGCTTCCATGAGTAAGCCTTCTGGATCTGGGTCTTTAGCAATTACTGGTAAGAATGTGTACTCCCGATCCTTGACTGTTTGTAGTATTATTCCAAAAAAACCTTGGATTCTTGACTCTGGTGCTACTAATCATATGACTTTTGATTCCACTTTACTATCCTCTTATACTTCACCTTCGAGTACTCCTTATATCACTGTTGCCGATGGCTCTCATGCTCGTGTTGTTGGCATTGGACATATTGACTTGCAACCTTCATTCAAGTTGCAATCTGTGCTTCATGTTCCTACACTTTCCAACAATTTAATTTCTATCCATCAGCTTACCCGTGATCTAAATTGTAAAGTAATTTTCTTTGCTTCTCATTGTGTTTTTCAGGACTTGACCTCGGGACAGACGATTGGAATTGCTAAAGAAAAGGAAGGGTTATACTACTTCTCTGATGAGCCAGATGGTCCGAGGGTATTGTCTTCCTCTCTTCAGTCTGAATCTTCCTCTTCTGCCTCACAAATTTGGTTGCAACACAAGCGTCTTGGTCATCCCCCATTTTCTATACTTAAGTCTATGTATCCGTTGTTGTTTTCACGACATTCTGTTGAGTCGTTTAAGTGTGATGTTTGCGAGTTAGCAAAACACCACCGTGTTTCCTTTTCTCCTAGTTTTAATAAAAGTGATGAACCATTTAATATTATTCACTCTGATGTTTGGGGACCTGCCCCTACCACTAATGTTTCTGGTGCAAAATGGTTTGTTTCCTTTATTGATGATTGTACTCGATTAACTTGGGTTTTTTTGATGAATACTAAATCAGAAGTACCGCAATTATTTATCCAGTTTTATAATATGGTAAAAACACAATTTGGGAAAGGTATAAAAAGACTTCGTTCAGACAATGGTAAAGAATATGTTAATCATACCTTGTCTGACTTCACTAGTGAACATGGCATACTCCATGAATTCACATGTGTCGACAGCCCTCAACAAAATGGCGTCGCAGAAAGAAAAAACCGTCATTTACTTGAAGTTGCTCGTTGTCTTATGTTTCAAATGTCTGTTCCCACTTCATATTGGGGAGAGGCAGTCCTTACCGCTGTCTATTTGATTAATCGAGTCATATCTCGTGTTTTAGGTAATACCAGTCCTATTAAATGCATGCTCTCACATTTTCCTTCTGCTCCTATTTTACAAAATCTTAAGACCCGTGTGTTTGGTTGTGTTGCCTTTGTTCATGTTCATAAACAATATCGCAACAAGTTGGATCCTCGTGCAGTCAGGTGTATCTTTCTAGGTTATGCTCCTAACAAAAAAGGGTACAAATGTTATCATCCTCCCAGTCGTAAATTTTTTGTCTCCAAAGATGTCACTTTTCATGAAAATGTGTCGTACTTTACTCGTCCTCAGTCTCAGGGGGAGAATGTAAATGACTTAGAGTCTGAGTCCGAGTTTCTGGTCTTGGGTCCCAGCCTCCCTAGAACACATGTTCATGTACCCACTTCTGAACCTGAGCCTACAAGTGTTCCTGGTCCTTCAATGTCTTCTGTTTTGGAGGAATCAACACCTTCAGGACCAACTCAGGGGTATCAAAGAAGAAGTAAACCCGTTCCGCTCCAACAGCAAACTCAATCGTATGAACCGGTGGTAAGCACTGAAAATGATCATCCTATTGATAATTCTCATATTTCTGATACTGACCCGAATGATGTACCTCTTGCTTTGAGAAGAGAAAAGAGATCATGTCCCTCCATATATAGACGTCCTACTTCTAAATTTGCTTCTTATAAACAACTCTCGCCACAATGGGAAGATCCTATGAAGTTATGTTACGATAATAAAGATGAGTTTACCAACAGAGCAATTCAACCAGCGCGCTTGCAAGCTTCGAATGATTGATATCTATTCATCAGCTTGAGGGGGAGTGTTGTAAATATATTATTATTATAGATTCTATTTAGTTTTACTTAGCCTCTAAGTTAGGCCCATTAGGTATAACATAGTATATTTAAACTCTTTAGTAATTGTACTTAAGTGATAATTCTAATGTTACACATATTTTATTCATCATTATTCAACATATATATATATATATATATATATATATATATATATATATATAATATAATAATAATAATAATAATAATAATAATAATAATAGATATTTAACATGACGAGAGATATATAGAATTCCATATTTATTAGATGTTGATTACAAAATTATATCAAATTGATTGATCTAATGTAGTGACAAAATGAAAATAGATCTTAAAAGGTGTGAGTTCGGTTCTTGGTGAGGTATTTTTTAGCATTTTATTTGAATTAATTTAGGGTAATATGGGACGGAAAATGAGTGGGAAAAAATTATGATTAAGAATAGCAAAACGGACCAAGCTTATAATATAAGAGATAATAATATTAAATATTTAACATGGTGAAAGAGATATATAGAATTCCATATTTACTGATGAGATATTTTTTAAGATTTTATTTGAATTAATTTAGGGTAAATGAGAGGAAAAATAAGCGGGAACAAATTATGGTGCACGGGTTTAATTAGCCGTAATATGAAAAATAAGATATAAAAATTATAACACTAAGACGTATATAAAAAATCCGAGTACAAATATTAGTTCAACAGTAAATTTGGATAAATGTTCATACAACAGAAATTATGGTATATTACGAAATTATGGTATATTACGATAATCAATATTTTTAATCATTCCATAGAAATAACTCTTGAAGTTGCAACATACAATTGACTATGTAAAAACACTATCGACAGAAGATATATCCCAACATACTTAAGAGATTGTCCCTATCTCTTATTAATATAGTCATCGCAAAAGAAAAAATTAAACGGATGCAGATTCGATTCTCTTGCTAGACAAATTTGTATATTTTTTAATATAATGGGAGGGTAAAAAATACTTTCAGGGTTAACATTTCGGAGCAAGCTTAGAATATAAGAGATATAATAATAATAATAATAATAATAATAATAATAATAATAGGAAGCTAATAATAATAAATATTTAGCATGGTGAGAGAGATATATAGAATTCCATATTTATTAGATGTTAATTAGAAAATTATATTAAATTGATTGATCTAGTGTAGCGGCAAAATGCACAAAATAAATCTTAAAGTGTGTGGATTCGATTCTTGATGAGGTGTTTTTTAACATTTTATTTGAATTAGTTTAAAGTAAAAATGAGCGCGAAAAAAATTAGGATTATCAATAGCAAAACAGAACAAGCTTATAATATAAGATATTTAAATGTGTTTTGATACCTTTTACCTTTGGCGGGTTAGGCGAGGCGGGTTGTAACGCCCCGATTTTTAGAAATAATTAATTAATATATATTTTGATGGGTTGTTTGTGTTGAAATGATGTTGCTGTGGTTGTTGTCGTTGATTGTGTGATAGTTAATTAGTTATTTTTATGTGTTAAATAATTAATCATTCGGTAAAGAAATGAGTAGAATGATGTTGATAAATTAAAATAAAAATGAGAAGAAAGTGGAGTATTGGGTGCAAATAATAAATGGTGTGTAGAAAAAAGTACGAGTTAGTAAATGATAGAAAAAGAAGAGAAGTGAGAATTGGGCATATGGATGTTAATGATAGAGGTAAGGGAGTTTTATACTCTTGAAACTCTCAATTTAATAGACATATTTTAAGTTGTTGTTGTGTGTTGTTCTCATGCCTCTTTTTTTCCTTTGTCTGTTACTTGATATTGTTGTTGTTTGAACTTAATCAAATTGGGAAAATTGACCGGATCACAAAAACTTCAACTCACGTGTGATTTTCCTTTGTTTCAAAACTAAGATTCGATCATCTATTTTAAAAACTAATACCGGCAACCTTCCTAAAATTAAATGACTATCAAAATGGTATAAGGAATGTTAAATTTCGTTGAGTATTGAGGGAGATACGGTCGGGTCGGATTTCCGAGTCGCGCGACCCGTTTCTGCAGAAAATGGTCGAGGAAGACGATGAACAGTGTCATCGCCAATGCCCGCTCGCGCGTCAGGCGCGTGGGGGTGCGTGTAGGCCCTAATTTATTCCGATTATTTTTATTTGTTTTCCAGATCAATAGTAAATAATTTTCTTGAAATTTTGGCGCCCCTTTGGAAATATTTGAACACATGTAGCTATTTTTATTTAATTAATTGGTATAAAAAGGTGATTAAAAATATTATAATTTTGTAAAAAGTTCTAAAAATTTTATACAAAATCATTTGAATATTTTGGGACCCTCTGATGTCACTTACTCTCTCTGGTTTTATGTCCTCTCAAGGATTTGAATTTATTTCCAATTTTTTATTGATTAAATTGATCTAAAATTCGTACGATTCGTCGGTAAACTAAATCAAGTTGATTTGGGGTAAGGGTACTGTTAAAGGGGAGTAATAGGCTGGTTGTTTTGAGAGGAGTGGATGACTAATTGAGTTTATGAAATTTTGATTGTCGTTGTAATCGAAGTTGCTAATAATTATTGTGTATCGGTGTTGCTTTAAGTCGTTGCTATTGATGTCGAACTGTGTTGATTGAGATTGTTTAAGTTTTGATTTAAATGTTCATTGATGTAGTTTAGGCCGTTGTTCGTTGATAATAGTCGTGTTGTTCGGATTGTGGTTTTGTTGAATAATGATGTTGAAATATTTTATTATAATGATGTTGAATTATCTAGATGTTGGAGTATTGATGTTGTTAATGATGTTGAAATTACGCCGTTGTAATTGTGGTTGTTTATTGATGTTGGTCATGCATTCATTCATGTGTCCAATGATGCCGAGTTTATAATGATGCCGAACTAATGATGTTGATTAATGATGTCGTAAGTATGTCGAACTATTAATGTTGTTTATTGATGCTGATACAATTGATGTTGATCCTAGTACCACATGCATCTAGGGAGTCTAGTGCATGCATTTTGATTATGTTGGTTCATTTAAATGTTGTTGTTTTAATTTTATTTATTTGATTGTTGATTGATGATTGTTGTTGGCTGATGAATGCGTGTAGCCATCCGCTTAGGTGGTCTTTTTGTTGTTTAGGCTTCTGCTAATTATTATGTTGTTTTAATTCAGTTATTTTCTTGATGTATTGTCGCTCACCTTTACATTGTCTCCCTCTGGCTTGGCCCTACGGCTTGCAACCGTAGTTTTTCAAGTAGGTGATGAGTCATATATAGGTGATGTGTTCGAATAGCTATTGCTTTGCTATTTATTTGGAGTCGCTTTGTTAGGATGTCCCTTGGGAGAAACTTTTATTTAATCATGCTACTAATCTCTTATAACAAATGGACTATGTCATTTTGATTCAGTAATTTCAATTTGGACTTTGAAACTTATATTATTGGTTTTAATTTTTATTTCCGCTGCATTATTTTTAATCACTTGAGAACTCAGTTGATTTGAGTAGGTGTGACATCCTCATTAAATCAATTAAATGATTTTTTTTTTAAAATAAAATAAAGGGGTAAATTAAGGGTGTTATACGGGCCAACTTAAGCCGAGCACCCAAAAACCGAAACAAGCTAAAAAAATTCATTCGCCAAGAAAAAGGAGAGAGGGGGATTCGAACCCTCGATAGTTCTTTGGAACTATACCGATTTTCAACACTGGAGCTAATAACCACTCAATCATCTCTCTAAAAGCTAATTTCTATTTTACCTTTAGTTGCAACCCGCCAAAATGGCGGTTTAAATGGGCTGGTCTGACCCGTTTTGCCACCCATATAATTTGAATGACTTTTTAAAAATCAACCGAACAAACCGAACGATATGCATTTTTATCTCACGGTTTGGATGACTATTTTAAAACCGAACCAATCTACGCAGGGAACACTTCTACTTACGACTTCCTTTCATTCTAAATATAGAGTTATCAAGTAAAAAATGTTCTTGTTTGTCTTGGTTTGATTTAAATAAGTATAACATTCAACTTAAAGTGGTTAATTACACTGATTCAGCTATCTTCGTTATATTAATCATAAAAGTGCAATCTTTTTAAACAATAGTGTTGCTGGCCTAATAGATTTTTTTTTACAAAGATTTTCGTTTTTTGATTCAATAATTTTATTATGAATTCATTAATAAAATTCACTCCATCACGATCAGGATGAAATTGATGAGTTATATTTTTGAAAAATTGACTCATTTAAGAAACACAATTTTCTGTTTACAATTCGAGGAAAAAAAAATCAACAATAGGTGGATCAGAAGTTTCACGGTAACAAGATTTTGTTTCAATGTATATATGTATGTATTTTAGTGTTTTTTTGAAAAGAATGTATTTCAGTATTTAATACTACTAGAACTTCGACCCGTGCGGTGCACGGGTCTAATTAGCTATAATATGAAAAAATAAGATATAAAATTTTTAACACTAAAATGTATATAAAAACATCGAGTACCATTAAATATTAGTTCGACAATAAATTTGGATAAATGTTCATACAACAGAAATTATAGTATATTACGAAATACTTCTTTATAGACTACATTAGAAGTTTTACTCGTATTCTCAACGTCTTCGTCGATAATCAATATTTTTAATCATTCTCGTTAAATAACTTTTGAAGTTGCAACATACAACTGACCGTGTAAAAACACTGTCGACAGAAGATATATCCCAACATACTTAAGAAATTGTCTCTGACTCTTATTAATATAGTCATCGCAAAAGAAAAAATTAAAGGGATGCAGGTTCGATTCCCGTGCCAGCCAAATTTGTTTTTTTTTAATATAATGGACCACATGAAAAAAGAGAGAAAAAAAAAAAAAAGGTTTACGGTTAGCATTTCGGACCAAGTTTAGAATATAAGAGATATATAATAATAATAATAATAATAATAATTAGTCAAAAAATAATAATAATAATAATAATAGTAGGAAACTAATAATAATAAATATTTAACATCTTATAAAAAAAAAACTAATATAGTGAGTTAAAGGTTGTAGGTTCGATTCTTGGTGAGGTATTTTTTAACATTTTATTTGAATTAATAATAATAAATATTTAACCTAGTAAGTTAAAGGTTGTGGGTTCGATTCTTGGTGAGATATTTTTTAACATTTTATTTGTATTAATGTTAAGGTAAAATGAAAGGAAAAATGAGCGGGAAAAAATTAAGGTTAAGAATAGCAAAACGGAACAAGCTTATAATATAAGAGATTTCATAAATAAATAAATAAATAAGGGTTTTTGGTGTGTTCATATTATATTAGGTTGTATTAATTAATTATCAGAGGATTCATGAAATATAGGATATAGATATAGATTTTTTTGTTTACAACAGCAAAAGGAGAAATTTATTGATCTTGGGCATAAGAAATGTCGTGACGGTACATCAAGATACACATCCAATAGGATAGTTATTATAACTATCCTATTGGAGATTGAAATTAAATTAGGTCTAGCATCCTAGTATTTTATGAAATTAAACTAGGTCTAGCATCCTACTATTTTTTTCTTATGTTACTAGCGTTTTTTCTTGTGTTACTAGCGAACCTGAAACCACTAATGATTGTAATTCGTAAGGTCTCGCCAAATGGAAGAAACAAAACCGAATCATAACCTCACCTAAAATTGAAATTAGTTTCCGCGAATCTATCTGATCCCGCCGCAACTGCCTGAAGTTTTACAAAAATCCGGCACCCATTCAAATAACGGCGAAGCATATCCTTCGTGAAGCCATAAAAAATGAGTTTAAAAGGTCAATCTATTAGTAGTATTTTTTTTTTTTTTTTTTATGAAAAATATTGTTTATTTATTTATTTTATAATTGAAACATATTGCTTATGTTTCTATTTGTATATTCCTATTTTTATGTATATTCATTTTATTTTTATATATAATTTTTTTATTGGCTATTTTTTTGTTGTTGATAGAATTGACTGTTTTATTTTTATTTCTATGATTCTATTCCTGAATCATATAATATTTTTATTGTATTTATCTTATTTCTTTTTATATATTTTTTAAGAAAATATTTAGTGAAATTGTTGAGTTGATTGTATTTATCTCTTTTTATTGTTCTCTATTTTGTTTCTATTTTTTAGTATATCCTCTCTTTTTTATTGTTCTTTATTTTATTTCTATCTATGATATATTTTATTTCTATTTTTAAGCATATCCTCTTTTTTATTGTATTTATATTATATTATTTCAATATTTGTTTTATATATTTTTGTAATGAAATTACAATGAAAAATATAAAACTTGGAACGGGGTTAAAACTAAAAAGGATACATTCGTAAATTTGATGGTAATCGATTTTATTATATTAGAAGTAGATATTTTATATTTTATAAATTAACAAATTGCTTCAAAATTATAGGTGAGGTCTAAGGGTATTTATCGATCAACCAATGAGAACAACTACATGTAGATTTGCATGTGGTATGCACAACTAAATTATAACCAACTTTCACATGTACATGATTTGCTTTTGATGATTGATGGATAAATACCCCAAATTATGAAGGGGTTTAGAAAAAACCAAATTATCGAAATTAAATTAGCAATTAAATAGATAGTGTTTTTAAAAAATTGTGATTTTTATTAAGTAAAAATATCTAACATTAATATTTAAGTTATTGGATGTCAAAATTACCTTTTTAACTTATGAAAAGATTAATTTGAAATAACTTACTACGGAGTACTTTTTATTAAGTTATCATAAATATCATTTTTAAAATAAAAAGAAAATATTACTTTCTTAAAGCAAAAACAGAGACACCCTTAATATTTTATTGCTAATCGGGGTCTCTGCTTGCTTTTCTTTTCTTTTTCAGAATGCTTTAATTTTGCTCGATTGTTATTTTACTCACATATATATAATATGCATTCTCACATAACATGTATGATTATTATAAAATAAAATATAACATGTATGATTCAACATAGACATATTTAATACGTCTAAAAATGATAGATATTATTCTTTACAAGATACAATAATAGATATTATTTGTTATCAAAATGAATGACTAGAGTCATTTTTTTTAATTCAAGAGAAGTTGTTGTTGTATTTGTTATTAAAATGTATGGCTATAATCATTTTTAATTCATGAGAATTTTAAAAAAATCAATTGTGTATGAATTATCTAATATTTAAACTTTATTTTTTATTTTATTTTAAAACTAATAACAATATATTAACTTTTTTATATTTTCTTTAATCTATTTCTAATATAATAAAGTCTGGTAAGCATTATTAAAAAAAAGTCTGTAAAGCATTTATCCAAGGAATTGTTTAAACAAGTTTGACAATCTTGTGCCGAAGGAATTGTTTTGTTATATACTGTAGTTTTTTTTTTTGGTTTAATAATTTAATGTATATGTGTATTTTAGTATTTAATATTTTTATTTCATAATAATAGTATTTAATACTAATAATTAGTTTTTTTTTGTTTATACTAGTTTGTATTAATAAAATAAAATTGGTTTGTAATTTAGTATCCAAAAATCAATCGAAATTAAACCGCAAAAAATTATATCGATTTTTTTTAATTAGTCATTCAAAATAGAACCGGACTACGAATAATTTTAACTTTGGATCACATACATTTTTGCATCAAAACGGATCTAAACCGAACCGCGAGTAATCCTAGACGAAGATGTGAGGACTATGTGACGCAGTACGAAAGCGGGAAGGAATAGCAAGCGCTAATCCTATAATAAAACACAGGTTTGCAAGCGACAAACCTGATAAAAGGGTTTCTGGAATCCACCAGATTTCCGGAATCCACCAGAAAGATTAACTTGGAATCCACCACATTTGAGAAAACTCTCTATATTTTTATTCAATCAAAAAGTTGCCTCTTAACGCTACAATAGTTTACCTTAAATAGTAGGAAACATAAAAATACAATAAATCTAGCTAGAATATAAAAATATAATAAATCTAGCTAAAACATAAAAATAATAGCTAAAATATAAAAATAATAAATCTAACTAAAATATAAAAATAATAAATCAATCTAAAATATACTAAAACTAAATATGTACTATTCCGTTTACGCGCCACTTTCTCTTCAATCCGGCGCGGCGAGCCTTCCTACATCAGTCTCCTCCACCTCAAAAGAACTCGACCCCGAGTTCTCATCTTGATAAAGAGTTTCATCTGCTTGATACTGACTCATGCGTTTATCATAGTAGAAACTTAGTACCAATTTTATTTTAATTACCAAAAAATTTCTCGTTTGCTTGATTGCTATTTTTTTTTAATTCTTGCTCTTTAATTATAGTCATTGCAGAACAAGTAACCATGGCCTGAATGGCCTCCATTTTTGTCCACTTGACATCAAACCATGTTGCCAGCAATCTCAGAGCCACACGATGATTAACATCATAACTCTTTCTCCTCTGGTTACATTCTTTGTCATCATCACGCAAATTTGAAAGACACACAAATAGAAGCTCATATAGAACCGTCTTTTTCCTCTGATCACTAAACATTGTCACTTCTTCGATTTGTCCCTCATCAATTTTACTATCATCAGGCTCCTCATGTGTTTCTTCAAAGTTTATTAAAGGGAGAACATCAGTCTCATTCTGGTTCTCAAAGTTTATATCAACATCAACCTTTTCAGAATTAGATTGAGTATCAGGGACCGCAAATATTTAGCGGCACTGTTGCTCGTATTCATGAAGCTTCTCTCTTTTTGACTTAGAAGGCTGCAAATTCTTTTCCATGTCAAGTACTATAGCATCAATATCCTTTGACAATGCAAGTTCTTTGTCTAGCTTTCGAGCAGATTCAGCATAAACATCATCATGTTCTTGTGAAAGTAGTCTCATAAAATCAATCTTCTCAACCTCTAAAGAACTAGAATCCTCAATAATTTGATTCTTTCTAACTACAGGTGCATCGTTTATTTCGATTGTGTTATCGTTTATTTCGATTGTGACATTATTGATGATGATATCTTTAACATTGAGATACTTTTCAATATACGTTATCAAAACAGAATGTTTAGCAATATATTTAATCGTGTTACGCGAGTTACCTGCCATTCTAGAAGCATGTCTCAAAAGGCCGGTCAAGGAGTAATCTTTATTGTTGCAAAACGGACACCGATATATTGAATCAGAGATTTTAAACTCGTAGTAATCATCCTTCAACTTTTTGTAATATCTACGCTCATAGTATTCCAAATCAGATTCATGAGTATGTCCTGATTTTCTATACGTAATAGTATCAAGAATATGATTGTTATTATGAACCCTAATAACCGGAATTGGTTCTTCACGCCTGTTGTTGTGGTTCAACTGAATTGCTAACGCCGTTATTTGTATATTCAAAGCAGTTAAGGCCGTGGAAAAACCGCGGTACCCTTAAGGTCTGCCCTGGTTATTGGTTGATCTCCCATGGTTGTTCAATTCACAAAAGAACAGGGAAAACCTGCTCTGATACCAACTGACGCATTACGGAAGCGGGAAGGAATAGCAAACGCTAATCCTATAATAAAACACAGGTTTGCAAGCGACAAACCTGATAAAAGGGTTTCTGGAATCCACCAGATTTCCGGAATCCACCAGAAAGATTAACTTGGAATTCACCAAATTTGAGAAAACTCTCTATATTTTTATTCAATCAAAAAGTTGCCTCTTAAGGCTACAATAGTTTACCTTAAATAGTAGGAAACATAAAAATACAATAAATCTAGATAGAATATAAAAATATAATAAATCTAGCTAAAACATAAAAATAATAGCTAAAATATAAAAATAATAAATCTAACTAAAATATAAAAATAATAAATCAATCTAAAATATACTAAAACTAAATATGTACTATTCCGTTTACGAGCCACTTTCTCTTCAATCCGGCGCGGCGAGCCTTCTTACATCACTATGCGTCATTTGTCTTTTGGTATTTACGTCTAGGGGTGTTCATATCTAAACCAATCCAAAAGTAAAACCGCAAACTGAACCAATTCAAACCGAAAATCGCAAAAATCGTATTTAGTTTGAACCACACAAATCAATTTTCTTCAAAACCGCACAGTCTGACTTGGTTTGCGGTCTTCTAAACCGCAAATTGGTAATATTGTCATATTTTACATTTAAAGGACCTCCATATCCAATTTATTCGGGGCCTCCAAATATATAGAGACGGCCCTGAACCCACACAGGGAACACTTCTACTTACGACTTCCTTCATTCTAAATATAGAGTTATCAAGTAAAAAATGTTCCTGTTTTATCTTGGTTTGATTTAAATAGGTATAACATTCAACTTAAAATTGTTAATCACACTGATTCAGCTATCTTCGCTATATTTGACCGTGAAAGTGCAATTTTTTTAAAGAATAGTGTTGTTGGCCTAATAGATTTCTTTTACAAAGATTTTTGTTTTTTGATTCAATAATTTTATTATGAATTCATTAATAAAATTCACTCCATCACAATTAGGATGAAATTGATGATTAATAATTTTATTTTTTGATTCAATAATTTTATTATGAATTCATTAATAATTGGGCCGAATAAAGCCCAAATAGGATTGTTATAAATACATACAGGGAAAGGAAAGAAGGAAGCATAACCTAAAAATCTAAAACCTAAAATATGTTTTTTATATTACAAGTATTGCATTGTTTATTTAAAAATCGAATAAAACCGAACCAAAGTAAACCGCAAGTAAAAGTGTTGCATGAAAGAGTGGTGTCAACAATGCTCTTGTTAGATATGTTTCATCTGAAATTCTTTTGGTTTTGTTTGATTATATCTAGTTGGGTTATGTCTCTTTCTTCTGCTCTAATTTTTTCACATGAACTTAAAAATTATCATTTGTCTGTCTTGATATCGAATATTATTTTTGACAAAGGTTTTCATTTTTTGATTCAATAATTTTATCATGAATTCATTAATAAAATTCACTCCATCACGAACAGGATGAAATTGATGAGTTATATTTTCGAGAAATTAACTCATTTAAGAAACACAATTTTTTGTTTACGATTCAAGTGAAAAAAAAAATCAACAATATGTGGATCAGAAGTTTCACGGTAACGAGACTTTGTTTCAATGTATGTATGTATTTTAGTGTTTTTTTTTTCTCTGAAAAGAATGTATTTTAGTATTTAATACTAAAGTACATAAATACATAAATAAATAAATAAATAACGGTTTTGTGTGTTCATATTAGGTTGTATTAATTAATTCAGAGAGGATTCATAAATCGAGATATAGATATATATATAGATATAGATAGATAGATCTTATTAAAAAAAAAAGATATAGATAAATAGATATAAAATATAGATATAGATTTAATGTATTAATTAATAAAATAAATATATAGATATATATAAATATAGATATAGATAGATAGATACTATAAAATATAGAATATAAATATAATAGATATACATATAGATAGATAGATCTTATAAAAAAGAAGAAGATATAGATAGATAGATATAGAATATAGATATAGATGTAGAAAATTGCTTTTCTGATCCCCCCCATTTCTTCTATACCCCCCAAACTGACGTTTTTGCCCTTGGGGGGTACCAAATTTTTTGCCAGATT
Organism: Trifolium subterraneum; assembly: GCA_951799995.1. Taxonomy (NCBI): domain Eukaryota; kingdom Viridiplantae; phylum Streptophyta; class Magnoliopsida; order Fabales; family Fabaceae; genus Trifolium; species Trifolium subterraneum. Next base: position 9,605,140 of record OX637467.1, read on the forward strand.
ACCTCGGTTCGTAGAAACCGAACTAGGCTCTCGGTTTTTAAAAACCGAGCTACTTTTTCAAATTCCCCTCCCCAAATCAAATCTTAATTGGTGCTCATTCAAGGCTTGGATTCAACATCAAAGGTTGCTCTACAACATCAAACACTCATTAAAGCGTGAAATTAAGGTAATCACCGATTTAAATTTTGTTTAAATGTGGCTGTCATAGGTCTAGTTTCGTAGGGTATGTGTCAGGAATCGCTCGGTTTCTAATAACCGAAATGGTTCGGTTTCTACGAACCGAGCTCGTCCTGCATTTTGGAAAAAAACTGGCAGCTTCTGACTTGTTGATTTTTTTTATATAATTAGTTACTAATGACTTATAAATTGTAGTACAAATTGCTTATTAGTATTGTAGGTGTGTACTTAGTATTCTATTAGGATTGTAACAATTAAAGGTTGCTAATTAAATTATTTGCATTTGCTTGGTTTGTAGTCATGGAAGATCAACCGCCACAACCACTTGACATTGTTCCGGTTCCAGTTCAACCGCCACCAATATCAATTGACACCGGACATCATTTTGCGGCTGCGGCTAAAGAGGGTTCCAAAGATGATTTGATCACATGGGCTAAAAAAGTTGCACAGAAATTGAAGTTTACCATTATAGTTAGGAGATCGGACAACGGCGGGGATAAGAGTAGGAAGCCATTTTTTGTGTTGGAGTGCGAACGAAGCGGCAAGTACGTGCCACCTAAAAAGAAGTTGAAAGCCGATTCTACGGGAACTAGGAAGTGCGGATGTCCATTCCGACTTCGTGGTTATTATGCAAAAGAAACAAAGTTATGGCATATGACAGTGGTGAATGGCATACACAACCACGAGTTGGACACAGAGCTTGAGGGGCATCTTGTGGCCGGTCGGTTGAAGCCGGAAGAGACGCTATTGGTGAATGAAATGACCAAGAATTTGGTTCAACCAAGAAATATCCTCTCGACATTGAAAGAAAGAGATCCCGAGAACACGATGTCATCAAAGCAATGTTACAACGCCCGGTATAGGCATAAAGCTAAAATGAGGGCGTCCATGAGTGAAATGCAACACATGTTCAAACATCTGAGCGACAACAAATATTTTTTCAAGTATCGGTCGCATGTTGATGAAGGAGGTGAATATCTTCAAGATATTTTCTTTGCACATCCAAGATCCTTGAGCTTGTTCAACTCTTTTCCCACTGTATTGGTGATGGACTCGACGTACAAAACCAACAAGTACAACATGCCTTTATTTGAGATAGTCGGGTTCACTTCAACCGAGAGGACGTATAATGTTGGTTTTGCGTGGCTTACAAACGAGAAAGAAGATAATTTCATTTGGGCTCTACAACAATTGCGGTCACTTGTAAGGAATGAAGGTAGTTTGCCTAAGGTGATTTTGACCGACAGAGATACCGCATTGATGAATGCTGTTGGTCAAGTATTTCCTACATCGGCTGCCATGGTTTGTCGGGTTCATGTTCAGAAAAATGTGGGGTCCAAGATAAAGGAGCTACTGAAAGTAAGAGAAGGAGAAGAGGTCGAGAAGGAAATTGTGTGGGCGAATTTGGAAAAAGCCTTCATGCATTTCTTATACTCGGATACAGTCGACGTGTATGGTGATCGCTTAATGGAGTTTAGGGAGCTATGTAAGAAGTGACCAATATTGTTGCGCTATATTGAAGAAACCGTTTTGGACACGGACAAAGAGAAGGTTGTATGTGCTTGGGTAGACAAGCATATGCACATGGGCAACTATACCACAAATAGAGTTGAAAGTGCCCATGGTGTCTTGAAAAAATCCTTGGAGGACAGTTCTGGTGATTTGGTGAAGGGATGGGAAGCGATACATCACATGTTGGGACTTCAATTCACCGAAGTTCAAACTCAATTTGGTCAGAGTATGTCTGTAGAGGAACACAGATACCGAGATGTTAGACTGTACTCGTTGTTACCTTTCAAAGTCTCTAGAGCGGCATTGGATTACATCTACCAAGAGGCAAAAAGGGTCGACAATGTTGGTATGGATAGCAAAAAGTGTGGATGCTTGATGAGAGTTAATTATGGGTTACCATGTGCATGTTTGATTGCTAAGAAGTTAAGGCACAACCAACCTATTAGACTCGATGAAGTATACATTCATTGGAAGAGGATGTGTTTCAATGTTGAAGAAGGCGGTGGAGACGTCCAGGAAGATTATTCGTGCACGGCAGAGTGGGAAGCAATTAAGGTTCGCATATCATAATTGTACATATTTGTTTGCGTAGTAACGATAAAATTATTTGTTTGCTTAATGACATATTGATATGAATATTTGTAGGAAAGGTTGAAAACATCGGATGAAGGTATGAAAAATGAAATCCGAAATCAACTCCGTCTAATTGCATATCCTGAATCTACCTCTCTCAAGCCTCCGGTTCAAGATGCCAAATCAAAAGGGGCTAAAAAGAAAAAGGCGGCGGTTCGTGGCAAAAAAAATACCACAACTAGAGATAAGTCCCGGTGGGAGCATGTTAATGCATACTTTGCGGAGACACAATCATCTCAATCTAATCCGTCAAAGTCATCTGACTCGAATGCGTCATTATCACAAGCTTCATCGTCTACTATGTCCAAAGCTCCGGTAATTGGTAACTTCACTTCGACTCTATCTCAAATTGTTGAGCTTGACCACATGCCGAAGTGTATGCATCCTGTTAGAAATAATATAAAACCATTGATATAACTCTTCCTAATAGCTTAAGCTTTTGGGACAATCGGTTATTTTTGGGACAGACGGGTTTTATATTATTTCTAACACATCCTTTTATTGAAGATATAGTTGATGTGGAAGGTGACAGTTATTGTGGATTCCGCGCGATTGCATTGGCTACAAAAAAGAATGAAGCGGATTTTGAGTTGGTACGGCTTAGCATGCAAAGGGAGATGACTTTGCATAAGAGTATGTATGTTAGCATGTTTGATGGTGAGGACCGTTGGAAATATATTTATGAGGCACTATTACGAGCTCCGAGACAAAGAACATCTCTTAGGAAGACAGTTGCACCACAAGATAAATGGTTCACATTCCCGGATATGGGACATATAGTAGCTACTATCTTTGAGAGAGTAGTGGTGCAGCTCTCAAAACATGGAGTGGGAGCATGTGAAACCTTTTTCCCATTGCGTGGCTATCCACCACCAAACCCGTCTTCAAAGGTTATTTGCCTTGGCGCATTACCTAATCACTTCGTTTTAGTGAAGTTAAAAGAAGGTTGTCCGATACCTAAAACAAATGCTCAGTGGAAGCGACATGCTGCTGAACACACTAAGGATTGGCAAACTTATTTTATGGATAGGCAGAAGGAGTTTGAGGAACTCATGAGCATCGAGAGAGGAGACGTTTCAACTGTTGGTGTTGGTAGTGAAGACAATCCAATGACAATTGATTGAACTTTGATGTAATCACATAGGGTAGCATATAATGAACTTTGATGAATTTGATGTGATGTATTTTGATATGTGATGAAATTTGATGAACTTTGATGTATTTTGAAGTAATTAAAATAGTACTTTGATTTAATGAAAATAATATTTTGATTTAGTAAAACTGTTTGGTTTGAAATAATGATGTTATGATGTGTAAAAAACAGGTTCGGACCTCATTTGTATTGAGGTGGTAATGGTAAACAGAAGCAGGCTCTTCTGGTGTTTTTCCTGGTGTGGTTCGGTTTTTAAAAACCGAGAATGCCTATAATTTCACGGTTTCTATTAACCGAACTTCCCCTCGGTTTTTACGAACCGAACTATGCCTGTACGCAGGTAAATTGTATGGGGGGTACAAAAGATATCAAGGGGGTAAAGAAAGATGCACTGTTAAAATATAACTAAATCCATTTTTTTTAATAAAAATATTGAAATGTAACCGACAATTTTTGTGGTCGAAATTGCACCAACACTTTTTGTGGTCGAAATGTAACCGACAATTTTTGTGGATGTAATCAGACAACAAATTATATAAATATATGGATGCGTATTCAGATAAATCACAACTCAGTTTCAATTTATTTACTAGTTTTTTCAATTCTTAACTATGTCATCCTTACGTGGTTCTCGTGGTTCTGCAGTTCGCAATCCGGTAGAAACATATCAGTTTTCTGTCCAGTTTCAGGGTAACAAAGAGTTGTTCACCCTTGCATTGGATACCAGTTTAACAACCGTTGAATCAATTAAAAATAGAATTGAAATCATGTATCATTATGCACAAGGCAAACAAATCAAAATTGCGAAACTTGGGTATGCAGAAATGTGGGTCGATCTAGCAGCTGACTGTTCAAGCAATTCATTTGAAGATGCACCAAAGAAATACGGGTGGAAACAATTGAAAGATGATGATGATGTGCGCTCCATGTTTAATCAAATTCTAATTGATCCAAAAGGGGGACGTTTGTATGCTATGTTAAATTAACCTAATTTTATGTCTTTAATTTATGTTATGTCTTTAATTTCATTGTAATGTGTTTAATTTTCAATGTTCCGTGGAAGTTGTTGAACTCTATGTTTTTAATTTATGAAATATCCAGTTTATTATGTTTTATTATTTGTATGGATTAATTGAACTTTTTTAATGATTCATACTAATGCAAGATTGTTAGAATAAGTTTAGTTAATAATGCAAGATTGTTCATGTTCATAAGTATAATTTTTGGTTTTTCTGGGCGTGACCAAGTTCGGTTTTTACAAACCAAGGTAGAACTGGTATAGTTCGGTTTTTATAAACCGAGCCAGAACTGGTAAAAACCAGAAGCTTCAGTTTCTGGTTCTGTTACCACCTCAATATATTTTGAGGTCCAAACCTGTTTTTTGCACAACATTCATTATGTTTCATCCAACACAAAATACATTAAGTTTCATTCAACACAAAATCAACAATTAATTGTAAAACATAAAATCCATAATACTAATTGCAAAAGTACATATTACTAATTAAGTTCCAAAAAATTCCAAAGTACATATTACAACGCCAAAATACATAAGTTCCAAAGTACATATTAAAACATAATTAAAGACACTAAACTAGTAACAAATAACTATCCACGCCGTCCACCTCTTCTCCCCCGACTTATTCGTTTATACGTTAAACACGGGTTAAGCATGTTGAGAATCTTACGCAAAGTACCATAAACTGGAGTTCCTGGCTCAGCCTCACCAGCATCAAGTGCCCTCTCAACCTCATCCCTGACCCTTCGGCATATACCCAATGGATTAGGGTCATGTCTTTGTTGAGACTCCTCGAGCAGCACCTCTAATTCAGGTGGTCTTGGTTGATCTTCTGGAGCTTCTAATGGACGCATTTTGGGATGCGACACTTTGTAAAACCACAAAACATATCCAGGTTCGCAGTCCCAAGCATTAACCACAGGTTGACCCCTCATGTTTTCATCAATCAACCGCATATCCATCTCTTCAGCCCACACACGACCAATCTCAAATATATTCATATTTGGCGTACTTACATCGGGGTCTCTTGGAATGCCCTGAACGTACTTAAATTGTCTCAGCACACGTTCAGGCAAATGCTTAGCTTTCAAATTCCCACACCTTAACCATCCAGAAAACCAACATACATCAATCAAAGGGCGGACATGTCGGCGGTTATCATAAGGACTGAACACAACGTCCGACACTTGAATATTATCGATGCTCTGCCTATAGCCACGTGCATCCTTATGACCTTGTCCAGGAGCAAACTTCGCATGTAGTGGCATATTTTCAGTAAAATTTGTCTCTAACTGCCACATGCTAAGTGTCGGAAAGTGTGTAATTATCCACCCCTGAAAGATTCACATACAAGCTTCATTATATGCAAACATACTTATGTAAAATATATCCATGTAAAAAATAAGTTCTACACATATAACATAATATATAATTGAAGGATCGTATATTTATACCTCGAATAATGACATGTAGCCAGCCAACTGGGACGCTTGAGCTTGAGATGCGAAGTCCAAATAATTTTGTAAATGAACAAGGGCAGCAGAACCCCAATTCCATTCATGGACACTTGACAAGTCCGCGAAGTACTGTATATAAACAACGTCGAGGTAGTACGAAGTTTTGTTGCTGAATATGGTACAACCAACAACAAATAGCAAAAAAGCCTGTACGCATCTCTCCCTATACATCCTAACCTCGTGCATCGGCGCATTATTCGCGAAAGCAGTTTCAGCAGCATCTAAATAATCCATAAAAAGGCCCTGAACGTAGGAATGCGTCAAATATGGCCCTTTTAAGGTGGCGAACATATCCATGGCATTGCCTTCGTCAATTCCAAGATATGTGCTAAGCATTTGAGCTCCGTCTGGTCTTGAAATCTTCACATGGTTAAGAAATTTCCCCTGGATAGAAATATGCAACAAACATTGGACATCGTCCAATGTGATGCCCATCTCACCTATTGGAAGGTGGGATGTACTTGTTTCCGGATGCCATCGCTCAGCAAAAGCCTATAGTCAAGTACGTTAAAATTGGTCCTTACTAGCGGCTCCAACCCCGATGCTATAATATATTGCCAAAACCAATCTTGTGTAGGTTTCTGAATTTTTATAACCTTATTGGCACTGACAATGCAACGTAATGACCTGTGTAAAATCTGCAAATTCCAACAACGCAATACATTATTAAAATATGCACCTTAACGAAATTACAATATTGAACAAAGTTAAATCATTCATAAAATAATCGACATATTTCTTAGATTTTTACCGGGTCGTTATGTTGTGCATCCCAAATTGGATTTGCCCGATGCTTATGGTAATTCTTTAGCAACGACAAATCACTCGGTCCTCATGGATAAGACCCTTCTTGTACATTTGGTTCCTCATCCTCATTATGAGGTTGTGGTTCTTCAACAGTTGGTTGCTCATCCTCTTGATAATCAACCGGTTCATTTAAATATTGACCGGCATCAAAGTCCTCATCATCACGCACCGGTCGACGTGCGCGTGAACGAGAACCACCCGAACCACCCGCTTCGGCATCGTGTGTTCCTCGCACCGGCGGTCCTTGCTTACCGCGACGCCCTCTTTTTGGTGGAGGAGCATTTGCAGCAAGCTCTTTACGAGCAGACGAATGTGCTCTGCTCGCCCTTCCTTGTCTAGTTCGGCCAACATTGTCTTCCATATCTAAACATAGAAAAAAATTCAAAATCAATACAAACTTTTAATCTATGACAAATTCAAACTTATAATTCAACCAAACATTTAATCCATAAACAAATGGAAACATAATTAATATGGAAAAAAGTAATTCATTTCACTCAGACATTTTGTCAAGCACTTGGAGTACAATATAGTAAACTCAACCTCATACTCACATTTAACTTTATATTCAACATGCATTCATGCTATTATCTAACCATACTAACAATTAACCAATAATCAACAAATCAAACAACATAATCACGTTTCAAACACAAACTCATAATTTGAAATTTATGGAGAGAGAACAAAATATGCATATAATTGAAAATGTTGAGGATGAACATATAGAATGATCAAAGATGTATGAAACTTACTTGATTAAGTATGATTTGAAACTTACTCAAAAACAATTCGATCGTGCACGCTCTGTTTGGGAGAGAGTCTTGGTTATTGATCACAAGAACCACTCCCTATGGTTAAAATATGCTGAGTTTGAGATGAAGAATAGATTCATCAATCATGCAAGGAATGTCTGCCACCGTGCTGTTACTATTTTGCCCAGAGTCGATCAATTGTGGTACAAGTATATTCATATGGAGAACATGCTCGGTAATGTCGCCGGAGCCCGACGGATTTTCGAGAAGTGGATGGAATGGATGCCTGATCGTCATGCTTGGCTCTCTTACGTTAAATTTGAACTCAAATACAAAGAGATCCAACGTGCCAGAGACATATTTGAGCGTTTTGTTCTATGCCATCCTACTGTTGCTTCTTGGTTAGGTTATGCAAAATTTGAGATCAAGAACGGTGATACTTGTTCCACAAGAAATCTTTTTGAGAGGGCTTTGGACAATGTTGCTACTCAGGATGATCAACAAGAAGCTCAGAAGCTTTGTCTCGCATTTGCAGAATTCGAAACAAGCTGCAATGAAACTGACCGTGCTAAATGTATTTACCAGTTTGCACTTCAATATATATCATGTTCCTAAATGAGACTTTGAAGCTTTTGGGATGTTTTAATTGTAATTGCTATTCTCCTTAGTTATTTGCCCTTAAGGTTAACCATTGTATGACTATTGTGATCAATATTTAAAGGTTAAATATTTGACAAAGAAAGCTCCATGATTCATTCACATTGAAATTAGTAATATCTGTGTATTTCTTTTCTAGGTCAAGGCTTGTTACTTTTGCATAGCTGATTCTTTTTTCCTTTTAGTATGCTGACTCCATTTTCGCCATTAATACTCTTCAATTTTCCACGAACAACAAACGCCATTTTCTCAACTACACCACCTTGACTCATAATTCTACTTCCATTTATGTATGTCTTTTGTCTTAGTCTCTCACAAATTGCATCTAAAATAGGCTCATTCATCAGAGAGAAAAATGCAAACTAGAGAAGTCAAGCAAGACGAGGTTTAAGAAGGAAACATAACCCTTGACTTACCGACATTTATATATAAAAAAACTTGATACTCTGTAATCATAAGAGTAAAGACAAATATTTTATTGCATACTTTCTTGGCTTAATTACACTTTTGGTCCCTTATTTTTATTTTAGGTTTCAAATTGGTCCCTTATCTTTTAAAAGTTTCAAGTTGGTCCTTATCTTTATTTTAGGTTTCAATTTGGTCCCTTCCGTCAATTTTTTAACTATTTCCGTTAAATTTGGACACGTGGCAAACTAATTTAGACACGTGGCACACTTGGACAGATGACACGTGTCCAAATTTAACGGAAATAGTTAAAAAATTGACGGAAGGGACCAACTTGAAACCTAAAATAAAGATAAGGGACCAACTTGAAACTTTTAAAAGATAAGGGACCAATTTGAAACCTAAAATAAAGATAAGGGACCAAAAGTGTAATTAAGCCTACTTTCTTAATAAAATTGAAAAGATGGCGACTAATGTCAATATGAAGATCTTCCGACAAATTTACAAGAAGTGTTTCTTCATTCACTCCTCTAGTTGCAGCCCAATTATATTGTTCAGCCTGTCGTACTCTCCTGCACGAAATTCATATTATCACTTGTACAATGGTCTTGTTTGGATAAATAGATTCACCAAGTGTATATAGCATAAATGTTATTAACAAGCATCGACTTGCATAAACTGACAGATATTTGACAATGTAAGTATCATTCATTAATCTTAAGAAGAACTGTATCATTTTATTCGATACCTTCTTAGATTTTCAGGTAAGCGGCGATGCCTCATCCATTGCTCAACATCGCGACTTCTAAGTAGCATTTCTAGCCATCTGCAAACGACATAGAAGAAAATATATCATTTACATTGTTACACTAAGGACTAAACATATGAGATCTTCACTATCAAAGTTCAATAATAAGTTAAAACTTGGATCTGTTTTATCTATTTGCAAATTTTAGAGATGCAAATGTACAACCTATACAAGGTCAAATAAGCAATTTACTCATATAAATTTTGTTAGAAGATATACAAATAACATAACTCATTTTTTAACAATAGCAACATTAACCATGCAAAAAGTCTTACGCAATGAATAAACCACCAGCTATGTCCCTGTAAGATACTCTCAAATAGATTTTTGACTCTACTAAACTGTCAAATTAGTCATTATATTTAATCACTTACAATCAATTAAGTCATTATATTTTACAACTTACTATGAATATCAATTTAGTTTATAAGTATATTCACTTATTTTCAATCTAGTCCGTAATATATTTTTGAAAGACTAATATGAATAAAACTTAAAAAAAATTAGAAATTGAAATATTTATAAAATTAAATACTAAAATTATGAAGTAGTATGAAGTTTTTTTTTTCCTTCTAAGAAGCTAAATTAGTCCAACCAAATTGGTACCAGAGAAAATCGAACCTGAAACTCATACTCGCATGTTTCAAGCCAATATTACAAGACAAACTCAAATATGTTTGGTAGTATGAAGTTTGTAATCCCAGCCCAATCCCATATAAGACGAACAACAATTTAAGCCTTTGGGCTTTACGTTGAATTCGCCAAATATTTGTACTAAATATAATTGTGTTGAAACATATGTTGCCTGTTTCCCGAGAGGTCACTTGGTTGAGGATTTGTTCCTCTTCCTAGAGAAACTCGGTTCGAGACTGGGCACCGAGAGATAGAAGAAGAGAGCAAAGAAGAAAATATGAGGTATTTCAAAATACCTCTCTTTTGCTTCTCTTTTCTCATATTTTGTCTTCTACCATTCTTCTCTTCCTCACGGTTGGTATATTGTTCTTTTTTTTTTGCCAATTTGAGATATTTATGTGATTTTCAAATGCTTTGCTTGAAGTTTTGTAATGGGGTTATGAGACTCTAGTTTATTATTTAATTGGTTCTACTTTTGTGGGTCTGTGCAGTTTTAACATGTATGAACATAGATTATAGACATGTCATAGACTTTAAGTGTGTTGTTTTGTTATTTTGAATGATGGGGTTTCAGTTTTATTATTAAAGGTTTTAGCTTTTCGAGTTTAAGTCATTTGGGGTGTTGTGGGATTTGTTTGTAGGATACTGGAGACTTTGTTTTGAAGGATGACATTTCCTTTGTTTGTAGGATACTGCTGACAATGAGAGGATGGAATGAATGCAGGCCAAGCATGTGGTTTCATCATGACTTAGGCAGAGTGGGGATGATGGACAATGCTTATTTCCGCTTACAATCTATTGATTACCGATATCCTACAAGTCAAGTGATGTATGAGAAATTGTGCCAAGAGATAGATTTGTGTCCTGATGAAGATTATACTAGATGAGTTCTCATTTCTCCGCCAATGGTATATTCAACAATAGGGAGTGAAACCACGGTTGCGACAGAGTTTTGCGTAGGCTTTTGGGTATCCAAGGTTGTCGTTGACGACCATTTCCTCTGAGGTGAAACCATAACCTTGCGCTGATTTTGATTTTCTATGATTTTGGTTGATTTTGATTTTCTGTTATTTTGTTTGAATCCGTTGAAGCTTGTGACACAAATCTGCATATTGCTTGTGCTACAAATGCTTGTGTTACTTTGACATTTTACTGATTAGGATCTTTTCATCCTTTTAAAATTCATTTAATTAGGATTTCTGATTGATTAGAATTACTGTATCTTTTTAACTTGATTAGATCCTGCATAAAAGAAACCTTATATGTGAAAAGGTTTGATTTTGATTAAGAATTATTCTATCTTTTGTTCTGATTTATGCCAAGTTACATTACTTGCGGCCTTTAGTTATAACTGTTGTGTGATTCATAAAAACAGACCCTATAATTGTTTCTCCAAAACTTGGGTCCTGTGATTCCATAGTACATTGGTTTTCTTGAATTGATAAATTCGGCTGGTTTGATTGGAAAGTTAAGACTAAATTAGAATTAAGGTGCATTGTTTGGGAGCATTGCGATTGATTTGAAACATTGTGGTTTTGATGTTACTGGTTTTGAGAATAAGAATGAATGCTGCATATGTTAGAGTATTTTCCAAGATAATGAAAAAGTGAAGGTGTTAACAGAATGTCAATATGTTATCTTTCTAAGTGCTTGGATATAGTTGCCCTCTTGGTAGAGCTTCACTCCATACATGTTAGTAATTAATTTTCTAAGGAAATTAACATGCTATGTTCTCGGCAACTTCATGTGTTGCTGCTGAATTAACCATTACCACTAAGTTGGTCATGTTTAAAATTTGGATTAACAAAGGGAATAAATGATGCCTTAACTTTGAGCAATCCTAGGAGGGTATGTGCCAGTTTCTCTTTTTTTTTTTTCTTTTTCATAAATTGTGACAGTTTAACTGCTAGATGGTATATTTTCATCTGTTCTGCTGGATACTCCTGACAACAATATTCAGTTTTTCTATTTCATAACTATAAATTAACAGATTTGAATGAACTGTATAAGTTGAGACAAGTTTGGTACATCTTTGTTATTGTTGACTCTCTTTGGGTTGCATCAGAATTGAAATGGCTAAGTGATGATTGTGAATATTGAGGTTTTTCTACCTGGTCACTTGTACTTATCACTCAAGCATAGAAGAGTTCCACCAAGAAATATGTCTTCCATAACTCTTTGGGAAGCAAACTATGATGCAAATGAGATGGCAAAGAAAGGATCATCAGTGGATGATTTGAAGATATTACAAGGAATGTGTAGGAGCATTGCAGAATTTAAAGTTATGGCATCAGAACCAATGTGCAGACTGCAGAATTCCAAGTTAGTTCAATGTGTTTAGTTATTTCAAACTAACTTGGAATTCTGAGCTCAGAACAAACTAATTTACACATGCTCCTAATTACATAATATAGCTACGCAAATAACAACAAATTGAAATTGTAAATCAGCATGTGAATAGATCAAAAATAGCTTCTTTCATTCATTACAGCTGCTTCTGATTACTCATTCTTCATTGTGTTCTCAAGGCTTTGATTCAATCAAGTTCACGTAGGGACATGTCGAGAGGAATCTTTGCAATATACCAATTGTCTTCATTTTTGCATTATTCTTATCCTTACTATCAGTTATTTTGTATAAAAATCATTACTGTTTTGGTTGTGATATAGAGCTTCATCAATGGTTCTATTGCGTGGTAAGAGAATATAGTTTAGAACTTAGTAAAACCCACAGAGACCTTCACACTGACAATATGGTTTTTCATTATCTCCATCTCCATGGTTGGCTTTAATGGCTTTTCAAGTTAGGCTAATTGCATTCTTAATGCGATTGTGTCTCTTGCCCACATATTAACCAGCTCAGTCCATAACTTTGTCCTTTTCAAATCATAATCTTATCTTTTTTTAAAAAGAGGCCAAGTTCAATGTAGCACACAGACACAGTAAAGTGCAATAAAAGACTAAAAACTACTCCCCCAATACAAGGTCCCAAACAAGACCAAGTTGAATGTAGCACACAGTAAAGTGCAAGTCACAGAAACAATAAAAGACTAAAAACTAGTCCCCTCAATACAAGGCCTCAAACAACAGAACAAATAATCAATAAAAAACATGGTACCTAAGTTAAGACTACAACACTTTGAGACAAAAAATACAGCATGGCACTAGGAAGTCTGACAATGGCACTAGGAAACCAAACTGATCATTTGGCTTTGCTCCAATTCAAGCAACTAATATCTAATGATCCATACAAATGGTTACCAAGTGGTTATTGGAACCGACAGGAATATCTCACAGGAAAATTATCAATCAACCATTTTGACTAAAAAAAGGGTAACAGAATAAAAATAAACTGAAATAACTGATAAAGGATACCACTGATGGGAATAACAATTTCTTTCCTATTGTGCTGAAAACTAGATATTGAATCACTCTTAAAAAATATACTGAGGGATTTATTATGGTGCATAGGCATACAAAAGAAAACAGTAACATCAATTAGTACTGTTAAAAACAAGCAAAGAAAATTGACAATTCAGTTCAATTTGTGAACAAAGTAATGGAGTACAAGTTGATAATACACATACACACCAAGGAGTTTGAGTGGAGATGCAGAGATTAATTGAGGCTCTAGAGAAAATATTCCAAAACGCCTTGCGTCCTTCCGAAACGCCTCGCGTTCGCCTTGTAGCGCCTCACGCGGTTTTATGCGCTCCGCGCAAGTTCTATTACGCGTCGCGCGCTTACTTTCACCTTGCGCACTTCTAAAACGCCTTGCGATCAACTTGAAACGCCTCCCGTTTGCCACTGTTACGCTTTGCGTGTCTCGCGTTTTCAACAAAGGGCTCCATCTCTCTTACTTCAACTTTTTTACAACAGGGCTTAGGATTTTATTTTTCTTAAAATATAAAAATTAGTTGGCAAAGTTTATTACTGTAGTTGATTCCTATCTAAACCATTTTAATTTATTTATATTTTTTATGTTAAAACTTTGGTTCTTAGGAGAAAGGGTTCTTATAATAAAAAATTTGACTGTAATCTAAATAAAATCTGATCAAAAAGTATTCCATTAAAAACTGAATTTAGATTCTCTTAAACAATTTTATTTAGGAAAAACTAATTAATTAGTTGAGTCCAATATTTTAGTTTAGTATTCTGATTTTGAATTACATGTAACTACGAGGAGTAAGTTCTTGTTTGTACTTTGTAGTCTACTAGTCTGCACAACAAGCTACTATTATCCATTGCAGTGTCCAAGTGTTCATTGGAGAATGGTTTGCATGTGTCAAGCTTTCATACAAGAAGTGACATTGGTGGCAAAATTTCACAGCTTTAACAAGGGAGGGTTCAAGCCATATATTTTAGGGGGTTTAAGAGTAAAAAAAAAATAGTTTGAACTTGTTTCACGAATGACAATTGTTTTGAAATTTGTATCGATTAGAATTTGTCCTGCATAATTTTTTTTTTTTTTTGAAATTGTTGTTAGTTATAACTTATATTATATGATAATTGTTTTGAATTTTTTTTATAATATTTTAAAATTGTTATTAAACAATGTAACATGACTCAAATGTTATCGTGAGAGATGAGAGTAACAATATTTAGGACTAAACTTTTGTTTAATTTTGTGTTTTTATAAAATGCCATCTACATTTATGTAGACTTATAGACTCAACTTTTCTATAAAATTGTTTTGTTCACTTTTATTTCCTTACCTCAAGCTTGAATTTCGTCTTTTCATTTTGTTTAGGAAATAATCTTGCGACCAGTAGTAGTATTTATATAGAATGGGCAAAGGATATGAGCAAAGAAACTTGGAGAAAAAGTATTACAGCTGTTAAATATTACTATATGACGTAAATTTTTTATTCACTTTTGATTATTATATACGGAAATAATTACACATGAATCAAAGGTAGACGGACAATAAACTGTGTCGCTAAACCTTTATGTATAGTAAAACCTGTTGGAGAATTTCCAAAATATATTTGAAAGGTTGCAATGGTTAATTTGAAATTCAAATTTACATTTTTGAAAACCTTTCAAGGGTTGTGTCCCTTCATTATCTTTGACACAAGTTTCTCTATAAATAGAGACACTTGGGAGGCAAAATAAACATAACAAAATCATGAGTTTCATGAGTCAGAATTCTGCAAAAAATATTCTTAAATCATTTCTTTATTTATCTAGTGCACGAAAGGAATCGAAGAAACTTTATTCTGTAAACTATCGTTGATTGATATGCTTGATATGTGTGTGCAATCCATATCAAAGTTTCCAAAGTATCCTGAAGGGGATTCGCCGGTTAACCCTTTTGCATCCGGTTTACATAAACTGGTAGGGGCGAATCGAACCTAAAGTTTAGTGTATTCACACACGCTTTGGAATTTGTGTGCAACCTTCATCATCATGTTCTTCATCGTCTTCTTGTTCAAGTATTTGCAGCAGACCCCCAACAAATGTTCTAACAAAACCTAATCTTTGGAAAACTACGTTCATAGACCTAGATGACACATCATTACTATGCATGACCTTTTGAACTTTTTTCAAAAGGTTTACCGACTCTGGTGCGAGAAAGCCAAAAGTGTCAAATGCAAACAGTTTAAAATGTGTTGATTATCAGAGCACATTTTCTCATGTTTGCTTATCTTAATTGCTTGAAGCAGCTTTGAGGGCTGTCCGTCCCATAGTAAAATCCCCGACCCCCAGCCCCACGAGTGGGGAAACTCCAGTCAAATCTACACAAGCATGTTTCCCACCTACCCATCCATATACTAGAACATCCACTGGGCGAAGTGTCGATCTCCCTTCTTGTGGGTCAGTCAAAAAATTCACAGGTGCCTCTTTCTTCATAGAAATTCCCGCATGCCTAAAAATATCAAAAACACATCTTTGACCAAGTCATGCCTGTATTTGAAGCCTGGAAGCTCCCGACAATGAACTGCATGCTCCCCAAAAGTGTCGAGACACGCTTTACGACAAACAGGACAAACTTCATCCTTAGGGAATAACGGAATCATGAGGCGGTACCTAAGGATGATGCGATACTCAACCGGAGACATGTGTTGGCCCAACCCATCAATGGAGATAGCGAAGAGAAAATCTTGAGCATGTGCTGCTTTCAAACACTCAAAATGGTTTACATGTCAAATTTTAGAATATTTTGTGGCAGGTCTAATTGGCGGTTGAAGGTTTGGCTAGTGGTGGAACTAGATTAAAATTGTTGGGAGGCTCATAGTAGAGTTTGAAATTTATTATGGGTCACCATGTGTGTCTATGTGCACGCGCGCACGCGTGTAAAAGGAGATATCAAACTAGGGGTGTCAAAATTATCTATCCAATTCATTCACTAATGGATTCATCCAATTCATCCATAAGTAAAAATCTTTGTTAATGGATTGGATCCATCCACCTTAATTTCAAAATCCAATGGATTATTGGCTATTATTTATTTTAAATCCAATGGATTGCCACTTTAAAAAATAAAAAACACAAACAAATCAAAGTTTTAAATAATAATAATTTTTTATAAATAATTTAATAAATTTTAAATTAATTTCTTTACATCAATGTACTACCTTTTTTTTAACATCCAATCTCATTCTTATATATAAATACTTTTACTTTTTTTGAACTACCTTTTAGTGCCGGTCGCCGGAGCTCCGCAGCGGACCACCGTGAGACCGTCGGAAAATGTGGATCCACCACCGCGCCGGCGCCGGAGGTCCGGCGTTGACCGCCGTTGACCGGTGGTCACCACCACCTACATTTAATTATTATTAAAAAATCTGTTATTAAAAAAAAAGAAAAAAAATGGTTTGGGCTATCACATGTATTTGGCCCATTTGTAAAAAAAAATGTAATGTTTGGGCTTATTGTTTGAATTGTTTTTACTTTTTACACCTTTAATTTAAAGAAAAAAATTAAATTAAAGAACTTAGTTTCTGAATTATTTTTTATTTTCATAAAAAATAATAATTAAATTAATTTTATTGGATGGATTGGATATCTATCCATTAGAAGATGATAATGGATGGATTAGATTTTATCTCTAATGGATGGATTGAATTGGATTTTTTAATTGAATGTTAATGGATTAATGGATTACTTTAATCCATTCATTAATAATCCAATCCAAATTCATCCGATCCATCCATTTTGACACCACTATATCAAACTAATAATATTTGAGTAATTTTATGCTACATTAAAAAATTTGAGAAAATGAAAAATTTATCCCTCTGCGTCATAATTGTTAGTTTGTATGTAATTGACTTTGCTCATTGTTGCATACACTTCTACATAAATTTACTTTGCTCATTGCAACCTATCTTTGATTGATGAGAAAAAAATAGAGGAAAGAAATTGAGAAAAAAATAAAAAGTTAAAAGTAGAGAAAAAATAAAATAAAAATGAAATGATTATAATCATTTGTAGTTCTTATTTCATTTGTAGCTTTCACTATTTTAAATTCACTGTATTTCATGTTCTAATTGATACTGATATATAGTACTTATTTCATCAAATTTTGCATAACTTCATTAAATTGGCTTGATTTGTGAAATCCACATTCTGTTATCTATGTATGCTTAGGAAATTATATGTAATTTAACTTCTTTGCAATTCATAGATTTTGGTATAGTATTAGAAGCACGTGAAAGACCATTCATTTGGGTTATTAGGGAAGAAAAATCAAACACAAGAGTTGAATAAGAAAAAAGAATCATGTTTTGAGAAAATTTATTATTTACCAAAGGCATGTTTGTAGTACTATCAATCAGCACATGACATATAGTGATTATAAAAAGGTGAAAGCTACAAATGAAATAAAAACTACTTTGCTATGCTTAATCATTAAATTATGAGCTTTGCTCTAAAATTTCTTGTATAAACAATTTGCAATTAGAATCAGAAGATCCACCATCTTCAACAGCCTTATAAGCCATATCTTTAATCTCTTTAACTCTTTTTCTTCTCAGTTCCCCTTCCACACCATTCTCCATAAGTTTTTCAATAGCCATCTTCACATCCTCTTTCTTCACCAAAATTTTCTCACCTTTAAATGTATCCATCGGATCCACGACAACTTCAACACCAATTCTCACGCCGATTTTAAGCACTTGCACAATCAGCTTCTCATTAAAGAATTGTTCAGCAAACATTGGCCAAGTTATCATTGGTACACCTCCTGAAATTGCTTCCAATGTTGAATTCCAACCACAATGAGATAAAAATCCACCGGTTGAAGGATGAAATAATATTTCGACTTGTGGCGCCCACCCTTTAATTATAACTCCTCTTCCCTTATTCCTCTCTTCAAAATTCTCTTCTTTTAACCACTTCTCTAACTCAATAGAACAATCATTTTTTCCAATCACCCAAATGAATGGATGGTTTGATGCTTCCAATCCCAAAGCAAGTTCCTTTAGTTGCGAAGCAGGAATGAAAGACAAACTACCAAAACATACATAGATGACAGAACAAGCTTTGTTTGAAATAAGAAGCTTTAGACATTCGGATTCAGAATCATCGATGAGTCCCTTATCGTTTTTACCAAACTTGTCAAATGTTAACTTGTCATGCAAGGAAAGTGGTCCTATACACCAAACCTTTTTAGCAATTTTCTCATAACCTCTAACATAATTCTTCTCCAACTCCTCAAAAGTATTCACCAATATCCCTTGTGCTGAAAGTTCAGCTTCTTTAAATTGATTGATAGCCTCTTTCCATGCCTTCGAATCTTGCTTCATAGCCTCGGGTAACTGTGCTTTTGTAAATTCAATTGTATCAGGCAAATCTGGTACCACAAACAGCGTTGACATTGAGTCGACCCTTTCATGAACTTTGGAGAGGTTAATGTTATGTGAACACAAGAGTGTGAAACAAGAAATTCCATGGAAGACAACTCTTGGAATGTTGAATTTTGATGCAACATTTGAAGTCCAAGGAAGACATATATCAGAAACAATGCAACTAGGTAGTTTTTCCAACTCAGAAAGCCAATTTTCAAGTGGTTCTTTAAGCATATTACAAGCTGCAAAAAACAAAGGTTGATATTTAGGAGAAGGAAGTGTATCCATATTTTCACACCCTTTTGGTAAACCTGCTTCTACACAAGGGAAAGGTAACAATTGGAAATGGATTTTGAGGTTTAAGGCTTTGGCTTGATCAATTACCATGTTGAACCTTTCTGCATTAAGTGGTGTAAGGACAACAGTGACAATGACGCCATTTAATGCAAACAATTTTGCCATTTCTATGAAAGGAATGAGATGGCTTTGAGACATAAATGGAACAAGAAGGAAGTGTTGTTGGTTTGATTGGGAAGCCATTGAAAAAAAACCAATGTTAAGGGTGAGATAATGAAAAAGAATATGAAGAACTGTGGTGTTGTATCAAATTTGAAACTAGCCTCCAATGGAAAACCAAATTTTGATAAACATCACAAGAAAATGCCAAAAAAGAAAGAAAGGGTTGGTGTGGCAATCTTTCTTTTTCACTAAAATCTTGGAATTTTTCAACCACTCTTAGTTCTTTCAACTTTCTTGGAATGTTATTAGTACCCTCTCTAATGCATTTTTCTCAACACACTATTTTTATTGGTTGAAATTCAAATAACTCTTTTTCACATAATAAAATTCATAAATTTCAACTAATGAATAAAATAGTATGTTAGTAAGTGTTAGATAAGTGTTATAGAGTGTCTTCAACTGAAATTGAACAAAGTAGATGTAAAACAGAGAATAGTTAGGAGAAATAAAATACTATACACAAGTGAACAAAGGTAGTTGAAAAACTCAAATATTGGAAGACCCTGTTTCTTGATACTGCTAGTAATCTATTAAATCCTTGGAGAATATAGTTCTGAATTTTATGAGAACTGTCTAATCTTTATAATATCTATCTAAGCCACATTTCTAGTTAATGTGAGACTTATCTTTTTTCCTAATAAATCTACTTAGGGCATTCCATAAACTTATTAAGACAAATAAAATTATGTCTGTCCTATATCGAATCCTAATTTTTTATAGGGCCAAAATTTTAAGCATGAACTCATCTTAGACTTATGTAAATCCAATGATGTACGCGACAATTAAGACCGGATTTAAATATGACATAAGCAGGTTGATTCGAAGTATAACCAAACAAAACTACATTAATGTCAGTATAAAACTATTTTACACCAGAAGTGTACAACCTCTATACTCTTACATGAGAAAGACTACTATTCGATCCAATGTATTTTGGAAGTCTACTTATCATGATTTTAAATGATAAACCTTGACTGTTTTATTGCATTTATATGGAGTGCAATTTTTTTTTTTACTAAAACATGGAATACAATTTGTTTGACTAATATATTACAATTTTTTAAAAATTAAAATCCCCAAACAATGGTAATAAATAATAATAACCAATAACCCAAAATCTGAATCAAGTCCATTACAGAAGCAAGGTTGGATTATTTGTTCAAGATCAAATCAAGGTTGGCATTAATAACCAATAGCAATGAGTGTTTATTCAATATTTGCCCATCTATGTGTGCCTCCGATTCATTGATTTCCTTCTCCAAAGAAACTATCAACTTTTCCACCTGATATAAAAGTTCCAACTCGCCATGTTCAGAAATAGATAAAGGCTTACCGTCATCATAGATTTGGTACAATGAATATGACTCTTTTTCCATCTTGACGGATTCATCTTCCATTCTCTTTTTCTCCTTCAACTTCTCAGCAAGCTCTTGTTTGAGCTTGACAGATTCATCTTTCAATCTCTTTTTTTCTCCTTCAACAGATGATCCACTTTAGCATAACAGAAACACGAACTACCGAAATTCCAAAAGTGAAATCGAACAAACAAGATCCTGAAAATGAAATGGAACAAACGAAAACCTGAAAATGAAATTGAACAAACAAAAATCCAAAAGTGAAATCAAACATAAACAGAACAACAAAATTCTACATGGTACATCACAAACAAACAATCGCAAACGAACATAAATCAAATTATGAATCTAGCCATTTGGGTTAGCCGATTAGACTTTTTTTTTTTTTTTACCTTTTGAGCTTTGAAGTTTGAAGGAAGATGTGAAGTGAGGGACTCATAATGTGAGATATAGATAGCCGGTTATAAACTAAGGACAAAACCAAATCGCGTCGAGAAAAAAATGGGCCAGTTAAAATCTTTTTGCCAAAATTGATTTTAAATGGGCCAAGATATGGTTAAGGATTGGGCTTATCAGCTAGATAACATGAACAATCCTAGTACTACTACCTTGGATTAAATTTCCCATATTTTTGTATTCAGTTTCTTTAAAAAACATTAGTTATTATTATTAAAGATATTTTGAACAAGTATATGGTCAGGGCTGTCTTAAACAATTCGGAGGCTTTGATCTAATCTAAAAAATTGGCTCCTAATACTCGGCTCAATTTAGAGAAGAAAATCTTGACATTTAGAGAACTAAACAAAGACAAACATCTAAAAAGAGAAGGTATAAATTAAATCTAACTAAAAGAAAATAATTTCACTAACATAAGCGGTCAAATAGATCTGTGAATTGCTTAAAAAAAAAATAGATATGTGAATGAAAGAAAGTAGAAGAATAATACATAATTAAGTAAAAATACAAATAAGTGCTACTGAAAACAAATACTTTTTGGGGAGATACTAGCTAATCCTTACTCAATCAAATATTCAAATTAATAAAAAAATACAAACAAGTAATAGGATTAAATTCGATGAACAAAATAAAATTCAAGATGAATTGGCGAGCCAAAGATATATAAGAATTAAAGTAAAAAAAGAGATGCAAAAACCCTAGAAAGAGAAAGGGGAGAGGGATCGAGAAATCAGAGATAAAAGGAAGATGATGATTAAAAAGTAAAGAGAACTATGAAAGAAAAGGAAGAGGAATTAGATTAGCGTGAGAAAAATAACCTGGTTGAGAAACAAGAGAAACGAATGTGGAGCTAAAACGAGAGGTTGAGTGTTCGGTAGGCTCAGATTGGTTGCGTATCAATCGCGGTTGAGAGAATAAGAGAAAGTGGAGTCGATGATGGGCCTGAAGTGCCAAGTGAGTTGGGCCCTCAAAGACAAAATCTCATTACGAATCGAATGGTAGAAATAACAATTGAGGGAGGTATGAATAGAAAGAGGAGAATAAAATTATAAAAAATTGGGCCACAAAATTTTGACACCCTATGCTACGGACATGGTTGCACGTCCGAAAACAAACTGTAGTTACTGTAGACATCTGGTTTACCCTAACTTTATCATCAAAGATAAAGGAGTAAACAGTGGTAAATACTAAATGAGCTTTAAGTCTAAGACTAGTATTCGAGTTTTTCCATGTGTTCGTAAACAAGATGGCAAGTAAGATAATTAATCTGAAGACACTAAAAGAATTAAAGAACTATCTTAAACAAGTTCCACTTTCCAAATAGATTGAAGGATGAGCTGAGTGCATAACAGAGAAAGTGATATTAAATATGATATTCAAGCCAATGCTTCTTTAAGTGAACAATTCTACCTTACATTAAATAGCATCACAATTTTGGACAATTCAAATGCGAATCTGACCTACAAGCATTTAAACGAGGATCTGACTAATTAAAATTATGATTCTAGGCGACATGTTCAACCTGGTGTTGTCAATTGCGGACTGCGAAAATAGCAGTTTGGTCAAACTCCGCAACGCAATAATGCTACATCACTATAGTTGATATTTGACAATATTTTGTAATAATTGTGTATCACAAAACATTAATGATTTCTCCAAATTCTATTTTGCTATGGCACTGCTATTTAACAAGACTAACAAAGACATTAACCATACATAGGGCCGACCCTAAGGGTGTGCGCAATCAGGTCTGTAGCATAGGGCGTCAAAATTTTGAGGCCCAATTTTTCATAATTTTATTCTCCTCTTTCTATTCATACCTCCCTCAATTGTTATTTCTACCCTTCGATTCGTAATGAGATTTTGTCTTTGAGGGCCCAACTCACTTGGCACTTCAGGCCCATCATCGACTCCACTTTCTCTTATTCTCTCAAACACGATTGATACGCAACCAATCTGAGCCTGCCGCACACTCAACCTCTTGTTTTCGCTCCACATTCATTTATCTTGTTTCTCAACCAGGTTATTTTTCTCACGCTAATCTAATTCCTCTTTCTTTTCCTTCATAGTTCTCTTTACTTTTTAATCATCATCTTCCTTTTATCTCTGATTTCTCGATCCCTCTCCCCTTTCTCTTTCTAGGGTTTTTGCTTCTCTTTTTTTCCTTTCATTCTTATATATCTTTGGCTCTCCAATTCATCTTGAAGTTTATTTGGTTCATCGAATTTAATCTTATTCCTTGTTTGTATTTTTTTATTAATTTTAATATTTAATTGAGTAAGGATTAGCTAGTATCACCTCAAAAAGTATTTGTTTTGTTTTCAGCTTAATTATGTGTTATTCTTCTATTCTTGCATTCACAGATCTATTTGACCTCTTGTGTTAGTGAACTTATTTTCTTTTAGTGAGATTTAATTTATCCCTTCTCTTTTTTTATGTTTGTCTTTGTTTAGTTCTCTAAATGTCAAGATTTTCTTTTCTAAATTGAGTTGAGTATTAGGGGTCAATTTTTTAAGATTAGAATAGAGCCTCTAATTGTTTAAGACGGCCCTGACCATAAACATATTCAAAATATCTTTAATAACAATAACTAATGTTTTTTCAAAGAAACTGAATACAAAAATATGGGAAATTTAAGCCAAGGTAGTAGTACTTGGATTGTTCACTGTATCTAGCTGATAAGCCCAATCCTTAACCATATCTTGGCCCATTTAAAAATGGTTTTGGCTAAAAAAGATTAACCGGCCCATTTTTTCTCAACACAAGTTGGTTTTGTCCATACTTTACAACCGGATATATATATCTCACATTCTGAGTCCCTCACTTCACATCTTCCTTCAAACTTCAAAGCTCAAAAGGTAAAAAAAAACCTAATCGGCTATAACCCAAATCCCTAGATTCATAATTTGATTTGTGTTTGTGATTGTTTGTTTTTGATGCACCATGTAGAATTTTGTTATTCTGTTTATGTTTGATTTCACTTTTGGATTTTCGTTTGTTCGATTTCATTTTCAGGATTTTGTTTGTTCGATTTCACTTTTGGAAGTTTGGTAGTTCGTGATTCTGTTACGCTCACGTATTTTCTTATTTTTCTTGTATTAAGGATAAGCAAATACCTGGGTTCATGGCTTCCAATGATTTGGATGAGAAACAAAAAGAGAGAAGATTCAAGAGAATAATACCAAAGCTGCTAGAGGATATCGACGCATTGAGTGCCCAACATGGTGTGGAGGTATGCGTAATTACCAAAGGCCGACGTGATATAAGGCCTACAATTTGGGCATCTCCTGCCATGACTGGAGAATTATTTGGAACAAACAAAGAGGCTGAAATGGATCGACTATTGAAGATGAAAAAGAGATTGGAAGATGCATCCGTCAAGCTCACACAAATGATTGCTGAGAAAGAAAAAAAGAGTCATATTCAATGACGACGGTAAGCCTTTTATCTATTTTTGAACTTCCGGTGGCAGCAGCAACATTTAAGTAGCTATTTTATCGGTGAATGTTAGAACTAGTTTGTTTGAGTCTTTTAACATGTCAGTAACTATGAGTTTGTTTGAACAATATATGTAACAGTGTTTCCTTATTGCTGATTGTTTTGGGTTTTATTGTCATTGTGATTATAGATATACATTAGGTTTACTATTGAATTAGGGTTGAATATTATGCATTGTTGCATAGACTAGATGATAGCAAGTTAGGATTGTATGAATAAACATGATGAGGTAAACCTAAGCAATGAATAAAGGGAATAATAATCAAATAAAATTAGGGAAACTAACTTACGACTGCTTCTATCTTCTCCGCAAGCGACGGCCGTCATGTTTACGGCCCGATTCTGACATCTGTGAAAGTAACCACCGCACCGAGAGGGCTTCGCAACACAAACTTGTGTAGAAGAAATTTCTCATATTAACTGAGCTTCTTGGGCCTCAGTGCTTGAGTAGCAAGTAGAGAATTGTTAATTGCTCCCTCTTTTTCTTTTCTTTTTTATGAAATGTTGTTTCGTGACATAAAAAATGCACGACGCATATAAAGTAGTATACTCCAGTATTAATAATTGAGCAATACTGTGAGGTACTGTAAACATGTGCAAAGGTGGAGACTACGTTGATTAGGTACATGTACGGTACCGGTACCCAATAGGAGTATTGCTATAAGGTAGGATGTTTTTAAAAAATTTACAGGTTAATATTAATATTATAAATATTATTTTTTTAAATGAGTTACTATCGAAATAATTGAAATATAATAAAGATTAAAAATATTTTAAGAAATCTTTTGACCGTAAATACGTTTTTGTTGTATCTCCATCCCAAATCAACGAAATAAAAATGGGTACGGATCGGTATGTATCATATGAGTACTATACGTGTACCCGGTACTGATAAGTACCCGGTACAAGTACTTTCTCATTTTAGGAGTACTCATGCTTCATAGAATTCTAAGATAATATGAGAATTTATCTTAGATTTACTGAACAATTCTTAGAGGTGTAAGCGAATTAGGAAAATCAAAAAACTAAATCGAACTGATTAAAAATAATTTTTTATGATTCAGATCAAAAACTAAAATGAACCAATTAAAAATTAATGTGGTTTGGTTCAGTTTTTTGTTTCAGTTTTTAGGAATCGATGAACCGAAATAATGGTTATATTTGTTGTAATATGTGTATAATTCATGTCCTATAATGGCTTACTTGCTTCACAAGCAAGACAGATTTTGAAGAATTCAAAATATGTGTAATCTCGCCCAGCGAGCCATTTCTGGTCGGGCGAAATCCACGGGCTCTGTGACAACTGTTTTAACAGATGATAGTTATTGGCAGTTAAGTGTTAGTTAGTTTGTTAGTGGTTGCTTAGCTGTAAAGCAACTGAAATGTTTGTTAGTTAGTGGTAGTTAGTTAGTTACTAGCTATGTTTGTGAGTTTGCTTAAGTGTCAAGCAAATTATATAAATGCTTATGCATTTTACATTAGTGATTGTAACCTTTTGATTTGGCCCAATTGTGGAAGAATAAAATTTCTCTTTCTCCTATTATCTCTCTTATTCTCTGTGTGTGTTCTTCATAATTTTTCCCCAAAATCCCAAAACCCCATTTTTGTGAAATTAAAGTGGTGTGTGTGTGTGAATTGTGTTTTTGTTGCGCTAACAACTGGCATCAAGAGCCTGGTTCTGAAGCATTCATCAATGGCTGCTTCAAGTTCTTCAGTTCCAATGGGCACATATGGAAATGGTGC
Source organism: Trifolium subterraneum (assembly GCA_951799995.1). Lineage (NCBI taxonomy): Eukaryota > Viridiplantae > Streptophyta > Magnoliopsida > Fabales > Fabaceae > Trifolium > Trifolium subterraneum. The sequence goes on from OX637467.1 coordinate 9,631,577, forward strand.
TTTCCCTGGAAATCTTCCAATCTTGAATAGGAAGAATTATGATACGTGGTGTAAACAAATGAAGGTAGTGTTTGGGTTTCAAGATGTGTGGGATCTTGTGCAAAGTGGAGTGGAACCAATCACTGATGCTTCAAGTGATGTAGAGAAGGCTACATTCAAAGAATTGAAGAAGAAAGACTACAAAGCTCTCTTCATCATTCATCAATGTGTAAGTCCAGATAATTTTGAAAGAGTTGGTGATGCTCTATCATCCAAGGAAGCATGGGATAATCTTGAGAAAGCTTATGGTGGTGCAACCAAAGTCAAGAAGGTAAGGTTACAAACTTACAAAAGACAATTTGAATTGTTACAAATGAAAGAGAAAGAAAGTGTAGGTGACTTTGTTACAAGAGTTACCAAATTAGTGAATCTAATGAAGGGTTGTGGTGAAACAATGAATGATCAATCTGTGGTGGAGAAGATTTTGAGATCTCTCACACCAAGATTTGACATAGTGGTGGCTATAGAGGAATCCAAGGATCTCTCAAGCACAACAGTTGAAGAGATACAAGGAGTCTTGGAAGCATCTGAACGGAAATTGAATGAAAGATTAGAAAAGGGCAAGAATGAAGTTGCTCTTCAAGCACATAACAATCAAGCCAAGAGAGGAAAGGGAAAGTGGTCAGGGAACAGAGGAAGAGGTGGATACCAAGGATCCAATGCTAAAGATAGTCAAGAAAATGGAAATCCAAATCAAAAGAATGGTGGAAGAGGTGGTTTTAATGGAAATCACAGAGGAGGAAGAGGTGGTAGAAATGGTAGAGGTGGTTTCAATGGATACAAAGGATTTGACAAGAGTAATGTGCAATGTTACAATTGTCAAAAGTATGGACACTTTGCTGATGAGTGTAGGTCCAAGAATGAATCACAAGATGATGAGGCAAGAGTAGCTAAGCAAGATGAAAGTGAGAATCCAGTAATGTTAATGGTTACAACCAAAGAAGATCAAAGATGTGGTGAAGAATGGTACTTGGATTCTGGATGTTCTACACATATGACTGGGAGAAGAGATTGGTTTAGTAGCTTTGATCAATCCCATAGAAACAAAGTGAAATTTGCTAATGATAGCACACTGAATGCTGAAGGTGTAGGTGTTGTGTGCATCAGAAGCAAAAATGGTGATCAAGCTTTCATCAATGATGTGCTCTATATCCCAGGTATCAAGTGTAATCTTCTTAGTGTAGGACAGTTAATTGAAAAGGATTATAAGATTGTCATAGAAGATAGAATGATGAAGTTAATGGATTCAAACAGAAAGTTGATTTTGAAAGCTCCAATGTCTAGAAATTGAACTTTCAAAATTGAACTTAATGTGATGAATCATATGTGCTTAGCTACTGCAATTGAAAGAGATGATTGGACTTGGCATTATAGATTTGGTCATTTGAATTTTAGAGATTTGAATATGATGTCAAATAGGAGTATGGTGTCTGGTTTACCTAAAATTCAAGTACCAAATGAAGTATGTGAAGATTGTGTACAGTCCAAGCAACACAGGGACAGTTTTAATAAAGATGTAAAGAGTAGAACTAAGAATGTCTTAGAAGTGATCTACTCAGATGTGTGTGGACCTATGCAAGTGGATTCAACTGGTGGAAATAGATACTTTGTATCATTTGTTGATGATCACAGCAGAAAGCTATGGACTTATCTGATTAAAAGGAAGAGTGAAGTGTTTGATGTGTTTAAGAAGTTTAAGGCCATGGCTGAGAAGCAAAGTGATCACAAGTTGAAGGTATTGAAAACAGATGGTGGAGGAGAGTATGTGTCAAATGCTTTCTCTGAGTATTGTGAAGTTGAGGGTATAGTACATGAGGTAATTCCACCCTATACACCACAACAAAATGGCAGTGCAGAGAGGAGAAATAGAACCATAATGAACATGGTGAGATGTATGATCAGAAGTAAGCATTTGCCAAAGGAATTATGGGGTGAAGCAGTGAATACTGCTTGCTATGTGCTCAACAGATGCCCAACCAAGAGATTGAATAATGTGACACCAGAAGAATGTTGGAGTGGAAACAAGCCAAATGTGAGTCATTTGAAAGTGTTTGGGTCTATTGCATATAGACATGTTCCTGATCAATTGAGAAGCAAACTAGATGACAAGAGTGAAGTCATGGTGCTAGTTGGCTATCATCTAACTGGTGGTTACAGACTCTATGATCCTATGCACAAGTCAATAGTGATCAGTAGAGATGTAATCATAGATGAAATGAAAGAATGGGATTGGAACGGTAATAAGAAGAAAGATTCAGTTAGTATGATGTTTGATGATGTACACACAGCACCAGTAGAAACAAATGAAAGTGAAGTAAGAAGATCAATAAGGACTAGGATACAGCCTGCAAGACTCAATGACTGCATAGTCACTAATGATAATGAGATTAATGCTGAGGGTGATTTAGTTCACTTAGCATTCAATGCTGAAGTTGAACCAGTGAACTTTGAAGATGCAGTCAAGGATGAAAAATGGTTAAGTGCCATGAATGAAGAGATTGAGTCAATTGAAAGAAACAATACATGGGAGTTAGTTGATCTTCCACATGATAAGAAAGCAATTGGAGTAAAATGGGTGTATAAAGTGAAACTGAATCCAAAGGGTGAAATAACTAGGCACAAAGCCAGACTAGTAGTGAAAGGGTTTCTACAGAAGGAAGGGATAGATTTTAATGAAGTCTTTGCCCCTGTAGCAAGAATGGAAACCATAAGGTTAGTGACAGCCTTAACACATCACAACAATTGGTCTATGCACCAAATGGATGTGAAATGTGCATTTTTGAATGGTCCACTTGATGAAGAAGTTTATGTGGTACAGCCTCCAGGATTCATTAGTAGAGAAGATGAATTCAAGGTGTACAAGCTACATAAGGCATTGTATGGACTTAAACAAGTTCCAAGAGCTTGGAACAAGAGGATTGATAAGTTCCTAGGTGATATTGGCTTCATTAAATGTGTGACAGAACATGGAGTGTATGTGAAGAATTGTGCTGAGAAAGGAACTATAATACTATGTCTATATGTAGATGATTTACTTATTACAGGTAGTAATGAAGCTCACATCAGAGAGTTCAAAGTGGACATGATGAGAGAGTTTGAAATGACTGACCTAGGTCACATTTCATACTTTCTAGGAATTGAATTTCAAAGAACAAGTGAAGGGTTGATACTACATCAAAAGAAGTATGCTAGTGAGATTTTAAAGAGATTTGAGATGGATCAATGCAATCCAGCTCTTACTCCATAAGAACCTAGACTTCAATTGTCAAGAGAAACAGAAGAGAAAGATGTAGACTCAACTGAATATAGAAGGCTTATAGGTTCTTTGAGATACTTATGCAACACAAGGCCTGACATAGCCTATAGTGTTGGCATAGTTAGTAGATACATGGAGAGACCTAAGATGTCTCATTTGTTTGCAGCAAAGAGAATCTTAAGGTACATCAAAGGCACAATGGACTATGGCATTGTGTTCAGTAAACCAGAGAAGAAAAGCATTGAATTGATAGGGTATACTGATTCAAACTGGTGTGGTGACAAGGATGATAGAAAATCCACTGCTGGATATGTGTTTTTGTATGGAGGAGCTCCAATTTCTTGGTGTTCAAGAAAGGAACCAGTGGTGGCACTATCCACTTGTAAGCAGAATACATAGCTGCTTCATTAAGTGCTTGTCAAGGTGTGTGGCTTAGTAATCTAATTGATGAAATAAGCAATGTGAAATGTGATTCAGTCATACTCAAGGTGGATAACATGTCTGCAATCAACTTAGCCAAGAACCCTATAGCTCATGGAAGAAACAAGCACATTGAGTTGAGATTTCACTACTTGAGAGAGCAAGTTGGAAATGGAAAACTCAAGATAGAGCATTGTAGAACTGATCTACAAGTTGCAGATGTGTTAACAAAGGCTGTGACAGTGGAAACCTTTGTGAGATTGAGAAATCTAATGTGTGTTAAGTCATTGGAGAACATGAATTAAGGGAGAGTGTTGTAATATGTGTATAATTCATGTCCTATAATGGCTTACTTGCTTCACAAGCAAGACAAATTTTGAAGAATTCAAAATCTGTGTAATCTCGCCCAGCGAGCCATTTCTGGCCGGGCGAAATCCACGGGCTCTGTGATAACTGTTTTAACATATGACAGTTATTGGCAGTTAAGTGTTAGTTAGTTTGTTAGTGGTTGATTAGCTGTAAAGCAACTGAAATGTTTGTTAGTTAGTGGTAGTTAGTTAGTTACTAGCTATGTTTGTGAGTTTGCTTAAGTGTCAAGCAAATTCTATAAATGCTTATGCATTTTACATTAGTGATCGTAACCTTTTGATTTGGCCCAATTGTACGGAAGAATAAAATTTCTCTCTTTCTCCTATTATCTCTCTTATTCTCTGTGTGTGTTCTTCATAATTTTTCCCCAAAATCCCAAAATCCCATTTTTGTGAAATTAAAGTGTTGTGTGTGTGCGAATTGTGTTTTTGCTGCGCTAACAATATTATTAACCATTTATTGAATTCAGCCCATCAAGCAAGTCCACACTTAAAACCGGCTCAACCATATCTCTTCCATTTCTCATTGAAAACTATTTCACTGTCTTTTCTTTTATATTTATATATAGCGATTATTGATTACATAAAGTGGTATGCGTGATTGAAAAAATAATTGCAGAGTATACATTGGAAAACAAATAATAGTATAAAATGTATGAAGAAAAGACGTAGCAATTCGATTAAAGAATTTGAACCAAATCGATTAATTTAATTCGGTTTCATTTAAAAAAACACCAAAAATCGAACTAAATTGAACCAATCGAGAGTCATTAGTGCGGACACTGAATTCGCCCAAAAACTGGTCAACTTACACCCTTAACTACCCGTTAGTAGGCCTTCAATTATCAGATTATTTGGATCACACTCTATATGTCGGTCCTAAACATGAAGAGAATGTATGTTAACAGCGCCACATTTTATAAGTTCAAACTGTCCCAAGCTAAATGCCACCCCTTATTCTAAGCAGACAAGTAGTTGTCAATATTTGATATGAATTGCTGGAGTACATACTGCCTTTAACATACTGCCTTTAACTTAATGATTAAAGTTATGTTGAACAAGTAGATGCATAGCAATGTCCAATTACTCTTTGTCCAATATGATCGGTTATTTGAGGATAAAATTTACTGATTTGAATTCTCTTCATTTGAGTTTTCTATATTTAGTGCAAATTTCAATAAAAGAAAAAATAGATAGATATATTAAGTGTGATAAGACTAAAAACACCTTAGATAATAGTGTAAATGTAGGAAATGTAGAAAATATGAATGTAGGAAATTCTAATCCTAAAATTTACCTCTCAAAAAATGAAAATAAACATAAACAAGTTAGGAGGTGTTCAATACACCAATGATAAATGGAAATTAATAGTCCTCGTAATCCTTACAACTTAAATTGTGGCTTTATCAATGATGATTTGACAAAAGCGAAAACAAATTAGTCAAGTTTTGCGACTTGGATCCACTACTGTAACTACTTCACGCAATTACACGCAGTAAAGGATCTGGGCCACTGAAATCTGATCGGACGGTTAGTATATAAATAGTTAAATTTTATCTGCTTTAATCACAACCATTCGTTTTAATCAGACGGTAAAAAACAGTTACCGCGTGAGTTAAATCCAAATCCCAAGTTTTGAACCACATATTTATTTATTCTCCTGTATTATCCAAATTGACACAAGTTGATATCTTAAACATTATAACAAAGAGAACAATAAACTTATACTTATGAATGCGATAACGACAGTTTCACGTTGTATAATATATAATTTGTCTATTTAAGATCATACAGCCTAGATTTTAAACGCATTTTCAAATAGTAAAACAATCTCAATTATTGATTTAAAATTGAATAACTCATATATATTACAGCGTCCTAATGTAAGAGCAGAAAAATCGAATTCCTATAATAATAACTTGCCACCAAACAAAGATGAAAGATGTGATAGTGTGTGACTGCAGCACTGTACTATCATGATTCTACCACCAGATATCAAGTTTAACCAGACAACAAAAAAGCAAACAAGGCAGACCAGGTTGTACAAACTGTAATCTGAATCTAGTTAGTTAGGAGACAATACTAGTAAGAAATTACCACTACTCTCACACCAACACTTCAAATGTTTCTTTACCCTTTTTTTTCTCTGAAAAGTGAAAAGAATGTTTGTTACACGCGTGCACAACCGTTCATTATTTTCAAGCACTTGTCCAGTAACAAAGTGAATCACTTCAGTCAAAGATGCTGTATTAAAATCAGCAAATTTGACTGACTTTTTCCCCTCCTTTTGCGGAATGGTGTAACTTTAACAAATGTGGAGAAACCAAAGGAATGTCCTATACACACATTAGAGGACTTTTTTTCAGTTAAACATGTTGGTATAATTCCTATCTAACAATACCCCCATCCCACATTTTTTTGGGAATTAAATTTATTGGTTTATTTAAATTTGATTTAGCTTGCCTTGAAATTTGAACCATCAAAATTCAAATTAACGGTCGAGTGCATGTTTAATATTACGATGAATTTGTCAAAATTACAGTGAGCAACTGATTCTAACAAACTTATTGTGATACCAAACATGCATTGAGATTATTTACTACTATATTACTATATGTCCTCTCCTCTCCGAAGCTATCTTCACTCCGATGAAAATCCATCGGAAATGAGAGTGAAGCTATCTTCACTCTCCTCTCCAATGGGTTTTCACTTGAGAATGTCCATTGGTGTGATCCACTGGTGCAATAGTTAATCAACGGCTGAGATTTCACTGTATACAATTTATACCGAAGAGGATATCTTCCCCCATTAGAGGAAGATTTTTCTTTGGGGAGAGAGAGAGAGAGAGAGAGCTAGTAATTGGTTAAGTCTAATTCTACCAATGTTTGATATTTATTATTATTGAGAAATTGGATTAAAAAATCATTGACAACAATGAGAGTACAAGGTGGAGCTGCTTCTGCTTCTGATATTACTTGATAGTTACATAAGTGTATATGCTGCTGATTAACAATTTGCAACTTTAGTTCTCTGTTGTTGGCAGTGAATCTGATATACAAATGTCTCCCCGACATAGTGGACATACCCTGTGGAATAATAATAACATACAAAAAGCTAAAGTTACATATTTCCAATACAAATCTCTACTACATGTGGAGTCAGTGCCATATAATGTAAAGTTACTAACATAATTAATTAGAGTGTGTAAGTGTGTATAGATTTTATTTATTTTTTAATTATAAAAAGTATGTAAAGATGAAAAAGAGTTTCAACATTTATTACAGGAGGGACCACTTAAAGTAATTCATATGAAATGAATTGCAAAGAGTTATTGCTATAAAGCTCCTATATCAGATTTATGATGAAGTCTGAAATTTCTGTTGGTTTGGTATCATTTCAAAGGTATCATTGGCAAGAGTATATGTAATAAGCAGCAACTTTTTCAACTTTTTTAGTATGAAATTGAAGTTATAACTGTATTGTTAATGTTAACCAAAAGAAGATCCATAATCCTTAATCTGTCACATACCTATGAATCTCCTTCAGCCACTTGTCTACACATGTTGTATGAAATTCATGATGGCAAGGCAGTACTCTCATGCTGTCTCCATCTTCATACTCCACAAGGCATATATAGCATCTATCAAATTAAAGGATTGCCAATGGCAAAATGCATAAACCAATATTAGTAAAATGCACAAACTATTTTGCATGTATTTGATATCACGGTAACAAATAAGTAAATGAAAGATAAGAGAGGGTAAAGGCTCAGCTCCTACTGATTACTTTCTAAAAACATTTCATTTTCTAAAATGTTAAAATACTTACTGTAGTGGTTCTTCTTGATGTTTGTGCAACTTTGTGTATAATTTCACAGGTAAGGATTCGACAACTTCAGCAGGTGCGGGAACAGATCCGATAGAAGACACAGAAGGGCGGGAAGATAAAACAACAGATTGCTGATGAATTTCATCCAGAACCTAATTAAAGTATATACCAAATATTCAACTTGTATAAATATATAATAATGAATGACCTCCAAAATAGATAATAAGATTGTATTATAAAGTTACCTCAAATAAGGCTTCAGCTAGCATAACAATTCTTGATATGCTAGCTCTAGCATTTGTATCATCATTTGAATTTGAATTGTTGTCGCGATTAGTTATTCTGCATGTACAACGACCGCTTCTATGTTGACCAGACAAGATGCATGATCTCTCATGTCCAGAAAGATTTTCAAACCGACTACCCAACCGCTGAAGAGCACGAACCTAAGCCATTTGAAATGAGGATCATTAGCTTTGAATAAATCCAGGAAGTGGAGAGAGTCATTACAGATATTTCCATCAATGTTATTCCAAATTGTAGTGGTTCATTTTTAATCAAAATCCCATAATTCGATTATTTATGCCATTATCAAACCCATTACTTTGCTACATGTGTGCCATGTTTACGGTGACAACATGACATCTTGGCTTGGCCAACATTTATTTTTTCCCGATTATAAAGCTATACTTATTGCTTGGAGACACATTATTAAGCCATTAGCTATTACATAAAAATTAAGAAGAAAAAAAAAGCCACAAACCTGAGATCGTATTCTTCTTCTCCGTTCGAGGAAATTGGACCTATGTTCCAGTAGATCCTGATATCTAGTTTCTCTTGACCGTGAAGCCTCGACCTCATAGTCTTGGGTGCTAAATGTGGAGTTAGACATGTTCGGTAGAGGATATCCAGATGTAGTATGAGAATTTAATCCATTACGATTAGATGGTGACACTCTTGTACCCATCTCCCCTACTTGCCTTCCACTATCCTCACTAGCATCTCTCAATTCTCTCTCTTGTTGCAGAGGGCAAAAGGTGAAGTCAGCCAATCCTGATCGGCGGTGAACTCTGTCACGAAGCCTTCCAACACTTAAAGTTCGGCTGAAACGAACATTGCGGTCAACAGGTTCTCGAGCCCCATTTCGTCTATCCATATGTCTAGTCTCAACATTTCCCGTTTCATTGTGAACTCTTGGAGAAAACATGTTCATACCAGGCATGTCTCGTGTAGCATACCCATCTCTAACAATATCCTGGATAGGAGACAGCATAGGACTGCTCGACAAATTGCCAGCAAAGCCAAATGTCGGGCCATTTGAACTTAAATTATTAGAAGCATCTTCATGATACTGTATAGGGACTCGATTAACAAAAGATGTATTAAGCCGATCACTACATTGTTGAGTTTCATTTCTATTATGCAGACTAAGCTCGTTTTCATTGTTAAACATTGAAAGACCTGCCGATGAAACAGGACAAGGTCGAGATGACCCCAAACTGGTGGTTCTGCTAAGTCTGAAGCTTATATTACCCGGAATGAGGCTAAAACGAGAAAGGAACCGACTTGTAGGGTTTGTGGACTGAGTTGAAGAACCATGTGCGGAGCTGCTAGCGGTTCTGGATTCAGTGCGACTCCACTCATCGAGATCAATGTTAGAAGGCACACAAGGTACTTCATCAGATTTAACTTTTCTAAAAGACTCTGATTTCATTTCATCCGAGTCGGTATCATTGCTGTTGGTATCACTTCCATTTACTTTATTCTGATCACAAACCTAAAGCAAGAGTTGCAAACTAGAGTTAGGATCATACGACAATGAGGCTAACAATAGGATAGGGACATGGTGCCAAAAAAAATATAGATACAACAGAATTGAATCGTAACAAGAAATCAACATATTATAGTTACTATAGGTTTATTACTGTATAACATAATATTGCATCTATCTAGAAGCTAACAAAATTACATCATTTAGTCGACTAAGTTAAGATTTCACTTTGAGCAGTAAATTGCAAGGCAAGAAACAACCACAAAAGTAGTAAATGTAAAAGGATGACCAAAACAAAAACCAACAACTTTCAATTTCCACATCATAGTTTGTCTTGCCACATTATAGTTTTTATTATGAATGCATAGACACACAAAGCAGTAGTTAATGCAATAACTTCCTAATAAGCAATTCCAATGTAGTGAAAATAGTGACATTGAATACCATATCATGCTTTAAATCAAATAAAAAAACATTTAAAAAAAACTGAAAATTTAACCATAGAATATAATCATAAAATCAAATCATATAATTTTCATCAATTCAAGTTAAACAACATTAAAATCTTGATAATGGTTATTCTTCAAAATCTAATTAATCCATAGCAATATGATCCTAGTATTAGCAACCTTCACCTTACAATCCAAAATCCAATCACCAAAAACAATAATTTTCAAAATTGAACTAAAAAAAAATTCAAAAAATGGAAAAGAAAACAAACCTGGTCATCATTATCACTGTCACGAGATCCAGAAGTAGTTCCAAGACAATCAGAAGGAAAACCTTTAAACCGTTTGGATCGACCCTTTTGTAATTTGCAAGAAGAAGAAGAAGATGAACTACAAGAAGTAGCTTTACTGCCACTAGAACCCATTTGAATTTTTTTAGAAATTGTTGAAAATGAATGGTTTTTGAATGACCCAATAGGCCAAAGAACAAAACCCAGAAATCAAAATGGGTTCTTTTGAAGATCTTAAGAGTTTCAGATCTGTAGCGGTGAGAAAGTAAAGTAGCATTTTTGTGTGGTGTTTTGGTGCATTTTTTTTTTTTGAGTTGATTGATTAATAATAAAGAGAAGTGTTTGTGACTTATGACTTATGACTTATGAGGTGTTGAATGAAGAGTGCAAGTAAAAGAATTTGTATTGTTGTAGTAAAAGAGAGAATATTTAGGAGTTAGGAGCGTGTGAGAGGGTAAAAGAGACAATAAGGTTGTTTTGTAAGAGGGGGAAAATGTGTGAGTGAGGATGAGAAATGAAAAGGGGAAAAGAGGAAAGGGAAAGAAAATAAAAGATGTGGTGGAGAGAATATGGAAGGAAGAGAGAGATGGGAAAAACGAAAAGAGGAGGTAAATAAAGAGTTTCAAAATGATTTAAGATTAAAAAAAAAAGGGTTAAATATGTTTTTAGTCCCTACTTTTTGCGAAATTATCAAGAATGGTCCCTACTTTTTAAAAATGGTCCAAAAAAACCCCAGAAAATATTCCGTTATCCAAAATAGTCCCTGCCGTCTATTTTTTCCTAGTCAGCAAACGGATTGATGACGTGGCATATGGTGGGACCCACTATTTTATTTGAGTTGTCACCTACATGGCAATTGTTATAAAAAATGGGAACTATTCTTGACAATTTCGTAAAAAGTAGGGACTATTCTTGACAATTTCGTAAAAATTAAGGACTATTCTTGACAATTTCGTAAAAAGTAGGGACTAAAAATTTATTTATCCCAAAATTAAATAAAATCAAACAAAACTTAAGTTTTGTAAAAATAAAATAAGATTAAACTGAGTTACTTTATAAATTTCGTTGATTATATTATACATGTTGTGAGCATATTTTGCTACTAATAAATAAATAAAAATATTAGCATATAAGATGTTGTTGAATTCGTCTCGATGAATATTTTTAAAATATCAAATTTTTATAATTTTTATTATAATACAATTAAAAATATTAATCGTTAAAGTTATGCATCGGCATGCGTGAAACAGTCAACTGTGTCAATCAATTTGGGACGGAGGGAGTAATCAATTAAAATTTCTTTTACATCTTCCAATAAAACTTATTTCAAGAAAAACACAAAAAGTCATACTTCAAACTATCACATATTACTTTTCTTAATAAGTGTGAAAAAAATTTTTGCTTATATTATGGGATGGAGGAAGTAAATTATAATCCTTTTTTTTATACATATTTAACCCTTTTTTTATAATCAACGAAATTTCGTTGCTGGGTTCATTTGACTATATTGCATTATTCACACATATTGTTTTGACCATATTTTTCTACTAATAAATAAAAATAAATATTAGCATATAAGATGTTGTTGGATTCGTCTCGATGAATATTTTTAAAATATCAAATTTTTATAATTTTTATCATAATACAATTAAAAATATTAATCGTTAAAGTTATGCATCGGCATGCGTGAAACAGTCAACTGTGTCAATCAATTTGGGACGGAGGGAGTAATCAATTAAAATTTCTTTTACATCTTCCAATAAAACTTATTTCAAGAAAAACACAAAAAGTCATACTTCAAACTATCACATATTACTTTTCTTAATAAGTGTGAAAAAAAAATTTGCTTATATTATGGGATGGAGGAAGTAAATTATAATCAACGAAATTTATAAAGTAACTCAGTTTAATCTTATTTTATTTTTACAAAACTTAAGTTTTGTTTGATTTTATTTAATTTTGGGATAAATAAATTTTTAGTCCCTACTTTTTACGAAATTGTCAAGAATAGTCCTTAATTTTTACGAAATTGTCAAGAATAGTCCCTACTTTTTACGAAATTGTCAAGAATAGTCTCCATTTTTTATAACAATTGCCATGTAGGTGACAACTCAAATAAAATAGTGGGTCCCACCATATGCCACGTCATCAATCCGTTTGCTGACTAGGATAAAATAGACGGCAGGGACTATTTTGGATAACGGAATATTTTCTGGGGTTTTTTTGGACCATTTTGAAAAAATAGGGACCATTCTTGACAATTTCGCAAAAAGTAGGGACTAAAAACATATTTAACCCAAAAAAAAATAGTAATATACAATTATAAAAAAAAAAGGATTATGTTAACATTTGTCCTATTTAAGAATATAAAAAATAGTAATATACTCTTAAAATTTATGCATTTAATTTATGAAAAATTTAAAAGTTAAATCAAATACACAAATTTTGATAAAATAATACTTTATTTTTTATTTTTTTTTAGTTTACTAAAATATTACTTTATTTAAATTATTAACATGTACCCAAAGAATATAAAGGAAATTGTTGTTGGATAATAAACATAAAAGTTACATAATTTTGGTAAAATTGTAGTTGGATTAAAAGTTACATTATTTTTTTTTAAAATATTATATTTATTATTATTATTATTTCAATTCTATATATGAAAATATATTAATTACAATTTTTGTTCCTTATCTTTATTTTAGGTTTCAAGTTGGTACCTTATCTTTTAAAAGTTTCAAGTTGGTACCTTCCGTCAATTTTTTAACTATTACCGTTAAATTTGGACACGTGTCATTGATTTATAGGTCCAAAAAAATTCTCGCGTGTCCAAATTTAACCGTAATAGTTAAAAAATTGACGGAAGGTACCAACTTGAAACTTTTAAAAGATAAGGTACCAACTTGAAACCTAAAATAAAGATAAGGAACCAAAAGTGTAATTAATCTTTTTTTTTACTAAAGGAAAATATATATTTGCCGCTTAGGTTTTTTTAGATTTTATATAAGAAGGTGGTCTATTTTTTGCCTTAGGCATCTCTAAAAAAATTATATTTATTTTGTTAACTCACCGTAATTTAGGTTTTAATGTGTATTTGATCTGCTAAAAAATAGACTATGGATCTCTTCAACTTATTCTCTCTTGATGTTTGTGTTGCTGTCATCTCAATCATCCATTCATTTTTTTTTCTCTCTTCAAAATTGTTTCTTTTAATTAATTTATTTTATATAAACGACCGGTCGTTGTATGAAGAGCAGGAGGATGGCAATAGATAAGGCAGTAGAGGATCTAATTTCTAAAATAATAAAGAGAAAATAGCATATGCACAGACAGCGTAAACTAATTTCACACTATCATGCAATACCAATCTTGTATTCTGCCAAATCACCCCACTACACTCACTTCCATTGTGCGACATGGAAAAATAATTTATTCTCATTAGATGTTAGTGGAAAATTAATTTACACCGACATATCATATCCATTAAACTCAATAATAAAAGAGTGGACAACTTCAATTATAATTATTGCTCTTTACAAAATCACAGGACAACTTTTTTGCCCAAATACAAGTTGCGTAAAATACCAAAATAATAAATTGTTCAATATCTTAAAAGTTTGTTATGTGTTATTTTGTCTAGTACTTACCTTTTGCGGATCAAACGGACTCTTAATTTCTTCTGTTGAAGCCTCAAATTATCTCCATAATCTTTGGTCTTTTGAACAATCTATAACATTAATCTTAAAATTAACATATGTATTACAAATGAGATTGGAAATACTCTCATATAGACAATTTCATGTTCTTTTTCCTGAAGAATAATCATATTATCAACTCTTTCAACATGTTAGGTAATCTAAATGTATTTACATTACTTGATTTTAATATATGACATTAGGGTACGACGCTTATAATAGATTTTAAGTTGTCGGCTACTTAGGCGATGATAAGATACATATTTATCAAGTGTATCAAGACCCTTGAATTTAACTTTTTTCCCTCTATGTCTCCTCTCAAATCAAGGATTAAAAAAATGCATAATTATATCAATGGAGAGAATGCTCTCTAGGAAAAAAAGGGTACAAAGATCTTGTGAGATGCTAAATATGAATCTACAAAGGAGCATAGCTCATAAACATTTTCCTTTAATTCAACCTTTGTGTAACCATGTTTGATGTTTGGCTGCCAAGTGCCAACTAATCCGGATCCGTAGGCCCCAGATAATGTCCCAAAGTCACAAGAACAACATTACCTGCTCTCAAGATGTTTAGAGTTAGTATTGAAAATATGTATATATGATAATCTTTTAAAAGATATTAAGTTATTATGTACTAGTAAGAAAACGTTAATATAATCATAATCCAATTTGAAATGATACTAATCTTTTATGTTGTTGTAAAAAGACCCAACAATGACAGTTAAACATTAGTGGAAAAAAGAGTAAAAAGATAGTCCATCAAAGCTAGGATATCAAAAGTGAATATATTATGCATAGCCATTGCACATTTGCACGCTTATGGACAACATGAATAGTTTTTTTGGTGTTCAAAGTTGAAACATTAGGCATTGTGTCAAAATCAATGATGTATCCTATAATATGTATGTAGAGTATACTACTAGTACTTTGCTTTATTGAGTAGTGTGAAATATTGGTAACGTTTAGATTATGAGTCTTCTTGTATGGGGATGGGAGAAGAAAATCACTTGAGGAACTCAAAATGTGCTCATATTCTAAAATTTTAAAATTATGTTGGATCTTGTTTGCTCGAGTAATGTAATGAAGATTAGGTGTCATGATAATTGAGCCACTTAAAAGAAATAAAATAGCCCAAGTTTGTTTAGTTGTTAGGTAAGTATATTTTTTACTAAAATTAGTGTTTAATAATTTAGTCTTACTACAATATATCAACGATGAATGTTTATGATGACACGCCGACATGAAATGTGAAATGCACAATTTCTAAAAAATCAATTCTATCTAAATATATTGTGTTAGATGGATAAAAAAACATATCTTTTTTTCCCCCTCTAAACAATACATCTAAAGACAACCATGTGTTTTGTCCGTCTAAAACGATGATTCTGAATAAACTCGACTTTTAGAAATGGTTTCTTTGCTCTCTACCTTGTGTGGACCTTTCCTTAAAGCCTTATAATTTAATGATTGAACAAATGGGTATTGCTTTTCACGCCCCTTTTTTCTAAACACACCAGCTCCCTTTCTATAATACACCACCTTAGAATAAATTGCATTTTTTTCCTCTATCAAGAATTTAAATTTCAGAATGCAGAAATAAACTTTCGAAATTAAATTCCAAAACTATGCAAGAGTACTTATAAAACAATGAAGTGCACATACTAAATACGTACCTAGTACAGGTACACCTACTTGTCTTGTCTAGTACTCTATTTTTTCTCATATTGTTTCAAGTGAAATCGGTGGCTTAATATACGTACCTACTCTATTTTTAAACTTTTATTATGATTTTTGTTGTAAATTAAAGAATTTAACTATTTTATATTATATATTAAAATTCGTGTTTTTTGTTAGCGGTACTGGTACCTTGATATTTTTAAAATCTCTGCATTCTTGGACTGGCTATAATTGTGCCTATGCAACATAGATTTTCTGTGTTCGAATTAGTTCACAAAAACATCCATAACAGTCAAAACTATAGGTAAGTTTTGTACATTGTAAGTGTCAGTATTAAAACGATCTCTGTCTTGACAGATAAAATACAGAAAGAGTAAATGGAAGTAACCACCAATAGTATATACTACAAAAAGATCTTCAGATGCAGCATTCTGTAGATTCTTCTGCGGAAACTGTTAACTGCCAAACGAACTGATCAGCAGGTACAATACAATAACACTAGATGTCGGGCGAATGTTAGTTTATACATGTTGAACTAAGAGATGAATATTGAAAGAAAAACAATGGACTTACATAAGCAGTCCATGAAAAGTACTAGTATCCTTGCGAATACTTTTCTTTGCTCTAAATATCATTATATTGCACCTATACCAGTAGTATTTGTGAACCCTGTACTAAGCCAATTGCTATAATTTGTCTCATATTATAATCCGTTTAAGATTTTGACATGTGAATCAGGAAATTGCAGCTAAAATTCTTACACTGATTGTCCCTAACAAAGTAACAATGTAGCTTTCTGTCTGGAGTTGGAGTATATGTAAGTCTATATGAAGTATGAAGTGATTCGATTTAATGGGGTTTGGCTCGTATTCCTTCTTCCTCAGCATTGTCAGCATCCATGTGATGTGATAGATCCATTATTTCTAAAATAGCAAAGAAAGATCCAAAAGAGCAATATTAGTTCTTCTAATAAGTTAACCCGAGGCTTACCAGACAGCATTTGAAAAGTTTCAAGAAGAAATAAGTCAACTTCCTCTACCACTGATAGTACTAGAAAGAAGTTTTCAAAGAAATCACAGAAAATTTGTTTGACAAAATAAACAATAAAAACAAAGTTCATATCAATCATACAAACTCAAATCATACTTGTAAGGAGAAATGGTCCGGTTGGCTCAAAATCAGCAAATATAAGCTTTCATAGGATGATCTACAAGATGCAAGAACCATATGAAAGTGAATCATTTGCAGCATTTACAAATTAAACATAAAAGTTAACGGCTTTAACATATATGCTTACCAAAATAACCAACATTTGTAGAAGCCAACCAGTTCTAATGCACAAAAGCTCAATCCATTGTGCCTGATAAGGAATTAAAAATGAAAAATGATTCAAGAACAAAGATCATAATTCACCATTATTGAGTAACATAATGTAGTGGAAAAATAAATAAGTTCAATCAACAAGATCTTTTCAGGTGTGGCTTAATTACGAAAATTTTGTTTCATTATGAATCACAATTGAAAGCCACGTCATATATATCTGATACAAATTATGATTCAAAGTTCATGAAGACTTGTTGTGTGGCTTTAATTTTAAAATTCAAACACATTATACGTGTTTGTACTTAGGTTCTGCTGGTGAAAGTGAACGAAATAGTGATAGAGAGAAACAACTTTTTTTGGCAAAAGCAAAAGGAATTTTATTTAACATATAATACCCACTAGCACAAGACATGCTAAGTGAAAAAATATTACACCCAACATAAGAACAAGGACAGTACATCTCCCCTTAACAATTCTCCAACTTCTAACACCAACAAATAGTGACAGTAAAACAATGGTTTTCTCAGTAAAACAATGATCACCCCCTTCATTATGCAAAACTGAGCTAACACCAATCCACTAGCAAATTGCATACCATACACTGGCAAGCATCTGATACTCAGAATAGATGAGACACCGATTCCTCTCCATTACAGCCTTCAACTCAATGAGTCAAATTTTGACTAAGTACCCCTCTCTTGCTTAAATTGTCCTTTGTAGCAACTTTGTTTTGAAGTATTCTCCAAGTAATAAAACTTTGGAAGGTATGTACTTATGCCAAACTCATGCATAAGTTGGCCATATTTGTTATTCCTAACATAACCATCTTATAAGCATTTCTTACCTAATAAATTTTTGACATTCCATCTACCCAAGACCACTTATCTTCCTCTTTCACCTTTAACTCCACCTGTTCTGTTACCTCCTTCAATTCATTTAATGAAACCAATTCCTGTTGAGTCAGCTCTCTACTCCACCTCAAACCCTCCACCACTATATTTACTTCCCCCACCTTGCTCAATTTATCAAGTAACACACTAAAATGTTGACTAAAACAAATTTTCAGAATCCCCCCTCACTCCAGTAATCATTCCAAAAACAAGTCTCGATACCATTTCCAATCTCCTATCTAAATCTAGATGAAAACTATCGATTTTGGAAATCCCGCACCACAAATTTTCAGAATCCCCCCTGACTAGCATCTTTCCCCCATGAACTACCTCTAATGTCTTTGTTGATTATACCTTCACTTACACCATATTTATTAGCTAACACTGAACCAAAGCCCCTCACTCCCTGATATTTTTCTCCATTTAAATTTTCCTATTAGTGCTAGATTGAATGTCCTTCTAGTCTAGTTCTAAGTGCTCCCTCTTATTTTGTCAGACAAACCTTATCTCATTTGACCTAATATATTTTCCTAGCTTCCTCACTCCCCCCATATAAACTGTTTAAAGAGAGATTCAAGATTACAGATAATACCTGACAGAGCCTTGAAGAGAGGAAGTAGACTAGCAGCCCTGACAAGAGTGATTTGATGATTACAGCACGACCTCCAATGGTAAGGTGTTTATTCTTCCAACCTGACAACCTATTTCTCACGGCATCTAACACGGTTTGCCACATTGAACTTTTTCTTGGATTTCCCCAATTGGCAATCCAAGATATGTAAAAGGAAGACTACCTATTTTGCAATGTAGCCTCGAAGCTGCCTCTTCAAGCCAGGTAGGAGATATATTTATCCCAACCAGTGGACTTTTGTAAAAATAGCATCTCACACCTGCCATCAACTCGAATGAATAAATGATTGTTTTTATGGCAAAAATATTCGAATCACTCTTATCACCAATAATCAAAATGTCATCTGCGTATTGTAAGTGAGAAATTTGCTCATCATTCCCTTCAAATATGAAACCTGAGAACTTTCCCAACTCCACAGTCTTCCTCATCATCAAATTAAAAGATTCTATTGCTATGAGGAAAAGAAACGGTGATAATGGATCCTCTTGTCTTAGCCCACAACTCATTTCAAATTCTTCTATGGGACTACCATTCACTAGGGCCAAGATCGAGGCAGCCTTTAGACAGTCTGATATCCATTCCCTCCATCTAACATCAAATCCCATTTTCTCCATGACATAATCTAGATACTTCCAATCAACTGAATGGTAAGCCTTTTCGTAATTCAATTTAAACATAATTACTTCTTTTTTCTTCCTTTTCGCCTCATCCACTACCTCATTTGCAATAGGAACCCCATCCGTGATTTCTCTCCCACCTACAAAGATAGATTGAGGTTTCGATATAACCGAGCCAATAACACACTCCAACCTATTTGCCAAAACTTTCGATACTTCCACCGGATTATACTTTGGAACAAGCACTACAAACGAACAATTCACACCTTTAACCAGTCGTCCATTAGTATGAAACTAGGTCATTACTCTCAAGAAATCTACCTTAATATCCTCCCAAAACTCCTTCACAAACTCGAAATTAACTCCATCAGGACCCGGACTCTTTAAACTCTCACAATCCCACACCGCATTTCTTACCTCCTCTTCCGAGAAAACGTCTATTTACGACACATTATCTTCCGCTTCAATTCTTTTGAAATTGAAGCACTCATGTACAGGCCTATTTCCTCTTTTAGCATGAAATTGAGTTTTGAAGTGTTCAAATATTGCATCTATTCCTGCTACTCTGTTACTGTTCATTTCTAGGTATAACATTTCATTTTCTTTACTGCTTCTGTTAATTCTTCCATGGAAGCACGTACCTTCCCTAAGCCATGTTGCTCTGGATTTCTGCTGATAGCTGAGTTTGGTGAAGGAGGTAAACGACAACATATGTTATCGACAGAAAATGAAAACTACCGTTACGATGAAGCTGAGTTTCGCAGTCACTGCCGCGGCGTCGACGACGGCGAGTAACGACGGTGATCGGAGAATCGCAATTCAATAAACAAGACTGGAGTTCAAGAGAAGAAGAAGAGTTTTACCGCTCAAGGCGCGTGTTTAAATAAAACCTAATTTTGCGATCATAATTCATTCTTAATTTTTTTTTTTTTTAATACTTTCCTTTGTATTTTTTTTTATAGACGAAATGACAAAGTCATTGAAAACTCATACACATAAAGTGGAGTGACCGGAGATCGAACTCCGGTCTTAGTGTCCTACACTTTATGGATTAAATATAATTAATAAGATAATTTGTTTTTATAGGAAACTACTACGTTAATTAGGTTTCATCTCGATTATGAAACTAATATATGTTTGGATTTTAGTCACAATTAAGAGTTTTCATCTTCTCCAAAAATGTGTTTTGCCAAAGTTGAACTATAATGCTTTCCGCAAAAGCCACATACACTCTTTGTGTTAATTAATAAGATAACAGTCTTGCTAACAAGTGTGTTAAAATTATTGTTTAAAGAATACATAAAAGAAAATGTTGTCCGAAAATACGAGTAAAATAGTTGCAAAAGTAGTAAATACACATTTTATATGCAAAAATTACCTTTTTTTTACTCCTTAAACAATACATTAAAGACACTAGTTAATGATCCACAAGTCATAGTTCAACACACAAAAATATGATGAAATTGTTAAGTCAGATTCTATGACCGGGGTTCGAACCACGACTCCCTCAGTCACGTGTGTATGTGAGTTTACGATAACTTTATCATTTTGTCTATGTAACAAAAAAAACACTACTTTAGTATTATAGCATCATCTCTTTATAATTTATTTTGCATATTCCCACTTATCTAGTTCTCTTTGCTCATTCATTTATACTTCATAAATTTCAGTGAAGAACTTGGATTGGATTCAATGCTAGTTGACCATATTTGAAATCAAACTATTGTTCCACTTAATACCAAACACAAAAAATAGCATGAAATTTCACTTCAGATTAAAAGGCATTGATTTGATGTGTGACATTTCTACACTGGTAATGCAGAATACTGGAGTTAAACTCACCTTGTTTGATAGTTTTGAAAAACTGAGCTTTATAGCCGATGCATCTGATGAAGTTCCTTTGGTGGTGTCATTTTTCTAACATTCACACAACATGTAAACCTCTTACAATTACAAATCAAGTAGCAGTAACATAGTGAAAAAGAATACTATACTACATTTTTATTGAAGAATATAGTAACTCTAGTATTAAACAATTAATGATGGACGCGCCCAGCACACAACTTTAGTGCAGTGGCGGCATTTTTTTATATTGATGGCTTGATAAATTTGTAAAAAATAATCATATTTTTCTTATTCAATCACTAGTTAAAACCAATAATTGTGGTTTTATAAAAATAATGGAATATATATATATAAAGGCTATGTATATATGGATTGAATTTTGATGAAATGAATCTATACTCCTGGGTTTTCTTGTGGTTCAAAAATGCGGTTGTGACAGCTAGGATTGCAAGGGTAAGGACAATCTATCTGATGGAAAAGCCGTCTTTCAAAAAACCAGTCTGCTACAGCTTGTGCAATGGTCTGCAAGACAAGTCAGCAAATTCAGTTACAAAATACTTATTAGCTTGGATTATCAGTGGTGGCTGCAGCGTCGTTGGATCTAGGTACGGTTGGATGATTTAGACATGGATCCAACGACTCTGCAGCAACGGAAAAGATTACGAAAAAAAAAAGGATAGTGCAGTTTCTTACTGTCTTGGCCAACAATGGAGAGTCACTTAGAAACCATGTTTCTTGTGTTTCAGTTTGGCAGTGAGCATAGCAAGAGTCTATGAACATTCCTTTGGATGGAGAGTTTCCTATAACAGTCAATGCTCTAAGAAATTGTGTTCTAAAGCCTGAAAGTCAAGTCATGGTAAAAGTGAAGTTAGATAATTCTGTAATATCTTGAAGTTAAGATGTGACAAACAACCTATGAAGAAACAAATTAGGAACAAAAAATTCACCTTGCATTAGATCAAGTTGATTAGAAGAGCAGTTGTTTATATCTAGCTTGCAGCTATGCCAGTGTCCTTGAGGATCAGCAACACCCGGCGCCAAAATGTTCTTAATCTGAATCAAAGCAATATCTCGAGGATCAGGGAAAAGCCTTGGTTGTATATCTCATGTTATTAAGAGCTAACACCAAAAACATCAATTACTACACGGATAAACTAATTTATATAGAGCAACAGAATAATCTAATCTAACCTGCCATGAGTCGTATGCCGCATTTACAAAGAAGATTGGTGTCGTGATTTGTGATACAACATATTGAGGGAAAAAGCACTGCGAGGAAGTTCAGAAGCTGAAAGTATTAGTAACAACAAAAATGAAATTGCAATGGTAAGAAAATAGAACTATAGTTCACAAACTTACCAGCCTTGGATTGAGTCTTGAAGTGCATGATTTAGGCAAATTCTTTGCAGAGCCCTATTAGAAATAAAAGAAAATGAAAATCAGACTATAATCTTTTAGATAGAAAGATTCATTTTGTGTAGAAACACACCATATGCAAGTGTTATCTAATATTGCAAATGATCAGAGTTAAGAAGGTTAATTACATGTGTTGTAACAACTTGACTGAAGAATTGTTCAATGTGCTGTGTTCCAGATACATCCCTTCTGTTAAAAGTAACAACATATTGAATTGAATCATATGAGATGATTAAGAAACTTCAAAATTTATGCAAATATTAATTAAGAAGCATAGTCGAGGTGCTGCTTACGCGTTGATAAAGTAACCAGCATCTGAGAGACATTTCACTCTAGCTCTTGTCGGTAAAAGAGCTCGAAAGCGATCACAATGAAGTATTGAAGTCAATCCACCAGCTGAACATCCTGAGATAATAGCCTGTAGTTGCAAGTTCTGGTGAGTCAAGGATAACAAAAAAATAATAAAGAAGGAAAAAGTGGCAAATCATTCATGTTATCATACATTTTGAGCATTTTTCATTCCTTTTGCTAACAACTCCTCCATGACAGCATTGAAAACTCTGGCTCCTCTGAAGTGCAATTTTGTTACCTGATTTACACATAATATTATTAAAATTTCACTTAAAATAAGCAAAATAATATAGGAAATCTTTATACTAAAAGGTTATATTTTCTTGACATGTAGATTTTGAAGTTCCTTAGAATTATGTAAAACTTACTGGATTGACTGCTTCTACGTCGCCAGTAAAAGATGAACCGTCACAATATCGAACCTTGATTCTGTTCCAATTGTAGAAATCTGCAATTCACGGCATTCATTAGAACAAAACAAGGGATTCATGAATATAAACAAGTTACATTAATTGACTAGTATAAAATACCTGGATTAAACTGTCTTCTGCCATTTAAAATTCCTGAAAATGCAATTTGATTAGCCATTTTCTTAGATGAACCTAAACGATTCGTCTTTCGACCAAGGCAAGTAGTGACATTATTGCACCATCCTCCTCCCTAACAAAATTGAAATTGAAGTTCATCGCCAATAAAAGAGAATCTTCCATGATTTGTACAAAAAAAAAGTAAAACACTATTGATGGCAATTTGTAGCAAAAGACAAACCTCAAATTGAACTAACCAACTGTTAATTCCTGTTCCATATCCTCTATCTAAATGATAAGCTGGTGGACTACCATCCAAACAAACTGCACAATATTTCAAATTTCGATTTTTCAATTATCATAAACATCAAAATAGTATACATGAGTTTATATACTAGCATAAGTACTTGTGTTTGGATTGATTTATTTGATAAGTCGACAAGCTGTTTTCACTTTTCAGCTTACTTCCATTAGCTCGCCAGGATAGCTTATGAAAAGAAGCTTATACGAAAACAATTTGACTTTATTTTATCTTTTGTTATGCTTATATATAAGCACTTATATGATAAGCGTTTATACTATAAGTGCTTAATTAAGTTGTTTATACAAACAAGAACAAATAAAGCTAACTATGAACAGACACAAAAAAAGAAGGAAAACTCCTAACCGGCTCCTTTTAACACGGCGTTGTGGACATAAGTGATTGGTACAAAAGCAGCTTCTGCCTTGAGCCATACCAGTACAAACACCAGAAGATTTAACCATTGGCCTAAACTTGTCCTCTCCATTCTGCACAAATCCAACAAATATGAAACAAAAAATCTATGATAATAAGGCTATAGTGGATACCTTTAATAAGGAGGACAAAAAGTTATTCATTTTGAAGTCTTGCATTGAAAGATAAGCAGAAAAGAGAATATTGAGATTATTTTTTTGAGGAATTCAATGTCCTTATCAACCTATATTCATGAAAACAATTATTTCTTTGTCAAAAGCAATATGGAATATTTCAACTTTTATATCATGATCTTTGGACCAGTGAATTGCTTCTTCCAAAGGGTAACTCAAAATCCATTCTAATTCAATAAATACACAAATTACTATTATTGTCTAAACAAAAACAAAAACAAATATTAAGCCTATATATCAGAATCACCGTGATTTTCCAAAAGCTACACTCAACGGCTTTTACAAAATCACTGTGTATCACCGCGATTCTGGCATATTCACCGTGATACCAAAGATATGTTAAACCTCAAATGGTTTAGGCAAATCAAGCTAACTCCAATGCCCCAATGAAAAATCAAATCCAAAAACTTGCATTTTCAAATATGAATATCAATTATGAGAAACACAAAAAAAACAAAAATCACTTGATATAGTAATAGTATCACCTAAAAATAGAAAAATGAATTATTGATCCAAAACATACCCAATAACATATACTAGATTCTGAAACCAAAAACAGAAACTTTATTAGAACCCCAGAAACAAAGTGTACCTGAATTGAAGAATGGAGCGAAAACAAAGTTTGTTGAGATGAATGTGATAGCTTGTAAAATGGAGAAACTATAACAATAAGAAACAGAATGTATGTATGTAACTA
The DNA here is from genome assembly GCA_951799995.1 of Trifolium subterraneum. Lineage (NCBI taxonomy): Eukaryota > Viridiplantae > Streptophyta > Magnoliopsida > Fabales > Fabaceae > Trifolium > Trifolium subterraneum. The sequence goes on from OX637467.1 coordinate 9,656,581, forward strand.
ACAATAAGAATAAGAAATAAGCAATGGTTGTTGATGAATAAGTCACTTTTATGTGACGCAAATGGTAAAGTGAGAAGTGGCTGTTGAAATTCTATATTTATGTTAAAGAATTAGTGTTGTGGTTGATGAATGGTGAGAACAGAGTTTGTTGTGCAGAGAACCCAAGAACCGACAGTCACAGAAACAAACCATAGTGAATTAAAAATGTGTTTAATTTATTAAATTTATATATGCTTTTTTTAGAGCACACAAATAGTGAAGTGACAGGACACACTGCGCAGCTTTGTTTGAGTTTTTTGTATTCCCATACTTTTGAATGTTAAAAAAAAAAATCGATTTGATTTCTGGTGAAAATAATTATTAGGTTTTACTTATTTCGCAGTTGAATTTTAAATTATTAGACTGTTTCTTCCCTGGAAGATTAATATCACAAAAGAAACTTTTAAGATTTGATCGCATTGGCCGTTACCATTTTTTTCTTCTTAGTCTATCGGAGAAGGGTGATTTAAAGTTAATTAGTATCTAGACCCTGCAAAGCAGGGGTAAAAATACGTTTGTAGATTTATTGAGTTATAAATAATATATTTTACTTTAAACTGAAAAATTAAAATTTGCAACGTGTAGTATGTAGCGGGAAATCGAAAACAACGTGTAGCATGTACTTTCCCGTCTCGTCTAATTTTAAAGGGGAAAATTCGAGTTGACTGGATTTGGGATCAATATTGAATTTTCCACGATTTTAAAATACGAGGTGGGACGGATAATGGAGATATTGATACGGGATACCCATCCCGAACCCGCGCCGCATATATCGAATTACATTTTATCACTCTTAAGTTTGAAATCCTTAAACAAACTCTAGATTACATTTATATTTTTAAGTTGAACATTAAACAATTTGTCTGTTCTATTTATTTTCTTTGTAAAATTATTGTAGAAACAAAATACGGGGTGGGGCTGGTAATAGATATACTGATATCCACCCCGAACCCACCCCTGAATCCGCTCCACTTATATCGAATTATATTTTATCGCTCTTAAATTAAAAATTCTTAAACAAATTCCAAATTACATATATACTGTATTTTCAAGTTTAATATTAAACAATTTGTTTATTTTATTTATTTTCTTTGTATAAATATTGTTGAAACAAACTAATTTTCAACTTTTAACTCTTTTTTTAATAAAATCCAACAAATCTTAACCCGACTTCCCGTTAAGGATAGACTAAAATCTAGGTGTGTTAGTAAACAATTGAATAACGTGACCCACGGTAAGAAATTCATCAAGAAACATATGTTTCTTGCACATCCACATCTATTTCTCAATTTCACAACTGAATCTATTATATTTAATATGGCGTATCGCGGTCGATCCTTTTTCGACGGCAAAGGTGTTCAAGGTACGTTAAATCCTCCGATCAACACTAATTTCTCTCGTATTGAACTTGTCGGTTCATCTAAAGGGTTAATATATTTATTCGAATCTGATAGCGTCATTGTATGGAATCCCTCCATTAGAAATTTGAAGATTTTACTTAATCTTACATAGAAAGGTCACTATGTTGTGGATATAATTTGAGGCTTAAATTTGTGTCAATTTTTAAGACAAACTACAAGGAAGAATGAGGAGTCATGTTCCATGATGAAGATTGAAACTCTAGGTTGCAATTCGTCATGGAACTCCATTAACCATGTTATTGCATTTGACTTCGATTCATTTGATCCAGTGGGATCCACATATGGAGTTGTGTGGTTCTCCTTATATCAACCACATCTATTATACCTCCGACAATAACAAAATTTTGATGAGTTTTATGAAGGATTTCAAATGGGAGACAACCATTTACGACGTTCGAGATAACACCTTGAATGTTTTTGACATCCAAATGTTAGAAGGGTGAAGAACTCAGAAATCTACTACGAATATGGAGATAATTGGTTCGGGAAGCTTTTGGGAGTTGGTGGACAACTTAGACCTTCTTTATCGAGGCATTGATGTTTACGAGATATATGGATTATGAAAGAGTATGAAATTCATCGATTGAATGAAGTTATTAAGAATTCTATATTTGGAATTATTTACTTCTCTACATCAATTTACATTTATTATATCTCCGATGACAATAAGGTTTTAATGGAATTCCTGAAAGATTTTATGTGGGAGAAAATGGTATATGACGGAAAAATGTAGTTGGTTTAAACAAAACAATTTGTTTAACCATTTGTTTAAAAATTATCGTGGCACAAAGTCTTTGTTTTCTTTATCGTTGAATGATGTAATCACAATCAATACCTGGAGTGGGAACAAAAGGCAAAATTGTTTTTTAGAGTGATGTGTCAACAATAAAAGCATTAGTTCAAAGTTTGACACCATAAAACTAGTTTTAAATACTATAATAATACGACAATAGAAATGAAATAAATTGTATTATTAACGCTTACTATACAAAAAAAAAATTGTAATACACAATGTGGCAGAGACAGGGGTGGCCTGACTGAGCCTTGGCCCACCCCAAAAATATGTGAAATTACTAAAATACCCTTGGTGTTTTAATAAAATTATATGCCTTTACTCTATATATATATATATATATATATATATATATATATATATATATATATATGAGGTTTGCTAACTTAGACCTTCATGTTTTTAAGTGGGTCTAAGTTAGCAAGGTGCACCTTTTCACTTTGGACAAAAAAACCATTCATATTTATTATTTAAAACTAGTAACTTGAGGGATAATTTTGTAATTTTTATTTAAAATGTTCCTTAATTTGCACCTATTTTGTTAATTTATACCCATTTTTTTGTCTAAGTTAGCAAACTCATATATATATATATATATTGTTATGAACTAAAGTAGAAGAGCAAGAGAATAGAGAAAGAAAGATACAAAGAGAGAGAGAAAGAAAGAAGAGAGAATAATAGACTATTGTATTCCTTATTCTCAAGTGTGTTCTTTACATTTTAACATAGACTGTATTTATAGGACAATATTGGGCCCATAATATGGGCCAAAACCTAATGGACATCCACTATATAATTATTCATAACACTCCCCATTGGATGTCCATGAAGGATATAGGCACAAACATAAACAAATTATCCTTAGGCACACTCACATAAGCAATAAAAAATTAAAGAGAAAATGATTAAAGTAATATGAATTGATGTGACTATTTTATTTTTCTTTTAATTATTTTGATTTGTGAGTGTGTGCCTAAATCATGTGACTAAATCCTTGTGCCTATACAAGAATACCTCTATTTTATAATTCTATTATTAGCAGTAATTTCATAAATAAAGGCAAATATATTTCTCAAACTTGTAAAATATATTGAGAGTCCATTTTTTGACAGGAAATTAAACATAGTTTTTGTGTTTATTTATATATATATTTTGCATAAAGAAAATTATAGATATAGTAGACAAATTCACATAGATTAGAAATTGTATAGACGAAAGAAGAGATAAGAGAGAAAGTAGTAATTTTGTTTTTTTCATATGTGATAGAAGGTCAGATTTTAAGCTTATAGTTTATAAGTTGATGTGATAAAAAAAAGACATGTTTGATAAATGTTTTTTAAAAAGCGCTTATAGTTTATTTTACTAATTTATAACTTATTTTTTAAGCGTTATTTCAAGTAGTTTATGATTATAGCTTATCATTTTTCTTCTAATTTTATCTTTGTCATCTTACTTGATAAAAATAAAATATTAATTCACCATATTTTTTATGTCATTTCATACTTATAAACTAACTCAACTAATTTTACTAAAACACTACAAATTCAATCACTTAATTTATTAGCTATAAACTAACTTATATGTTATTCATTATAAGTTCATCCGCTATAAACTAACTTATCAACTATCTACTATCTTTTACCAAACAAAGAATCTTTGTATATCGAGTTTTGTGATACATCTAAAGCGATATATATTAAATTGAGAGTAATACAAGTTGTATTAATTTAATTAAATGGTAGGATAATTGTCAAAAAAAAAAAACAAATCAAAAAGAGGTTAATCATTTTCAAAATCGAATTCTCTCAATTAGAGATTTCAATGAATTTGTATCCTCTACCATTAAAACACTTCATCTCCCATTTTATTTGAAAAATTCACTCTTGTCTTGTGTTTTTATAAAGAGAGCATTAGAGACACACAGCTCATGTATATATGAACGAGGAATGTGAATCCCATGATTGAATTTTTAATACTATTCTGAAAGTTGCTAATACAGTATATGGTATGGTGGTACATCTACAACTGGCACACGATTGACGGTGCGCTGCTCTCTTAAATTATATCACTTGTTCTATAAATAAATACTCAAGAGCACGAGATAATTTTAATGAGATAATTTTAAGTTGTTCTGGGTTGAATTTCTAACATGTGCATATAGTAACATTAAAATTCGTAAAAAGAGTTTGTCGCTTATTTGAATTTTACAATGTTCGAGAGATTAGACTATACAGTTGTGCGTAGAGGATATTTAATTTACGAAAAAAATAAAATAATAAATAAATATAAAGGAAATTATAGTTTACAAATTCTTACGAGTATTTTTGGCCTTTTGAATTTGAAGATAAATAAGAAAAAGAGAAAGTTAACATGTGTCTTGAGGATAAAGACACATGTTAAGAAACACAATATAAAAAGTCTATTTTAAAAGTCGTGCATTTAACATTTTAAAAATTGAAATGTTACTGTATTTTTTTCAATGCTAAATTTTCACTTTTTTAGCAAGACTCATAAGAAAAAGATATAGTAGTTGGGTTTCACATTTTTTACTACTTTTTATTGTCAAAACAATACTTTATGTGATCTTGTAATAAGTAAAAATTCACTGTTTAAATTTATATTTAGTCTATAATATTAAATAAATACATTAGTTTTTGAAGGAAAATTTTAAAATAATTTTTTATTTATATATGAGACTAAATAGAGATTATCTAACATTATTGAACTTCTAGCAAAGTTAGATGGAGAAAGTATAATAATTGACAATAATCAATTTGAGGGAACAATGCTATATTTTGTAAATTTGGAATCTAAGTGTTCACACACTTTGATACAAAATACTATTAGTTTACTCATAAATAAAAAAGGGTCATGTTAACATGTGACCTTAGGGCACATGTTAAGGTAGCTAAATGTAGAAATATGTATTTAATAACACATTAGAATTTAATGTTTAAAAAATATAATGCACAAGTTATAAAAGAATATTACTACATTTGTATTCTTAAAATGTGCCTTAAGGGCACACGTTAACATTTCCCAATAAAAAATACTTATAGTTGATTGGTTATGTCCATTATCCCATTTCTATGTACATGTCAAATAAATAAAGGAAACCTTCATTTTCCTCCAACCTTCTGTTGTTTTTCTCTTACATCCTTTGTGTCAACTACCAAACTCTCAAAAGTATTTTCTTAAACATAAACCACCAAACACATCCTCAAATGCTAACATGTTCATAATAGTCCAATAAATATTTGTAGTTCTTGAATTTAATACTAGTACATTATTAGTGGATGAATCTAAATTATTATTGACTAAAAAATCAGCCAGAATTCTCCTTTTATGACATTTGTGAACAATCCGTGAAGTCAACAAACAAAGATGTGTTTAGCATTTGCTTTAAACAATAAAAGTTGTAATAATGTGCACCAACAGGGATTGTTTTGCAAAGCATGTTACATTTTATGTTATAATAATATGTCTTTTTGTCACATATCATGTTATTCCTTTGAAAATATATGTTATATAATTTTTTTCACCACTATTATCCGACTCACTGGAGCGTCTAATCCGGTTCAGGTGTCAGTTCGGACATCAAGTAGTTCTTGCGGCCCTCTTCTGATCGTAGTTTTGGGGAATCGAACTGTAGTCCTCTCTACTTAAAATCTAGCATCAATATTACCACGGAATCAAGACACATGTTAACTCCTATATATAAGTACTTAAATCATTTGCCCTTTCACACATTAAAAAAAATGTATAAATAAAAGAGAGAAAGTGAAGGTTTGCCTACACCCTACACCCAACATAAAAATGACAAATTAAACTGGCAGCTGAAAAATTTAAGTGCATTGCACGAAGCATGTGATGTGTGTAACTAAAAAGAACAAATGTAAAAAGGCCTAATACATAGCTAGCTAGCTAGCTGTATTTGAGGAGTTAAAATGTCACAAACTTCATTTGATGAGATCAGTTGGTTTAACTAACAAAAGAAGAAAAGAGCCAACAACTGCACCTGTCATGTTGTTTGCTCTTGAATCTAATCATCTTAATTGATGTTAACATCAAAGAGCTAATTGGGGGAATTGGTTTGGCACAAATTGTAACATATAGGTAGATTTATTAGACTTAATTAGTAGTACTTTTCTACCTACCTTGATAAACTTATTGACCAATTTAAAATAAGTACTAGCTGAGTTTAACCATGTGCATTATTCACGTTATTAGATCATTACTATATATGTCATCATGGTAGGAAAAAATAGTTCAAATTATTCTTCCATTTGTGTGTTATGTGTTAAAATGACATATTGAGAAATTGTATTTTGTAGCAAAAAGATAATATAATTTCAAAATTAATAAAATCATCTTTATCTTTATATAACAGGTATCTAATAAAACACTAGTCGTTATTATAATAATGTAATCTTATCTCAAAGCATAGATAACATTGATGTGGCTAGTAAGTGGGTATATGAAATATGGATATACATATACATATTGGTTGCAACTTGATTAAATTTAGAAGCCGTCTAGAAACATCAAGCAAGTGATTCTAGATTTGACTTCTTTTAATGCAAAAAAAATGATAAATACTCTATACGTCAACCAATCAACATTGCATTAATGTTTGAAAATATGATCACTACAATGATTAGGCACGTCCAACTTGTTTCCACTAAAAAAAACTTCATTATCTTATTTTTGTATAAATTATGTATTCTCTACCCATAACAATATATTAATCTATCGAATCTTGTGGAACTTAAGTAAACGGTAGATTCTTCTTAAATTTTTTAACTTTGATACATGTTTAAGTCAGATATCAAACCTAGACTTTTTTAAAATAAAAAAAAATACCAAACCTAAAATGTGAATTAAGTTAGAAAAACTCGTGTCATCTTATTTAAGCGCCGATAATTATTGCTTCTCTTATTTGATACGCAAGTGGAAGTATAACCAATTTTGAATTTAAGAATTGAGAATGCTTTATTGGTTTGAATTTGATGTGGTTGGTTGAAAATGGCCTAGCTAACTAGTAGTAACATATTACAGCTTCATTGGCCCCGCAAGAGTTATTTGGATGGTTGTTGTGTCATTGCCCTCAACCTCTCACATCAGTTCAAATTGTGATTTAAATGTATCATCATTTTATTATTGATATCATATCATTTGCAGTTTCTATTACACAAATAAAAATATGGAAATCTTAATTTGTGTTTTAAAGATGCATTTTAATATAGAATTTGTGTTTTAAAAGTTGTACATTCGACTATGATTTATCTATGATTGATGATGACAATCGGAGTAGGTGTTTTGCGATGGAATGCGATTGTTCTCCATCAAAGGGGAATGTTTATCCTTGTGCCAACAAAATGAAGATTGTGATGCGATTTATGCTGAGATGTGGGGTATGTATATCGGTATGAATTTGGTTTGGAGACAAGAGATTACCCATCTTCAAGTGACTCAAAAGTGTTAGTTGACATGGTAACAAGAAACTGCAACATTAAGGGAAATATTCCTACCCTAATTCGTTGTATACGTGAGCTTAAAAATATGAATTGGCTAATTAACCACACTTGACGTGAAAGAGAAAGATAAGCTGATTGCCTAGCCAATTTTAGCCTTACTTTGAATTCTTTTCATATTCATGTTTTGGAGGCTCCTTCTATAGATATTCAGAGACTTCTTTTCATAACATTTTTGGCACCGGCATGCTCGTGTAACATTGTAGTTTTTTTGTTTCTTTTCCTCGGGCTTTTGTCCTCTTTTTGTACAAAAAAAATATTCAATAATCGACAACTACATTTATTATTTGTATTATGATTTTAATGGGTTAATTGCCGGTGTAAATTACTTTTATACCAATATCCAATAAAAACTTGTCAAACAACCACATAAACTCACTTGATAGTTGTTTTTCTAAAAAAAAAATGCTAATTAATGCCCTTAGAAAAATTAAATATAACAAAAGTATATTGAAATTTGTGTATTTGACTTTTAAAAACATAAAAAAATGCTAAAAGATTAAAATATGATATTTTTAATGCAAAATTTTCTTTTTAATTATTTTAGCATACAACTATATACAGTACAACTATATATTACTCCCTCCGGTCTCATATATAAGAAACAAAAAAAAAATTACAAAGTCTTAAATATATAAAATAATTGAAAACTCATGATTTCAAGAGAAGATGACTCTGATAATCTAAAGTTTTATTAAAAGATATATAAAATCTAACAAAAAATTATTCTTCTAGAGAATCAAATTATTCTCCTAAATAATTCCTCTCAGAAAATCTCTATGACCATTTGAGGAATCTAAATTGGAGAAATACTAAACTTTTTTTTTGGTCGAAAGAGAAATACTAATACCTTAAAAGATTAAATTGGTCCATCGTTGAGCTGGGTATAGTTTGGGCCAGTTCATAGATCTGGGCCAATGTTGAACAAGTTTATGGAAAATGTTACCCCCACCCCTACAATTATATTTTCACTTCCTACAAGTTTACTATTAAATTGTCCATTTTGTCCGCATATGTACTACCTAAAACCATTCATTTTTCACAAAAAACGATTCTCTCTCCCTCCTTCCTTTCTATGTGTAACAACAAAAACAAAATTTATTTTAGCCATACTTTGTGTTGCATTTGGGAATTGCTACTTTCAATTTTAGAAATATGATTTAAAAGAACTAATTTGATCAATTTCCACCCTTTGCCAAAAACTAACAATATTAATTTCAACTTCTAACATTGGTTGTTTAAAAAATATATTTGAGTGTTAAATTGACTACGGAGTATCTAAAAACAAATCCAAGAACTAAAATGACTAATGGAAGAAATATTTGGGAATTTGTTTGTAATTTGATAGATTTAAATATTAATAATGAGATGGTTACACTTTCAAAGCAGTGTTTTAAAAACCGGACCGAACCGGCCGGTCGGACCGGTTGAACCGCGAACCGGAGGGGTAGCCGGTCTGGTTCAAATGTTGGACCGGACATGTAGTTAGACCGGAGCGAACCGCTAAAAACCGGCGAACCGACGGTTTTCTAGAACCGCCGGTTTGATTGCGTTTGCTATTTTTTTATTTTATTTTTAAATCAAAATGACGTCGTTTTTTTTACATAATTTTTTTAAAAAAAAAGTAAATAAAAAAAACTAAACTAAAACAAATAGTGTCCGAAACAAATATGTCTCCTTGGAATTAAATTTATTATTAGACTTTGTTATTTCGTTTATATTGCGATTAGATTATGTTGCAACTAGACTTTGTTTAAAATCTATTTGGTTTTGTAATTTGTATTATTTTATAGTGCGTGGTAACAATATTTAAGATTTGAATTTAAGAACTTGTGAGTTGCGACATTATGACATTTTAAATTTTTAAAATTTTTAGTTGTTATTAACTTTTTAAGTGATCGAGTCATCATGTTCGACCAGTTTAATAGCTATATAATTTTATTAAAGAGACCGGTTCATTCCTTCGATTTATGCATGCGGTTCAACCAGTGACGCGGTGGTTCGACCAATGAACCAGTGACCCAGTACCCTCTCCGGTTCAATGACCGGTCCGATTTTTAAAACAATGTTTCAAAGCACCTAAATTGGATTTTTTTTCTTTTCGAAATGTCTCTGTTCCACTAAACAAACACCAAAATATTCCTCCGAAAAACTTCCATAATGTCCTCTAGGCCTGCAGCTATGCTATAGCGCCCTTCGGATGGTTGCCAATGGTTGGGCCATGGCGTTACAAATATAAAAATTATTTACAAAATTATGAATACTACTATCTTACTATTCTTTATTACTCTATTCGGTCCTATATATAAGAAAAATTTTGTTTTTTAGGTTCATTGTAAAATAAATTTATTTATACTATAATGTATCAATTTTACAATGAACCTAAAAAATAAAATTTTTCTTATATATAGGACTAGAGGGAGTATGGTTGTTAGTTTGTTGATTTTGATAATAGTTTACCGCTCGAGTAGATAGTAAAAAAGTTGGGTAAAATTTGTATATACATTAATACATATATCATACGATTCTTCTTCATATCACAATTAAAGTAACTTCACAAAAACACATCTCAAAAAAAATACTCCCTCCGTCCTATAATATAAGCAAGAAATTTTTTTTAACATTTATTAAGAAAAGTAAAATGTGATAGTTTGAAATATGACTTTTTGTGTTTTTCTTGAAATAAGTCTCATTGGAAGATGTAAAAAAATTTTTGACTGGTTATTGATTATGAGGAAAAGAAGAGAGAGAGTAAATTTTATGAGAATAACTAAAAGTAAACCTTGAAAATGGTAAAAATTGGTTTTTTTCCTTATAATTTGGGACAAGAAAAAATAGTCTTTTTTATTATAATATGAGACGGAGGGATTACGTCGCAATTGACAACGGCGCTTGAGTGTAGGGGTGGCAAAATGGGCTCAGACCGCCATTTTTGGCGTGTTGGACAAAGGTCTTTAACTCGCCATCTTAAGTTGGCCCGCCCCGCCTAGCCCGCTTAAAAAACGGGACGGGTTTGCCCGCGGGCTTTGTAACTTTTTTTTTACTTAAAATGAAAATTAAGCATGCATTGATGAAATATTTGAGATATATTTTGTTTTGTCTTTTATTTGTCTTGTTAACGACTAATTACTACTCCGGTCTAAAATATAAATAAATTTTAATCAAATACAAACTTTTAATTTTATCTAAAATCAAAGTAACTAAAGTAACTAGCACTTTAATATTTGATTGAGGATAAATAAATAAATAAGAAAGGGCCTAAATGGGGCGGGCATGCCTACTTTGCCACCCCTTACTTGAGTGTCGTCTACAAGCACAAATCTACAGAGGATATTTTGGTAAATTCTGAAATTGTGATTAAAAACAAAAATTGAAGTTTGAATAGTAATGAATGAAAAAACGGCGCTTGAGTGTCGTCTAGAAGCACAAATCTATAGAGAGGAAAATAAGTGAGTATATATATATCTCGATATGCTAAAAGCTCTCTCTGCACTTCCTTCTTCATTCTCCTCCTCCGTAACTAGGTATTTATTCATTTTCGCACATTCAAATTCAATTAACTCATTAATTAATATTCTTCTTCTTCTTCAATTTGATTTGATTATAGTGTTGCGGCGAGGAAAATGAGCACTTCACCAATAATACATCCCAAATTCATTTCTGTTGAAGCCGCTGATATACATTCCAGAACTAAATCTGACGGTTGTAAATTCATTACTCTTAATTCTTATATATGCAATAATATCATTTATTTATTTATTTTTAATTCAGGTTTGAGATTCAGCTTTGTCTCCTATAACATATTGGCTCAGGTAATTCATTGCTCAACAAGGTTTAGTTAAATTAGGTCATTAGTTATCAAAGGGTTGACTTTTCTTCTAATTACATTAAGTATAGTAAGAATTATATCGATTTCAAATCTGATATGTACTTTGATACATGTATTTGTAGTAACATTTGTTTTAATACTTTTTTTTTGTAATGTAATGTAGGTTTATGTGAAGAGCGCTTTTTTCCCACACTCACCTCCTTTGTCTCTCAAGTAATGTGCTTTTTTCATCTTAAATTTTGAATTTTTTAATTATGTAAATTGAATTTTAATTGTAAAATGTGATTTTGCTTGCTGCAGATGGAAACATCGATCAAACTCGATTTTGGAAGTTCTTAAGAACTTGGGAGCTGATTTTTTCTGCCTACAGGTTTTTTCTTCTTCTTATATTTACTTTACTTATGCGTTGAGTTTCAGTTATTTGATTACTTTCGTTTGAATAATGTTTTTTGTTATGCTGATTTATTTCAGGAAGTTGATGAGTTTGATAACTTTTACAAAGGAAAAATGCAGGAGCTGGGATATTCTTTTATTTATATGAAGAGAAGTGGAGAGAGAAAGCGTGATGGTTGTGGCTTATTTTACAAGCATGACCGGTATGTATATCTTTTCTGCAATACTCAACAAAGAAAGCATGTAATTTTGCTTAGAGCGGTTTAGTATGTAGATTTTCCTAGAGTTAAGTTATAACCGGTGAGTAGATAGGAACCTAGGATCACGGTTTTGAAAATGGTGTGGACATCAAGGTTTCTGATGTCTCTTTTTGCAGTTCTATTAGTTATATTTGACCGCAATTTTCTTCAATATCAAGGATCGCATTCTGTCTATTCACCAAATAAAAAAGAAGGATCACGTTGCATCCGCAATTGTGATCTAAAAGTACGGAGAGCCTCACATTGGCTAGAGATATAGTCCAAGTAGTAGTGTTTATAAGACTCGAACAGTCCTTGCCTTATAAGCCAATTGTGTGGGGTGGGATTAAGCCTAAAATCCAACTTCAAAGATTGTATCAGAGCCTCTCATAGATCCGCTTCAGATGTCTAATCCTTGTCACTCCACTCCCATTGATCCAAGTTTCAAACGTCAAATCCAGAGCCTGCAGGGGTATGTTAAGAGTCTCCTGTAGGATAGAGATATGATCTAACTAGTGCTTATAAGGCTTGGATAATCGTTACCTTACAAGTCAATTTTGTGTGGTTGAGTTTAACCTAAAACCCAAATTCTAAGAACAACCTTAGCTAGGATATTGTATCTGGAAATATGTTTTTCACTTTTTTGAATAAAGCAACTACCATAACTTTGCTAATCCAAGGGAAGGGACCAAAGTTTGTGTTTTATTGCTTTAAAATCTAATACCCTTTTTCTCTTATGTCAACATATTAGTTGAGTGTAAGTTTCAAGCTGGGAAGATTTTGAATATTATTCTAGTAATCCTACAAGCACTTATATGATATTATTCCTAAGAAAATTTGGTTAACAGATAATGAATAACAAAAATTCAAATGTACTTAAGCAATAATGGTATTCTTGTTTGTTATCAGTTAATTGTTACTCAGGAAACTGTGGTTAATTGTTGCCTTCTTATTTGCATTTTCTGGAAACAATGGAACAGATGTCATTAAATCTTCATTTGATATTCTTTCAGTCTTTTTGACCTATAATCTTTATTAACTTGTATCCTTACCTTGTGTTGTTTTAGTGCAGAGTTGGTCTTGGAAGAAAAAATTGAATACAATGATCTTGTAAAGTCAATTCAAGATGGGAACTCTTCAAATTATGAACACAACAATGTCCAGACAACCCAGCCAGATAAACAAAAGGATAATGCAACCAAAAGTGGTAAATGCAAATTGAAATAAAATGATTCTGTGCATGTGTGTGTGTGTGTATGTATAAATTTATTCTTAATAAAAAGGATTTTCATATCGTGACTCAAGTTGAGCCTGTACTGTTTTGGTATTCTTACATATTTATTAATAAACTTGTGGATGCAAAATTTACTTTCTGTTACTTGATTGATAGATATTGCTGCATTGATTGTTTTTAGGACAGAAAATAATTTTCTGTTAATTGTACAGACTTCTGAGCATTTGGCTTCTTCATTAACTGGTTTTCTGATGCAGGACCTAAATCGGGTACAGAAGATCGTGGAGATCCCAATGATCCTCGTGTGAGACTAAAACGTGATTGTGTTGGAATTCTGGCTGCATTCAAATTCAAAGGTCCCTCTCGTCAATTTCTTATTGTAGCCAACACACATCTTTATTGGTATGAAGTGGCTTCTGTTTGTGTTTATTTTTTCTCATTTGCGACGTTAAATGAATTTTTGACTTAATATCGATTGAGATATGTGAATATGGGTTTGCGTAACTTTAGTGGTAGGATTTATAAATTACATACAAATTTCTGTACCAGGGATCCAGAGTGGGCTGATGTCAAACTTGCACAAGCTAAATATCTTCTATCTCGTTTGTCACAATTCAAAACACTGGTATCAGATAAATACGAATGCATACCTGAAGTGATTGTGGCCGGTGACTTCAACTCTCAGCCAGGAGATATGGTACCAAGCATTTCTAAAATCTTGTCTATTTCTTATTTTCATTAATTGATAGCAAAACCGAACCAATATGTACCAAAAGAAAACAAAAAAAACTGAACCAATAATCTTTTGAGTTTAAATTATATGAAATCAATCACCATGTACACTAATTGGGGAATTTGTGTCACCATTGCTCTTTTATTGTTTCAGTTGGTTCATTCACATTTTTCTGAGTCATGCTTGAACACTTATTCATAGTTGTAGGCGTGCTTTCAAAATTTGTGCCGTGTTTTCTTCAATGTTTTACTAATACGTTTGATCTCTTATGTTTTACAGGTTTATCAGTACCTTATATCAGGCAACCCATCATCAGAACTGACGACTGATTATATAGAGGAGCGTCCAATTCCTTTAAGTAGTGTCTATGCTTCTACAAGAGGAGAGCCACCATTTACAAATTACACACCTGGCTTCACTGGAACACTCGATTATATATTATTTTTCCCCTCAGACTACATTAAACCAATTAGTTATCTTGAGCTTCCAGATTCTGAAGCAGCTGATATTGTTGGTGGACTTCCAAACTTTAGTCATCCAAGTGATCATCTACCAATTGGTGCTGAATTTGAAATCAACAAGGACTAAATATTGTACGGCAAGTGCTATTTGAGCTCAGTTTTTCTTGTTTTGTCCTTTCTCATTTGTCAATTTTGAACTAAGCTGAGATCAAGTGTACAATGAGCATAATCATGGTCATGAAGTCAATACTGCCATTTGGCTAGAAGCAAAAAGTGTCACAAAAAAGCAAACAATTTAGGATATTTTCATCCGTGACGAAAATTTCATAGGTCTGACTTCTTACCTCTGATAAATTTGCAGTTGAATCTTTTTGAAGAAAGTGGTTATATATTGACAATTTGAAATTTTTGTTATCCTTTTATTCATGTAACATATTTCTCATCGACTATAGACAATAAACTCTGTTGTGCATCATTTTGGCCGCACAAACATTTTTGGAGTAACTAAATGCTCTTTTTAACTTCAGCGAAAAAAGGTAAAGTAAAATATTCCAATTTTTCTGTTGATCTTGAAACCAAAGTTATCAATTGTGCTTATTACCAGGCCATTATTACGCTTACCAGACTCTTCGGTATAAATCTTATTAATTTTTTATGTTATGTGGTCCACATTCTTGAACTGGCCAGTTCAGCCAGAGATTGACATAATCATAATAGTGATCTTATTTGATGGCTCTAAGATATTGTCAATTCTGATTGAAGAAATCAATCTCTATTGTCAATTCTTGTCACATTGTATGTTTCACTATTCACTATTTTCTTTCTTTCTTTCTATGTACTTGCATTGCTATATGCTATCAAATTCTAAGTACTGCTACTTTATTATGCTGAACTGTAAATAACAGAACCTAGTCTGGATTTGCTACTCTGTACCGTGTTAATGCAAAAATGATTTGTGTATGTTTAGATTGACGGTGGCTTTGACAAAAGCTCTGTTGTTGAAACTTGAAACTTCAAAGTGTAGCTTTTGTGAAAATTACAATGGCTCATTGTGATTTTGACAATCTTACCGTCAATCTGAACATGCATTTTTAGTGTATTTAGGTTATTGTTGGGAGAGAGCAAATGCCCATTAGTCCACGGCAACCATTTATTGCGTTGACGTTAAATGTACTTTGGAACACGCGCCAACGGTAAACCAACACTCTAGACACATATTTACATGTTTAGCTAGTACTATGTGGGATCATGGTTGTTGTTCTATAGCTTATTTTGCACTGTATTATCTCAAAGTTGGACGGTTCTCGTTAATGTCTATTTAAGTTTTTCTTAGGTCTTGTTACTATCATGTCATTTTTCATTAGATTAAAGTGGGGTCCCTTGCAAATTTAAGCCCTGTTATTGGAACCTTTTGTTTCAAATTTGGGACCACGAATACTGCAACTTGCATGTTGCAAGAGGTCATTACAATAATTGATTAAGTTGATTTTGATATATTTGAATTGACTCTAACTTAAAATTAGAATTTGAGGTTTTATGCCTCTATAACTGAATTCTGGCCTCAATAATCTTATTGTTCAACTAGTTTTTACATAAATCTATCCTAATATAAACCACTTTTAACATTTCAATTGGTAAGATTCTCTAAAGAAGTGTGTAGACAATGTTGGAATTATCTAGACACATCTTATAAAAACATCTGATATAAAATTGAGCTTGAAATAAAAAATCTTTATACAATGTTTCTATCTTAAAATGGTATTTGATATTGAAACATAAGCCTAATCACATGGCTATAAAAGGCATTACGTAAAGACTTTGAATAACTGTGAAATGGATTTCTCCATTTTTCATTTTCTGTACTATACTATGGTTTTGAGAGAATAATGTGACATTAAATGAGGTTTGTACATCGTTTTTCTAGGTAACAAGATTAATACATCTTTTACTGCTGAAAAAAAATTACATTCTCTGCCCTAGTTAACATCTTGCTTAGTATTAATTAGTCTTTAGATGGAAGGTAAATATCATTTTTCCCTCATCCCTGGGAAGGATTATAGGTACTACCATGACCTTATCCCAAGGGTCGTTATAGAAACTTTAAATAAGGTACGCTGCGAGGCCATCAAATATTTGACATTTCAACTAATTTTGTTTATGAATTAGAATCAAAGTGGTGCTTGAATTAAATTCTTCATGTGGCCATAATAAATGTTCAGTACATTATACATAATGAAATTTTAAATTTTGAGGGAGCTTGACTAAATAAATCATTGAACTAAAATATTACAAGAAAAAAAATGTTTTTAACAGTTTTGTTTTTTTGAGTGTGCATGAAGTTTTCAACACTATTTAGCGGTAATTAATTTTTTTGAAAAATTTGTCGGATACATGATATAACTTGTTCCCTCTCAATTAATTTTCTTTTTGCATGTAAGAGTTGGAGATAGAAAATCTTGTTCGCTATTAGTGTGAATTCAACATCCACTATGAGAGTAACGACCTCGATGTAACCAAAAAAAGAGTAACGACCTCGTTGGTAGGTAATCTGTAAATTAATTTTGTAAAGAACCTCCGCTGTCTTTGAAAAGCTATGCAACTTTAGTAAGGGCCAAAAATTCCGTTTAGGTTAGTGGAGACAATTGATCACGACTCTTGTTGATTTAAGTTCCCAATTTTCTCATCCAATTAAGCAGTTCCATTTTGACAAAGAATCGGAATTTATGTGGTCTACAATCTTACATTCAGCACGACATTCTATTTGAACCGATATTTTAAAAACCAGACCAGATAGACTTTTAAATCATCACAATATATGATTTAAACCACAGTTAAATCATATGACAATTGATAAATATATTTTTTTATTAAAAGATGGCAAAAATGTAATCAATAAAAAAATCAATTGAACATGATTCAACTGCCAGTTCAACCAAACTGTAATATAACCAGATTAAACCAACCGACGAATTTGTAACATTGATTGAAACTGTCTTATTTTTTGTTTTGATTCTCCGAACATGTGGGATTAGGATTTGCTGCTGTTAATAAATAATATAGTATCACGTAGTAATCAATCTTGTCCATTGATTTTACATCGGACGGTTATAATATATACACATCAAAATGATCCCGACCATTAATTTAAATCAGATGGTTGATACTGTAACTGTGTTAACACGGTTACAACATGCAATCTGTTACGAAACATGTGAATGAATGCGTGTATGAATGTTCTAGATTACATTTGTTGATATGAATAAATAGTCTTTGAGCATCAAAAAGAGAAAATTTTAGTGGTGAGATTTATGAAAATGTATAAGTTTTCTTTTCATAGTAGTGTAGAACTTGCAAAATGGAAAATATTGTACACAATGTTGAACACTTCAATTTATTTTCGAGTAGTGTAATTTGCTAAACACAAATAGCCACAATATGACAATATTGAGGTTAACCAGCTTTTGGCAACAAAAATAAAAGAGTTACCAGTGTAGTATAACATAAAATAATAAGTACTAGCTAGTATTTTTGCTTAAATATTATTCATTACATCATTAAATAAAAATTAAACACTTCCCATAGATGTAATTTTGCTACAAAAGTAGGAAACATTTCATTTTAATAAATCTTAGCTTATTATTAATTACAAAAGTTCATCTCAAATTTGGTACTTTTTTTTTTATAATAAATAAATTTGATACTAATATATATAAACATTAATATTATTATAATATATACTTTTGAACTAATACTACACATTACAAACATGATATAACCTCTATTATTGATGCAATGTTAATTTGGAATAACTGGAACAGAGAAATATGGCTCTGCCATTGGTGCTTCAATTCCCATCATTCTTGATTCACTAGCAACATCTCCAAGGAAACCATTGTAGAATGCTTTAACCTTAATTACTATGTAAAGAAAAGATGTTGCAAGGTAAGAGAATCCCAACCTGTGAAGCTTTTGAGCTTGAGTTAGATTTTTGCTATGTTTTGCACCCTTTAGGTCAAGTGATCCTCCCTTGTTATTGTTATCTTTGTTGAAGTTGCCATGATCTTCAGGGTAGATTATGCTATTCTCTATTCGATTATATCGGTAGCTTTTGCGACGAGATAGTGTTTTTTTGCTTCCTCTTTCACCATAAGAAGCTGCACAATGCATTAGTGTTTGGCATCTTACATCATTAACAAGTTGTGAAGCCATGTTTGGTTATGTGTGATATGTGGATGTTAAGGAGTGTCCTCTCTTACTTACCCTTTGTCTCTTCTAAATTTTAATTGATGTTTTTAAGGATTGGTGTAGGTTTATATAGAGAGGCCAAATGAAGGGAAGTAGATTGTTTGTGGTCACACAATCATACTTGCCTGTATAGGAAGATCGTTGGATTAAGATCGGACAATTCATGTTCATATTTTGGTGAGGCCTATTCTATCAATGAAGATTGTAAGGTGAAAATTGTCCCGACTTATAAACAACCATCTTATTAAGAGTCCCAAATCTTATAAATAAATAATTGATGTTTTAAGTGAGTAAAAATCTAACTTTACAAGTTGATTTTGTATAAAGTTGAATTAAGTTCAACCCAAAATTCTAAGAGTATTTAACTGTCTGATTGAAATTAGACGAATGGATTTGTGTGAATACCAACTACAAGAATCCGAGTATAGAAAAGTCGAGAATCTACAAGGTTTAATTATTAATTTATAAAAAATGATAATAAGTGTCGTAAAAACACATGGTAAGCAACTAAAGATATACATCTTATTTTATTTTATTTTAATGGAAGAGAAAATAAAATCCAAAATTTTAAAGAGGAAATAATTACACATTAACAAAAAGCAGACGGACAACAAGCTGTGACGCTAATCCTTTTTGAATAGCAAAACCTAATCTTTGAAACACTACATCCCTAGACCTAGGCGTCACGACATTACAATGCATAACCTTTTGAACTCTTTTCAAAAAGTTTACAGCCTCTAGTGCTAGAAATCCAAAAGTGTCAAAAGCAAACGGTATAAAAATATGTTAGTTGTCGGAACATGCTTTCTCATTTTTAAAATTTGTTTTATTCTTTAAAAGTTAAAAAAAAAATGTCATTTTTAACACAAATTATAAGATAATTTTTATTTCTTTCAATTCTTTAATTTATACTCTTAAAACACTGGTTAGCAAGACATTTAATTTATTAGCATGAGTTAATTTATTGATTACTAGAAATGACTGCAAAATATCATGCATGAAGAAGAAAATGGGGTCCCCATAATTAAGAACGAGTACAAAATGCACGTGAAAGGTAGGGACATATTAGGACGAGCAGGGTAGTATTGTCATTTTCATTTCAATTTCAATGGCATGCAAGTTGGGTTGGATAACGTAATTGCATGGTAAGGAAGCATAATATACCTTACAACTTGCTTGTTGGAAGGTTTCTAAAATCAAAGTTTCAATTCAGAAAGGATTGGAAATTAAGTGGTTGATTTTATATGTAGTACGTTTCTCTGAATTTTGAATCACAAATTTTCTTTCACATGATTTTTTATTTTGTTTTATTTAATTTGAAGAGGAAATATCAAATATATTTTCTTTCACATTTATATATGTGTTGTGGCAGATATGAGACAACTACATTTTTTTTATTTTTTTTGATAAATTATGAGACAACTACATTAATACTTAACTAATTGAACTATTAGAGTAAAATAAGCTCTAAAGTTTGATAGAGATCGAGAAAAACTTATTAGAGTTCATCTTGATCAATTGATATGAGATATGAATGGTATACATAATTTTCCTATTTATATAACTCAATTGCGCTAATCAATTGAGAAACTAACTTTTAACTAATTTTTCATTAACTTCTAACTAAACTCTATTGATTCTATATTTCGAATGGTCCCATAGATATAGGATAAGAGAATTCTTAACACCTATGAAACCCCGATACTCCAAAACTGGCAAAGTATCGTGTCCGATATGTATCCGATACCGATACTCGCCCGATACTCTTCGATACTCGTATTGGAGAGTATCTGACAATTAATATTATTTTTTTGAAGAAAAAATTACCGATACGTGTCGGATACTTCTCGATACACGTATCAGAGAAGTATCAGACAGCTAATGTCCTATAATGATAGAATTAGAGGACATCATACTCATACAATCTGTGTTTCCTCTTAAATAGTGAATGTTAGGAGATGATGTTCTTTGTGTGATACTTTTGATGTTTTTTTTGGATAGTACTAGTTATGTTATTTTTTGTATTACTTACTTAACTTAAAATATGTAATCGTCACTTGTTTGCTCAATATGTAATCGTCAATTGTTTGCTCAGTTTGAGTAATTTTAATTTTAATTTATTATCATTTTCGATTTCTGTTATGTTTATATATTGTGCATTTATATATTTAATTTTAAATTTAATTTTTAATTAACGTATCACGACAGTATCGTATCGAGGATTTTGAAAATTTTCCTGTATCGTCGTATCGGTATCGTGTCACGTATCCGGGCTTCATAGCTTAACACATAAGCTTGAATTACAAAGTCCAAACTTAGTCCGATGATGAAACTAAAAGGCGATCTTCAACACTATTCAACATTATCTCATTTATTCACTTTAAAGGTAAAAATTTTAGCCACTAGATACTTCTTGATAAAAAAACACTATTCAACATTTATAATGGTAAGAGACTCGATTTAAGTAAATATTCAGAAGTTTAACTCTCGCTTATGAATATTTGCTTGAGAGAAAATAATTGATTTTGTCTCCAACAAAAATTAAGTGGGGAGTGGTGAATATTTCTTAGTTATAGTTATTAAAAAAAGTACATACATATAAAATATAGAAGAGTGTGATCAAAAGACAAAATGCATGGCACATAGAACCTATATTTAATTTGGAAATAAAAAAAGAGTTAACTCGAAATCAATTGAAATGGAAAATTAACGGAATAATTATGGCGGTGCTATTTTTCCCGGCTGTTCCAGAATCTTGCTATTTCCAAGCATTTTGATTAATTTTGTCTATATATCTATGTTTATTTTTGGACGAGCAAGAATTGATGCATAACCATTCTTATTTGGCTATATTCAATTTCTGGTGAAGATTGGTTAGACGTACCGTAGAACTTACTAGAGGAGGGGAAAGACAAATGTTGATTTTATGGCTTATTGTTGGTAGCTTATAGTTGATAGTTTATGATTGATGACCGATATATTGTAGATAATCTTAATGCAGTGTTTGTAAAATTTGTGATTTAGCCGACTAATATGTAAAATAATATAAAAGGGCATTATTAATTTTCAATAAAATTTATTTTAATTTTTTTTGGAAAAGAAAATTTATTTTAAACTAATATTTAAAATAATATTTTGAGGGGGATTCATCGGTTAATTCATTTGTATCCGGTTTACATAAATTAATGGGGGCGAATGAACTTACAGTTTAGTATGATAAACACAAATTTTTGTGCACCATCATGTTTGTCTTCATCTTCTTCTTGTTTGAGTATTTACAATCGTCCCACGCAAGATCAATAACAACTACAAGACATAAGCTATAATTAGTTTATTGGTCTTACCAAACAGACTCTTATTTTAGGCCTTTAAATATGTTAAGTCGTCTTTGAGTAAAGGAGATCGAAAAGAAAAAATATATATATATATATATATATATATATATATATATATATATATATATATATATATATATATATATATATATATATATAATGTAATGCTAATGCACACCCACTCACTTTTGTGAAGGTGTGCATTAGCAACATACACCTCATAATAAAACAAAAAATCTTTATTTTTAATTTAAAAAATAGAATTTAGGGATATAAATGTAATTTTAGTATTGTTTTTTCTCACTTCTCCATTTTTCTTTTAAGTCATTTTGTCACAAACTCATTATGTCATTGGTAAAAAAAAAAACTAACTCATGCATACTTGATCTTGATTGAGTTTTTTTTTTTAAGCATGATCTTGATTGAGTTTGTTTTCCCTGTTATTATTTTTTCTTATAAGGAATTTTCGTAGTACTTCTTTTTGCCTGCTGCATGTTATAAATATATATGAATTTTTTTGTTTTCAAATTAATCTTATTTTACTAACATTAATATTATCTTTTTTAACAGTATTTTTTGTTATGTGCTCTATTATTTTTCGTTTAAAATATTTGGTTTATAGGTTTGTTTTTTAAGAAGGTATTTCTTTTAAATGAAGTTTACGGTATGCATGTGTTAGTTTTTTTTTTTTTGTGTTATGTTTTTTTAGTGTTAAGTTTTTTTTACCCAATGACATAATGGGTTTGTCACAAAATGACTTTAAAGGAAAAATGGAGAAGTGAGAGAAAACAACATTAAAATTATATATCTACCCTTAAATTCTATTTTTTATTAAATTAAAACTAAAGATTTTCTTATCTTATTATAAGGTGTATGTTGCTAATGCACACCTTCACAAAAGTGAGTGGGTGTGCATTAGCATTACCCTATATATATATATATAATGTTGTAGTTCTCTATTTAAAACCGGTTCTTAATCCTCACCAAATTACCTTTTCTATTGTTTTTGTAATTTTGGCCCCTCGTCTTATTTTTGGGTCATTTTTTTATTAGCCACATTTTTACTAATATGAATATTTAAGGTGATATAATAACGGCATAAAAAATAACTCAAAACTAAAAGGAGGTCGACCAAATTCATAAAATGTTAATTGAGGACAAACAAAACTAATATTACAATTAAAATGGGGAATAGTTCCCGTGAACATTATTTAGTTGATAGAAATATTGCATACGATATGTTGTGATCAGGGTTTTTACTCTAATAATTCCACTTATTCACTTTAAAAATAAAATTTTAATCGCTAGCCTCGTTGACAAAAAACACCAAGAGGATCAAAACTTTATTTTTTGTAAAAGTAGGCGAATAAAAATGTATTTAAACTCTTCACCAAAAAAAAAAAAATGTATTTGAACCTTTTCAATTTTTTGATGTCATTGTGTTGTTGCACATAGGAGGAATGTTCTTGATTTTACTTTATAATTGAGATGTCATCAATATGCTTTTTTCACCTTTGTTTAGCGGTGACTATTCTTCATTGAAAAACTATTTAGCATATAATATAGGTTCTCTCCTTTCAATTAATTTTTTTCATACGCAAAAGTTAGAGATCAAATCTCTAATCACTTACTTAGAGTATCCAGATTCTTTACATCTTAGAACAATCTATTGTTAGCCATAACGGTCCAACCTATGCTGAGGCCTAAAAAAGTTTTGCGAGGCCTTACAAAAAAACATAATGTTTATAGAAACAAATAAAAATATATTTAAGAACCCCATCTTGATTAGCTGAACTGGGAAAATATATATAAATAATTTATCACATTATATATTTATAACTAAATTAAATATTTTAAAGGGTTTTTTTTTACAAAAATTGAGACTTAAAATACTTGTTCGCCCTTAAATTGGTCCTTTTGATATCAAATGACTAAACAAATTTTATATAAACTTCTTAATATCATCTTAAAATTTAAATTAAGTTCAACTCTGTTGAAACAACTAGTAAGGAAATAATAACGAAAGCAAATGATAATAAACACACAAAAAGTTTGATAACAGAGTTTCTCAAGCGGTGGGTATGTCTTCTACCGTAGAGTTCGCCACAACATGTTTCTATTAGAGATGTTTAACAAAAGTAGAGTAAATAGAGCTTTAATAATACTTGAAGCCGTTCTCGTGAGATTAACTCCGTTGGTAAATACATCACATTTTATATGTATAGGAGTCAAAGTTCAAATCCAAAGATGTAATTCTAATCACTAGACTATAAAAAAAATACGAAAAGTCAATTCAATTGGGGCATCCTTAGTTATGGATTTGGATCCTCTCCAATTTTCTCTCTCCAATTCCATCTCTAATTATTTTTATGCGTCTTTCTCTCTCATCATTTCTTCTCTCTCATCATCACTTGTTTATTTTTTATTATTAATTTCTCTCTCTTCACACTCACGAAAAAAAAAATTAGAGAAAAAATTGGAGAGGATACAAATCGGTTAGTTATATATCATTTTTTGTTCATCGAGCTGAATGAATGAATGAAGTAAAAGGACCGTTGATAGTGCTATATGGAAAGATAAAAAGTAATGTCCAAGAAAGAAAGAAATTAAAGTGGAACCGTTGATGAAGAAAAAGTGGTATTTCCTTTCCTTAGCGTGACAATATGCTATAATGTCTAATGCGAATATTTGGTCATTGCCTAAGTCAGTGCCATAATGCTTTGAACTTGGACACCCACTAGGAATAGGTGGTACAATATGGAATCTTAGCTTAGCTTAGCTTGGTTCCCCCAAACACATGGGAAACGTTTAAGCCTACATAGTCATTGTCATGAAATTGAAAATTAAAGTGGATTCACGAGTCTCGTATCGAATGTGAAATGACCTGAAGATATGTTTATAAGTAGAAGAAATTATCACATGATAAGTTAGTTTGTAGAATTTAATGAATCGTTACTTAAAATTCTAAGATGATGTAACTGTCTCAAGCTGCTTTAATCGAGATGAAACACCCTTTTCAAAAGCATTTGTCTTTTATTAAGAGAGATTCACAAGAAAGAAAAGAACAATTGAGCCCGCTAGTAATATGTTCTTGGGGATGCATGAGACTAATACGAGTGGGGAGTGTTCGTCGATGTACAAAATATGTTTAAAATGCGATTCTTCGTATCTTTAAAGACAAAGTGACAAATGAAAGAGTCAAATTAACAATTTAACGAGGGAAGACCATTCAACTTTGAGACTATGTAGTTAAAGAAAAATTTATAAAAATGATTAAATATATTTTTAATCTCTATAAAATTGTGAATTTTTAATCGTAGCCACTCTGGTGTTTGTGTAAGTGCTTCGTACAATTCGGTATGAGTCCAAATGTAGCACATAGTAGCAATGGTTTCTGGTTTGCATGAACCAATTTATGCAACACTTGTGGGACTAGGTGTTGGTGATTTTACCGTGGGACGGACAGCCCTCAAAGCTGCTTCAAGCAAAATGGCAAAACATGATAAAGCATGTTCTGACAATCAACATGTTTTTATACCTTTTGCTTTCGACACTTTTGGATTTCTAGCACCAGAGGCTGTAAACCTTTTGAAAAGAGTTCAAAAGGTTATGCATTGTAATGTCGTGACGCCTAGGTCTAGGGATGTAGTTTTTCAAAGATTAGGTTTTGCTATTCAAAAAGGATTAGCGGCGCAGCTTGTTGCCCGACTACCTTTTGTTAATGTGTAATTATTTTTTATATATATATAAAAATTTGCCATTGTTATTATTAAAAAAAAAAAAAAAAATTTATGCATAACATTGATTATTTTGGATTCCAAAACTCCATTGCCTACTAAGCTTAATCATTATTTAATTTTTTGTATAATATAATTTTAACCCTTGGAAGAAAATGAGTGGAAATAAGCACCAACTTTCCAACAAAAGAAGTGCTCTAATGAGATCAGCTTTTTAATCTTGAGACATGACATCACAATATATATTGATCAATGATGACTAATATTAATATTCATAAAGTGTATATAGAAAATATCTCAAGCAATGGTGTCATCAATGTCCATCATGCACTAGAAACACATTATATAACCATATGCCAAGGAACATTTTAAACATAAGTCTCAAGACAAAGAAAATACCAAAGAGAAACACTAAAAAAAAATGTCACATATTCTCAATGAAGTTGTAGCCACAAAATATGAAAAATTTGAAGTCAAGTTCATTAAGAAAAGTGTTATAAAAGCTCTCAATCATTTTCCAAAGCCATTTTCAGTGATTAATCTCTCGAATCTTGATCTACTTTCAGGTCGTTTTCCTGTTACATACTTATATTTCTACAAAAAACCAAAACTAGGTAACTTCAAATCTTTTATTAACACTCTTAAAACCTCTTTAGCTCAAACACTTAATCATTACTATCCATTTTCTGGCCAAATTGTTCAAAATCACAAAACCAATGAACCTGAAATCATTTGTGACAACAATGGTTCATTACTCATTGAAGCTCAAATAAATATTCCACTAAAGAATTTAGATTTTTATAATCTCAATGAAACTCTTGAAGAAAAAATTGTCTCGGTTCAACCGAATTTCCCTTCACAAATTCAGGTAACAGAATTCACTTGTGGTGGAATTTCAATAGCATTTACATTTGATCATGCATTAGGTGATGCAACTTCATTTGGTAAATTCATTTCAACATGGTGTGAAATATCACAAAATAAACCGATATCATGCATACCGAATCATACAAGAAACCTTCGCGCACGTTCGCCTCCTAAATACCAACCTTATTTAGATCAAATTTTCATCAAATGTACCA
The DNA here is from genome assembly GCA_951799995.1 of Trifolium subterraneum. Taxonomy (NCBI): domain Eukaryota; kingdom Viridiplantae; phylum Streptophyta; class Magnoliopsida; order Fabales; family Fabaceae; genus Trifolium; species Trifolium subterraneum. Next base: position 9,683,656 of record OX637467.1, read on the forward strand.
TAGAAGATATACAAAACATGAAAATGAATAACAATATTTCGCTTAAGCGTCTTTATCATATCGATGCATCGAGTATTAACATGCTGCAGAGACTTGCTTCGGTTAATGGAACCAAGAGAACAAAGATTGAAGCTTTCTCTGCTTATGTATGGAAGATAATGATAAACACATTTGATCAAAGTAAGTATAAAAAATGCAAGATGGGTTGGTTAGTAGATGGAAGAGAAAGAATGAGCGGAAGCGAAAAACCAATGTCGAATTACATTGGTAATGTATTGTCTTTGGCGTTTGGTTCGGCGAAAATTCAAGAATTGAAAGAAGGTTCATTATCAAACATAAGTGAAATAGTACATGATGCAATTTCTAAGGTTAGTAATGAGGAACATTTTTTGGATTTGATTGATTGGATCGAGTTTCATAGGCCGGGTTTGATGCTTGCAAAGGCGGTATTAGGACAAGATGATGGACCTGTCTTGGTGGTTTCTTCAGGACAAAGGTTTCCTGTTAGTGAAGTTGATTTAGGATTTGGGAGTCCTTTGTTAGGGACAGTGTATACTTCTATTGAAAGGGTTGGTGTTGGTTATATGAATCAAAGGAAGAGTGGTAAAGGTGATGGTTCATGGACTGTTTCTGCTATCTTGTGGCCTGAATTGGTGGATGCTTTGAAGGATGATCCAATTTTTCAGCCCATGACTGCTTCTCATCTTCAACTTTAGTATCGTCGTAAAGCACATACATAGACACCAGAGAGGACACTGATATGTAGACGGGGCAATTAATTTTAAAAAAAAAAGAGAAAGTGATTGAATATAACTATCAGTGTTGGTGTCATGTTAGTGTAAGCGCTTAGACGCCGGAGTGCCAAGTATGCAGTCTTAGTGATGCTATGGCAGTGGATTGTTATTTATCTTTGGCTTGTTTGTACATTAGTTATGGCAAATTTGAATCTTAAAATTCTATGTGTTTTATCTTTAAATATTTTAGGGAGGGAGTTGTTAAGAGAAAAAACAGCAATAGAAAGCATAAGGTGTTTCACTTATTTGGTATGTGTGTGAAAAATGCATTTCCAATTTGGATGCATAAAAATCAATGTTTATTTTTCCGCATTTGGGTGAACAGATACAATCGTATGAGCATAACTCAGCTGAAAGAGACATTACAATATGCAAGAGTGAGAGTTTGAATCGAGAATTTTTCACTTATTCACCTTAAACTATAAAACTCTAGCTATTTAACTACTTGATAGAAAATGCAAAAAATAATTGGGCTAAGATGTTCTTTGGTCTGTCATTCTCTATACAAGCTTGGGCTACCTGATTAAATAATTGGGCTGCATGCGAGTCCTATTTTCAGTTGCTACCCCCACCACTAAATTTCAGCCCACACCCTCCCAATACAAAATATACCTTTCACCTAAAACCACTCCACCTCCATTTCTTACTAGAGCTAACAAAACAGAATACCTGCATTGGACTTTATCAAGCTAACATACAAAAACAACATCTAATTTTTCAAAAAACTTTTCAAGTTCTTCTTTATAATTTATGTAAGATAGCTTATGAAAACAACTTAAAGCATATAAAAAAAAGAAGAGTTTATCTTGTGTTATAGATGTAGCTTATGTAAACTTATACATAGTGCTTATCATAATAAGAAAATGTGCTATAAGCTTTATTTTAAATAAGCCGTTTCTCAAAATGTTATTTTAAATTGGAGACAAATTAGTCCCTTTATTATAATGAATCAAGGACAACTTTGTTCTCCAAATAAAAATGTGAGGAACTAATGTAATATTGTTTTTTGTCAAGAACTAAATTGGACACAAAAAAAATGTGAAAAATTAATTAAATTGTATCTTTACTTTATTTTTAATTATTTGGTAAACAATATAAAAGAAGAAATAGTTAAAAGGGTACTACTAAAGAAGAATTATTCTTGTATGATCTTTAGACCAAAAAATTGTTTTTGGTCACACACTCATTCAATTAAGGTAGACCTCAAAAATTATTTATTTAATTATATTTTTAAATTGTATTTTATGTGTGTCTCAACTTTTAATTGGTTGTTATCAGATATAATGTTTTGGTCACGTGACCACGGAAGAATATCTCACTAAAGAAATGTTTCACATTTATTGCGAGTTCTATAAATTCAAAAGCTACATTCTTAAGATAAATTTGATTTTCAATTTTTCATATAACATAGTTTTATGTTTAAAAAGGTTCCTATAGTTAGTAGGCACATTGCTTGTTATTTATAATTTAGAATAAAATATAAAGTGTTTTTCTTCCTATTTGAAACCTTGAGAAATGAAAAGTAGACAATCTCCATCCCTTTGAACCATGCCCTAAGATTTCTTGTTTTATTGGTATTGATTGATTTCAATTTTCACATGACGTGTTATTGGAAATTGTATTGGCATTGATTTCACGAAATCCTACAAGTTTTACATAGGTAATGGATAAAAATGAATAAATTATTTTGTTAAGGTTAGGATAATTTTGAAAAAAAGAAGGAATATTATAGATAAATTTCATGCAAATTAAATTACTTTTTTATTTATTTTAATTCTTGTGCTTTTGTGATAGATATCTTATATATTGAGAAAGTGTAAGTCACTGCATTATTGAGAGGATAAGGTATAAAACTTTTAATGATTTTTATATCCCTTATGGATGGTGTATGATTTGTAGCATAAGTGTCAAGTAAGACCGCTTGCATGAGATCTTGGTGAAATCTTTGGAGCACTCATGAATATCAGGCACGTGCACAATCTATTAGCGCTCAACAGGTAGTAACAAGAATTGTGGGGTTGTAATGTGACTAATAAATCTCTAACAACAAGTAGCAACCATCACTAAAGGCTAGGCTGTTATGTTAGTTGTCATGCGCATTTCCTCCTTCTCTCACTTGATCTTAGATGCAAAGAGAAATATATCTTTTTTATGACTTCCACTAATGTATCGATATCGACTCAGAAAAGTGACCAATCAGGGTCCTATTTTTATATGAAAGAAAGGCTTTATGAGCCCTAGCCCTGTAAGCCCACACCTGGAAAGATTTTACCTAAACCAACCATCATATCGGTCCCTAGGCTCCATTGCTAGAAAGGCTCGACTTCAAAACCAACAAAGATCTCTTGATTCCTTACAGTTGGTTTGGAAGCAAGCTACCTGCATCCTATCTCACCCCTTTCTTATTATTAGTAAGATAGGTTGGACAGTGTGATTACATTGTACTTCTCAGGTTTAATTCAGTTTTGCAACTCGGCGATGTATAAACTTCGCGGTTGACAACATCAAATTACTACAATCTTAAGATAGGTTGAACAGTGATTACATCATGCCTCAAGTTTATTTTCATATTTATTTGATGATTATATTTATATGTTGTTTATTATGTTGACGATTCTAGGTCCAATTACAACATAAATTCATTCGGAAAAACAAACTTATTTGGTAAGTGTATAATTTTTATCACGAATTTATAGTTTATTTTAGGGTTTATAATCTCTGCAATGTGAGCAAGTTTTGGCTTACTCTTTGTAATATATATTTTTTATTGCCCCTATAATGTGAATATTAAGTCCTTTACCCCCTTAAATAGGTGGGCTTAAGATTCTATTCTTTTGTCCCCTGTAATGTTAGCGAATTTTGGTTTACCCCCTCACTGAGCATGTCACGTCATCATTTATGTAGAATCTTAAGTCACCATATTCTATTATGGTTTACCCCTTCACTAAGCATGTCACGTCATCATTTATGTAGAATATTAAGTCAACATATTCTATGAGAGGAGTAAACGAAAGAATATTCATATTATAGGGGTAAACCAAAACTTGTCCACATTACATAGGGGTAAAAAAAATACTACAGGGATAAAACAATACTCGTCACATTCACATTTTCTATTTAAAACTTTTAAGAGCAAAATTATTCTGTTTCTATTTTTTAGAAATTAAAATCTAATAATTTTTGTCCACAATTCCTAAATCAATTGACAAAAAATGTTCAAATTATTAGGTTGGACGTCATTGTCAGGGTTCGAACCTATGTTTATGAAGATTTTGTTATTTTTGTCCATGTATAAAAAAAATCTGACAATTTTTCAAATTCATAATACAAATATACTTTATTTATTTATTTATTTTTCAAATCTGAGATTCTGTGGGGTTAATTTTAGTAATTTTTTTATTATAAAAAAAAATCCAAATCTAGACAATGTATGAGACAAAGCCACGTAGAGAGACACAAACACAAACCAACCATTTTTCTTCCCCCACTCCTCATTCTCTTCCTTCTCCTTTGGAAGAAAAAGAGATATACAGAGAAACAACAAGAAAGAACAAGAACACAACAATAGCAATGGCAGGACAATCAAGAAAATGGATGATACTAATAGCAACAATATGGATTCAAGCATTTACAGGAACAAATTTTGATTTTTCATCCTATTCATCAACAATGAAATCTGTTCTTAAGATTTCACAAGTTCAACTTAATTACTTAGCAACTGCTAGTGATTTGGGTAAAGTATTTGGTTGGTCTTCTGGTCTTGCTCTTATGTATCTTCCTATTTCTCTTGTTATGTTTATTGCTGCTTCTATGGGTCTTATTGGTTATGGCCTTCAATTTCTTCTCATCAATAACTTCATCTCTTTGCCTTATTTTCTGGTTAGTTCCTTTTTCTTTGCCTTCTTTTTCTCATTTCCGTTTTTTTTTGGTGGTTTTAGTCTAAATTATTAGTAGTAATGGTTTAATTTAAATGTGTGACCAATAATGAATTGGTTAAGGGACTTAGACCCTTAATGGAGTAGTCACGATTCTCGACTTTTGTATACGGAAAAAATTCAGTTGGAAGAAGTAATTATTCTTGTATAATTAAGATTATCGGAACTTTTCATACTAATAACATGATAACTTATTTTTTTTAAGTGATTTTTTATTTATTTTTGTAATTATGAAAATGGTATTATGAAATTCTTGATAATTAATTTATAGGTAGGTTGTCGCATATATAGAGGGAGGGACCTTCAGTTTTTGCCTTGACTGACAGGTGGTAATGGTATGAATGAATGGTTGTTGTAGTGGGGTACTACTTCCCCATTTTAGTTTTCTTATATTTTAAAAATATTAATTACACAAAATCCAGGACAATTTTTTTATTTTTAATTTTCTTAACTACAGTATTATCCCAACAACAAACATTTTACGTTTTAAAATATTTTAAATTTATTAATATTATATTAGTGCATATTAGTGAAATTTGACTTAAATTTTTTAAAACAAGTCTTGGGTTAGAACATATTATCCCAACAACAAACATTTTACGTTTTAAAATATTTTAAATTTTTTACACATACATTCAATAATATATTGTGTTTAAAAATAAATGATGTGGCAACACATCATTGGATGCATGTGTAAAAAATCTTTACACTGACGGTGCACAACAATTAAACTCTTATATAAAATATTAGTGATAGATATTTGCAGCAATGACATATAGTTACATAAAAAAAACTTTAAATTTTGTTGTTAATTATTTTTAGAAATCACTTTTCAATGCATAGATAAAATATATTTTATTATTTCTTTTTGTTTTGATAAATTATATTTTGAACTTTTAAAATATCCATTGTTTTTAAACAAATATAAAATAATAAAACTTTAATTAGTGTTTGAAGTTAATTTTTGAACAAATGTCGTTTAAAATTAAATATTATACTTATCTTATTTCTTAGGCTCCGTTTGGTCCGACTTTTTTTAGCTTTAAATTTTCTTTTTAATCAAAAGTTGGGCCAAACACATTTTTAATAAAACTCTTAACAGTAAAAAGTAGATTTTTGTTTATGTGCAAAATTGGATTAAATGAGCTTTTGGGAAAAGAGGTTGAAACTTACTTTTGAAAAAAAATCCGAGCTTTTTTTGCAATGATCCCGCTTCGAATTCTGCTGAAAACTCTTTTTATTATTTTTTCATTTAAATATTATTAGTTGTTATTATCTTTTTTTAATTTTTTTTTTGTACAAATCTTTTTTTTTAAAATATATTTTACCAAACAACTTTTGCTCTGTTTTTTGGAAGCTCTTATTTTCACTTTTAGATTTCAGATAGCTTCTAAGAGCTAAAAAAACTAGGCTAAACGGACCCTTAAAATGTTTCTTGTTTAAGAAACTTTGATTAGTGTATGAAGTGGGAAAAAGAATACTTTGGTGTGTGAGGTCAAGAATAAATGCTTTTGAACATGAGAGAAGACATATACCTTTTTTTTTTTGGTACAAATATGCTTTTTTCTTTTGATGATAAAGAAAATATATACTTTTTGTTATATTAGTACTTTTTAAGAAAAGTACTACACGTAAATTATTTAAGTTAATTTAGTTTAGTTTTAGTCAAAAAAAAAAAGTTAATTTAGTTTAGTATGAGTTTAATAAAAACATTAGTTTTAATTTTTTTTTGACACAATTTTAAAAATATTATATTATACTTAAAAATCTTTATTCAAAGAAATCTTTATTGAAAGAATATACTATAGTACGGAGGAATAATGCACTTATTATGGGTATTGGATGTGTGGCCTCCAGCTATAGGAATGAATAACTTCCCATATATTGCAACGATTGATAGAAAAAGTTTTTCAAACATTTTCATTGTTTTTTCTCTCTTTTTCTTTCTACTAGTTGATAAGATTCCAAAGTCTTAGATCTTACTTACCAAACATTATTGTATTTTTTGCTTCTTTTGAATTTGAATGGACGATATATTTTCTGAATAGAAATGATAACTAACTTGTGAATTTCCTTCAAAATCTTATATATAGTACGTCATTTTCATTTATATATGACGTTTTCAACTGTTCTTTTCTATTGTACGTTCTTGTGGTCCCAACAAATGCTGCTTCTAGAACTCAACCAACGTTCACACGTTATTATTGTACATACCATAATAAATAATGAAAATGATAGCTTCCTTAAAATAATTATGATAATGATAGCTAGTTATTAATACTACAAGTTTTTCTTTTCTTTATATAAGCTTATGAATTATACGAAAAATGAGCAGCAATAATTCGAATAAAGATCGAGAGCTAAATAAACTCTAGTAAATAATTATTTCAGCCAAAGATCGAAACACATCAAACAAGATGATACACAAACAATAAATGAATAAACGATAGTACTTAGTTTAGAAAGAGATTGCGGCTGAGCGAGATGATTAAAGTGAATGTTACTAACACTTTTTTATTATTAAACAATCCACGTAAATACTAATTAACAACTTCAAATATTTTAGTCTTCCTCGAAACATTACCAGTTTGAAGGACTCCAATGGAGACAATATGAAGTAAATATCTTAAATGAATCTCAATTACGTCTCAGATCAGTATCTCAATAGCTTTATGCGCGATAGACTAGTATACCAAAAAACTATAAAGTTCTTTGTTTAGTTGTATACTTGTATGATTCAGTATAGGAAATTTGACTCGAGGGATTAGTCTCTGCAGTTGCGCGCAGATGATACTTGGATTAGTCTATGCAGTTGCGCTCGTACTTGTTCCAATATACAGAGTATTTGTTAGAATTATAGTGAAGTTGACTAGCTTTGACTTTTCATGTTTCAGGTTTTTCTTCTGTGTCTGTTAAGTGGCTGCAGCATATGTTGGTTCAACACAGTATGTTTTGTTCTCTGCATAAAAAATTTCCCAGTTAACAGACCCTTAGCATTATCACTCACAGTGAGTTTCAATGGTGTAAGTGCAGCACTCTACACTCTCGCCGCAAACTCAATAAACCCTTCATCAGATAACCTCTATCTTCTCTTAAATGCCCTTGTTCCTCTTCTCACTTCCATTGCAGCATTACTTCCAATCCTTCGCCAACCGCCTTTATCAGACACTTATTCTCCACACGCCGCTCGCCATAACTCAGTTATTTTTCTTACATTGAACATTTTAGCGGTTTTCACTGGCCTTTATCTTCTTATATTTGCGTCATCAACTTCTGATGAAGCCACATCAAGGTTTTACTTTGGTGGAGCTCTTATACTTTTAATCTCGCCATTATGTATTCCTGGTGTTATTTATGCGAGGGATTGGTTTCACCGCACTGTTCATTCGAGCCTTCGAGTTGAAAACACTGGCTTCATTCTTGTTCATGTTGATGATCTTGAGCTTCATAAAGAACTTCTTACGCGTCAAAATAGTGCTCGTAATGTCAGCAATGGAGATGGTCAAAGCCTACTTGGTGAAAATGGATATGGAATTCAGAGGGCAAAAAGTAGTGATGTGAATTGTGACAAGTTTTTTGGGCAGAATCAATTGGAAATGCTTGGAGAAGAACATTCGGCCGCAGTTCTTGTAAAACGGATGGATTTTTGGCTTTACTATGTTGCATACTTCTGTGGAGGTACTATTGGTCTTGTTTACAGCAATAATCTTGGACAGATAGCTCAATCTTTAGGCCACAGTTCAAGAACTTCGACCCTTGTCACGCTATATTCATCGTTCTCTTTCTTTGGCCGTTTGCTTTCAGCTACGCCAGACTACATTCGAAAGTACGTATTCTTTGGATTTATCGTTTGATATAACTACTTAATTACGTGTTTGAAAGAACTTGTAAAAATTGGCTGAACTTTATGATAAAAAATTAAATTTTACATATATGTGATGACACTGACAGTAAATTTTTCCGCATTTGCAGCAAGATCTACTTTGCGAGAACAGGATGGTTAACCATTGCACTAATACCAACACCGATTGCATTCATCTTTCTGGCTTCATCAGATAGTGCTGCGGCGCTTAATATAGGCACTGCACTAATCGGTTTGAGCTCAGGTTTCATATTTGCAGCTGCAGTGGCGGTTACATCCGAGCTATTTGGAGCTAACAGTCTTAGTGTCAATCACAACATTCTTATTACAAATATACCAATTGGATCCCTTCTCTATGGTTTTATGGCTGCATTAGTTTATGATGCTAATGCTATCTCCGCACCTGCAAACGGAAACATAATAATGTCCGATTCGTTAGTGTGCATGGGAAGACATTGCTATTTCTGGACATTTGTATGGTGGGGATGTATATCTGTCATAGGATTAGTTTCTAGTTTGCTGTTATTCTTAAGAACCAAACATGCTTATGAGTGTTTCGAGAGACACCGTATTTCAGCACAATCGACCGTGTCTTGACTTCTGATTTCTGACACTGCAAGGATGTGAATATCATACATAATTGTTGATAACAGAAAAGCTTGACATGTATAGGACACATGATTTTGGAGGCAGAAAGAGTTAGGATTCTGGAAGCTTTGGATGCATGAGGTTTGAGGAAATATATGTCGGTGAAATCTTCATCCTCATGAAATTTTGAGACGGTGACATGGGGAGAAAGTGAGCAGATAAATACTCTACTTTGTAAGTTTTATTTTATATTTTCTGAAGTAACAGACTAAATTGATCAACAATTTAACTGTTATATATTACTCCATCTATTCCTTTCTTGCTGTCGCTTTTGTAGAAAATATTTGTTCACATTTACTTATTTTCAAAGTTCAATGCAACATTAATTATTGTTTTGCCAATAATACCCTTAAGTATTTATTGCAGAGAAAGAAATAGGTGTAATTAGATAATAAATAGTTAAGGGTGTTATAGGAAAATGACTAATAATTCCATCAAAAGTAACAATTTATTCATTTTCTTGGTATGTATAAATAACTTTAAAACGATAAATTAAAAGAAATGGAGGGAGTAACAATATGTATATGTGACACAATCATCACAATCTCAACCTCTTTATTAGTATTTATGAGAGAAGTATATCAAAATGATTATTTTTTTTTCAAAATTATGATATAGTCATGTCATATAGAATTAAACAAACAGAAAAATTCAATTACAGAAAGAAAAAGAAACAATATCTATCCTAAATTAACCTCAAGGGTAGGTACAAAATGTATCCCTTTTTATGCATAGGAACAATCTCTCATATGCTAATGCCATCTTTCTTGCTGTAAACATAGAATTTGCGTATTCGCGACAAGCATTTCCTCTCTTTTCTAGCTTCTCTTTACCATCCTTTACAACTTCTTTAAGTGCTTCCAAAAGTGATTCCACATTTGGAGAAAACATATAACCAAATTCATCATCAACAATAATACTTCCTTTAATACTTGGAAACCTTGATGCTAAAAGTGGCTTTCCAATCATCATAGCTTCCATTAGTGTAAGATCAAGCCCTTGTGGTCTTAATGTAGGATTAACAAAAATATCTATAGCATTATAGAATGCTCTTAACATAGAAGGATTCATAGATCCAAGAACAAGAACTTGGTTCCCTAAATCTTTGTACCTATTCTCCCATGGTCCAGAACCTGCTACAATCAGATATATATTAGTGTGTTTTGTTATAAGCCGCGAAAATGCTTCATGAAGAAGTGGATGACCTTTATCCTTCACTAATCTTCCGGCTACTCCAAATACTAAACTAGCATTACTTGGAATACCAATTTTAGTTCTAAACTCTTTTCCTAATTCAACATCTTCTCTGAAATCATCTTCATCGACACCATTGAGGATCACATGAACTCTTTTACTTGGAATTTGGTAAACATCTCTTAACATCTCGCCGCAACTATCACTAATAGCAACATGATGAGAATATTTGTGGAAGAATCTTATTTCATTTAGAACCTTAGGGACAACCCCTTGTAATCCTTTTTCAAAATCTTGTGATCTTGGCTCGTCTGCTAGACGAGCCAAGTCCTGAAAAAGGCTTGATTGCAAGCTTTCTAATGCTATGCCATGCCATGATACAACAAGATTTGGAAGTTCTTTTGCTAGCCAATGAGGAAGTGCTACACTTTCTGAATGAACAACATCAAAAGGTTGATCTCTTTGGTTTTCTTCGAGAAAAAGTTCCCATGCTTTGTTGTAACGCCATTTACCCGGCTCGCCTTCGTGATAATGAATGTAAGGTGAAGAAGGCGAACCTTTTGACGAGATTGAAGTTGTTGTTGATGTTTCATCTTCTGAAGGGGAAGTGAAGACATGAACTTGATGTCCGCGACGAGCTAACGCAGTATGAAGGGTGTGAGCATGGCGTTCCATGCCACCGGGAACGGTTCCGCTAGGCCATTTTCTAGAAAAGACTGCAATTTTAAGAACTATAGGTGCAGGGTTGTGTTGTAAAAATGAGAGGCTGTTCCATGCAAACTCAGCTGAAAGAAGATTACCTGAAAAAGCTTTGGTAAGATTGGTGCATTTGGAGTTTGTGGTGAAATTGTTGAGGAGGAAAAAAGTTGGTATAGTGAAGAAGGAAATGATGAAAAGGGTTTGGCAGAAATTGAAATGTGAAGGTGAATTAGTCTTTTTGAATTTGTTGTTAAAAGCCATTAATTCTTTAAAGTGATTATGAAATTTTGAGCTTATATATGAATTTTAAAGGGACATGTAAGGGAAGCATGCATTGAACAAAGTGTGTTGAGTTGGATTTTCTTTAAGTGCATTTTTCACACAACCCTTTTTTGAAGGGGAAAAAAAGTGGATCCATGTGATAAAGGTTTCGTAAGTTTGAGTCACAAACTGTATTTAACATGCACACACTCAACATACACATAAAATGGACTTCAAAAAATTGATATTCATTATTAGAGGGCTACATTTTTGTTGCTTGATATACAAGCATATGAGCAATGAAACATAGGCTCATCATTATTTTTTAAGAAAATTGTTGTATGCAGAAAATAAAAGGTTAAGTTGACTATGTTACTCCATCAAGAAGCCTATTGTTTTTAATAAAAGTCAATGAGAACAGTTGATTTGAAACAAATAAAAGATTCACATAATTTGAAATCTTTACAATTCTATCTCATCATCATTTTTGGAATGCATAATTTGAGGTCAAACTATGTGACGTAGCTGTAGGATTAGCTCAGTCCTAAAGCAGTTGGGAAATTTACTCTTCTGCCTAGCTTTTGAATATATAGCATTTACTTGTTCTAATGAAAATGTCATTGATTTAGAAATCACATGGAATAGCTTCAACTTAAAGAAATAAGCAACTTTTATTCTAAACCATGTTACAAAACATTTTTTCTTTGCTTAAATTCTTTTAAGCTTATTGAAGTTGAGATGGTTAACTCTAGTTCGACCGATCCAAGAATGAGACTACTAAAATCTTAGTATTAGTCTTTATAAGGCGAAAAGTCTACACAGGTCGACAAAAAAACTTAACCTCAAAAAGTTTGTCTTAGATCTCGCTCACTTTTAGACTGACTCGAAAAGAAAACCTCGGATACGAAAAGGAAGATTTTATTTTACAATATACAGTTAACATTACATGCATGCATATTAGTATTTTATAGATTTACACATATATAGGGTGGCTTAAGAATCACTCTATAGCCATACCACATGTGATACTTAACTCTTAATTAAAAAACACTCTTCTAATATAATTCATAGTAATCAAACTTTTTTGCTTCTAACTGGAGCCAATTGCTTCTGATTTGCACTAATTGCTTTAGTTTTCACCTTATTATTATTAGATGCTCCATTTTTAGTAGATTTTGATGATATTGGCCAGTGTCCACTAGTAACAGCCATATCCTTAAACTGTTGAAGACTTTCAAGTGTTTCAACAATCATTGCCATTCTTGGTCTGTCTTTAGGATGCAAACTTATGCATTGTAATGCCAAATGTGCTATCTCTTTTGCACCTTTGACAGAATATTGTCCTGCAAACCTTGGATCCATTATGTACCTTAATCTTCTACTACTACTCAAGTAAGGCTTTGTCCAATCCACAATGTTTTGTTCTGTCTTTGGTCGTGATTTGTCCGTCGCTCTTCTTCCTGTTAGTAGTTCTAGCAGGACAACTCCGAAGCTATAGACATCACTTTTTGTTGTCAAGTGTCCTGTAATGTAAACATTCATATGTTGTATCAGAGATAAGCAAATTATTAGAGCTGTCAATTTTGCCGAGTCCAATGGGCTAGTCTGATGAACCTGTATTTTTTAAGTTGAGATTTACTTTTGCCACCCTACTGATTTTCAGGCGCGCCATACGAGTTTACCAAACTACCCCTATCCACAACTTAAATAGTGGACACCCCCAAAAACACCATACCTTTATAACGTCCGCTACTTAAGTAGCGGACGACATTTTTCAAAAATACTCATTTTTATAATGTCCGCTACTTAAGTATTGGAAAGGTAAAATGAGAAATGCGTAGGGCGCACGAGTAACCGATAGGGTGGCAAAAGTAATTCTCTTTTAAGTTAGGTCAGGTTCCTTAATTACAGGCTAGAAAAACTTGGGCTTGGTCAGCCTGGCCCAAAAACTTGGGTTTGAACAATAAAAAATGGCTACAATTCCTTCATTGACCCATTTGTTTGAACAATTATACCTGTTGAGATGTATTCTGGGGCTGCATATCCATAGGTGCCCATAACTCTGGTTGTAACATGTGACTTTGATCCTTCTGGCCCCATTTTTGCAAGTCCAAAATCTGATAATTTTGCTGTGAAGTCCTATTTCAAACAGAACCAAATGATGCATAAAAAACTATAGGTGATTTTACTTTCTTGTGCATAAATGTCTGATAACTTAAAGATTAATTTTGATGCACCATAAGTGTAAAAATTTCTACAGTATCAATCGATCACAAATCATCATTTTATACGACTTTTAAGATAGGCATGATTAAAATCAAAATTTTTTAATGATTCGACGGTTATAATTGATTGACAATTTTTTTTTACACTGTCGGTAATACTAATTAAATCTTCAATTTAATCAATAAAAATAAATAAATTACTACGCACCGAATCAAGTAAGACATTGGAAGTCTTGAAGTCTCTATAGATGACTGGTTTTTCAGCTCCATGCAAGAAAGAAAGGCCTTTAGCAGCACCAATTGCAATTTTTAGTCTTGTTGCCCAAGGTATTGATGTTAGTCCTGCAATAACATGTAATGGTTTGTGATATGACTCATTAAATCCATAAATAAATAATGATTATGATACATACTTCTAAATAAGTGATTCTCCAAGCTTCCTCTTGGCATAAATTCATAGACAAGTAGTCTTTCTTCATCCTCACAACAATATCCAATCAATTTCACCAAATTTGGATGCCTCAACTGACCAAGAAAAATCACTTCTGCCTGCAAAGCAAGCAACCCAATATTATTTAAATCACTTCAATAAATTATAAATTTATTTAAATATTTTAATTTCTTTTCCATCAATTATCATAATCTCACATTTTTAACAACTACAATTTTTTTGGACAAAGCATCACTAGAATGTAATACAATAGTCCATGTCTCTCTCCTGAAGTACTTTCTTTTTTAACAACTACAATTTTTTAATGTATGGAAATTAATTAACATAAGAAAAAGGTACCATTTTATTAATTTTTTATAAGATTCTTGTAACAACTGTATAATGAAAAGTAAACCACTCTAGTGACAAGCACTCATACTTTAGTCTCCTTTTACAAAAAATTTTCTTTCTGAAATTTAAAAACTTTTTATTTGACATAAAAAGAATTAAACAATGTCTCTAATTACATCTAACATTATATAAATTTTTAGAAACATCTGATATACTAGGAGTAGTATCTGCGATTCTCCACTTCTCGACACTTTATCTTCGTGACCGTGTGAGTTTAACCACTGGACTCTTTATAATAAAACAATTAAAGACTTCAAATTAGTGACTAATTTCATGTTTTCGGCCTCTAATTAATTATTAATGCGAAAGTTTATAAAGAATCCTATATTACGAGACAGATAAAAAGTTAAAAAGAGTCTTATAAATAGAAACGAACGAGTATATAATTTAACTTACAAGCCATTCGCGATGTCCTTGTAAACCTTCAATATCCAAAAGCTTAACAGCAACAGGTTGAGCCTTCAAACCTTGTCTAAAATTATCATCTAAATAACCTTTATGAACAGTTCCAAATCCACCTTCGCCAAGCAAAAAATTACTCGAAAAATTCTGAGTTATAGCGCGAAGTTCACTAAGCTGAAAATCAAACAAATCAGAACCAAAAGAAAGTGCAAGATCTTCATTGATTCGCGTCGAAGACGAACGACTAAGATCAGAAAAAGAAAGTCTCCTAAAAGATGGTAAAGGAGCAATGTTCTTAGAATAATCTGAACGTGAAGGTTTACATTTACTGAAATTTTTTAAGATTGTTTGGTTTTCTGTTGTGCAACAATTTGATGTAAATGGTCTCCATGGTTTTGATGATTCTTTCATTGCAAAAAGAAATGAAGAGAATTGTGTAGAATGGTTGTGTTGTGGTGCCAAATAAATATACCAAAAGATTATATAATATACTTTGAATATTTTTATTTTGGTTAGTGAAAGAGACATAGGAATTGGGCAGAGGAAGAATGATATATTCTATTGTTTTTTTTCCTTCAACTACTCTCTAACCACTCTAGTCTACATTTGAGGGAAATTATGTTGTCATGTTTTATTTTGTTATTTATTATTATATGTTATCTTGTTGTGTATTTAATTTGATACTCCTATATAGTGTTGTAGTGTGTGTATTCATGCAAAATATATACCAAAATCTTTTTGACTTTTTGGAGGATTGACTACTCCACTACTATTATAGGTGGTCACAATTTAGATGCTTATTGTATTGGCTTGGTTACTTAGTAATGCAATGTGGATGAGTGTGAACTGTTTGATTGATCTTCTATTTTTACTTAGTATGTTTTTTTTTAAGTATGAATCATTGTTGTATGTTAGTTTCTAAAAACCTTTTATTTTGTGAAAAAAATAAGTGGTTTAGTTTCACATTAACTACATGAAAATTTATGAATATATAAGAGGGATAAGACGACTCGCATTCCCATTGTCTAAAAGTATCAAGTTAAAATGTGATATCTCCTTCTCTTATGATCCTAAAATATTGACTCATTTCCGATGCTCCTCTGACTCCCCAACCGACATAACTCTATAATTTGTTGTACTAGTATGTGAACATTATATGTTTTTGTTAGTTTAATGACTAGAATTCCACTTTTAATTAAGATGAATAAGATAAGTGTTCGAGATTCAAATTCCAGTTCCTACGTATAAAATACGAATTTTTTACCAACTGAGTTAATTATGCACTAATGGAGACAATGTGTGCATATTTTTATTATAATATCAACTGTATATTTATTTATGTACTATATATATTAGAGAAGTGAAAAACAAAAAATGTATTGGTTATAATTATTGGCACAACAAATTATTTTAAAATGTTAAATTTGTGATTGGTTAGAACCTTATCTGATCCATTAGTGTGCATTGTTCTAATAATATTATCAATGATGCTATCCAAACTTTTCAATTCATAATAATTAATTTATGTAAATGGATGATATTAACAAAACTTAATTTAACCTCTTACAATAAATATATGTTTGCTAATAATGATTTGGTAACCTAAGAAACGTATAAACAAGAACAGTGACGAAGGGTATGATAACATCAATTTATGTCTTTATTCAGAAATACAACTACTGACAAGTAACAAATTTTGTGTTTATGCAAAGAGGAGTGGTTAGAATTTGAAGTGCTGGATAACATATGGAACAGTTTAGTCCAAAAAAACTATATATTATAATTATATAATATAAAAAAAGGACGTAAAATTTGAAGAAAAGAAAAAAAAAACAAAACTTCAATGAGGTATTCATACTAGTAGTACTCTGACTCGAATTTCAAATTTTAATTATCAAATAAAAATGCATATATCAATTTAATGTTATTTATAATCAAAGTTTGAAAATGTTGGTCACGGTTGCATCATTTATTTGATCATTTCAAATAATGTTGCAAAGAAGTTTATTAGAATTTATTTTGTCATCTTTCAAACTTCTCGCGTGTCTCCTAAATTTCTAAAAATACATTTATGAAAATACATTGATCGAGTTCTAGAACTCGAGCATGTAATTTACACATTCAAGTATTAAAACTCGAACATTCCATATACATATATGAAATTTCAAGATTTTACACATTCAAGTTCTATAATCCAAATACTGCTCAATTTCTATAATTCTATAACTTGAGTTGTATGTTCAAATTTTAGAACTAGAGCAATTTCTTTACGTAATTTAAGATATTGATGCTCCTCATTATTTTCATGTTAATATTAATAAAAAGCTAGATATTTTATCTAAAGTTATGGATGCTCTCACTGATGAAAAATCATACATTGCAATGTCTGACTTTGCATCAACAGGAGAATCGTGAGGAGCATTAATATTTGAAATAACATAAACAACTTAAGAAATCATAATTGTCTTGGTAAAAACAAGATCCAAGTTCTAGAACTTGAACATATAAAAATAATGACCAAACTTATGTACAGTTCCATATATACAGTTCTTACTGTACTAGATACATGGAGGTAATTATTTTAATTTAAAAGCAATTTTCTTTTATTTTTTTAAATTAAAACAAAATGAAAAACTACCTTTTTGTGAGAGGAACAATAAAAATTACATATATAAAAAATGCATATAAATTTTATCCTAAAAATAAAATCCTAAAATTTCATATATGTTCGAGTTTTAAAGCTTAAATGTGTAAATTATATGTGAATTACATGCTCAGGTTCTAAAATTTAAGCAGGGTATTTTTAAAATTCAAAGTGGTGCGAGAATGGTAGGTGAAAAAAGAATTTCTTGAAAATGATAACAACACCAAAGGCCCATATTCAAATATTTCCTAGATACTTTTCGCATAGCCAAAATAATTTCATGCTTTCCATAAAATTATCAAACTAACCCCTCGATTTCTAGGATGTGAATACTGTCCGCACTCTAAATAGCGAGTGACAATATTTTTAACTCAAATTTAACGTTTGGGCTTCCCTAGATGAAAAATATCATGAAAAAACATGCAAACTACGAACTCGGTTTGCATTCTAGAATTATTCTTTATTTTAAGAAGCTAAACTAACTCATCCAAATTGACACTAGAGAAAATTGAATCTAAGACCTTAAGGAGGAGCACACTCACGAAATCCTAAGTCAATACCACCAAACCAACCTAAATAGGTTGCATTCTAGAATATTATTAAAATTGATGAGGACAAATTAAGTATTTTGTTTTACTAAACTTTTGTTTTTTATGCCTAAATTTTCTATAATTTTCTTAATGTTTATGTTTTTTTCTATTGTTGTTTTTATTCATAATTTTATGGATATATTAATATTTTTATGTTGTTCCTATCTTTGTGCATCATATATTTTTAATATAGTAAAATTACAATAAGGATATAAAATTTAGAATATTATTAAAACAAAAAAAACAAATTCATAATTTTAGTAGTAATCAATTTTATTATATTAGAAGTAGATAAAAATGTTAAATCATTTTTATGAAAAAATATAATAATTCGTCATTTAATATTAAAAGAAAACCATAAACTATCCAACTAAATGAGTAGATTTATCGAATCCGAGCCAATATTAAAACGAGTGATTATTTTCATCGGCTCAATCCAAAACATCTCTGGGGTGGGATGGGTAGCTCAACTGATTAAGCTAGATGAACTAGGGGTTATGGAGTTGGAGGTCAGGGTTCAAATTCTAACAAGGAAAAAAACAAGGGAGGTGTATTGGATTGAGATTTCAAGAGATTAATTTGACAAAAAAAGTCTTGAAGATTTTAAATTACTACGTGAGATTATATTGATTTTATGAGATTTTAAGAGTTTTTTTTTCAAAAAACTTTTTACAATCAAGATTTTTAAATTTTAACACATGATTTGATTGAATTTTGAGAGATTTTTTAAAAAAGACTTTTTAGAATCAAGATTTCATAATACTTTATATATTATGAAAATTTCAAAAGACTCAATATCTATTGGGAAAATTTCGAAAGACTCAATAAATTTTAATAAAAAAAAATTATTTTTTTGGGAATCCAAAAAAGAAAAACGATGAAAAGTTAACCAACTGCATAATTCACTTCAATGGCCGGAATAACACAAGAAATAACAAAAGTGTTGAATTCAATATGAAAAAAAGTTGTAGAATTTGTCCAAAAAGAAAACTTGCAAAAACCATATTTGATAAGCAAGTAAAGAAAGAAAAGAAGAAGAAAAATTCTGGTACATGAACTCTGAAAGAAAAAAAGTCTCAAGGTTTTTTATGAGATTGTTGGAAGAGTCTCTCAAGTGTATTTTTAACTGAAAAGTCTCACGAAATCCACTGCATGAAAGAATCCACCAAAATTTGTTGATTTTTGAAACCAAATTAATTTTATAAGTCCCGATAAATCTCAATCGAATAACAACGGATTTCACTGCCCTGGAAAAAATTCTTAATTGTCTTAATTGAATAATACAAGATTTGATTTTATAAAAGTCTTCATTGAATACCAATGAAATTTTTTAATATAAAAAAGTCTTTTAAAATCTATTGAAATCTCAATCTAATTCATCCCCTAAACTTAACATGGTAACATAGTAACAATTAAAAAAGAAAAACAATCCAAAACATCACTGTGGTTAGGGTTTTTAGTTTTATACAATCTCACCCCATATATAACCAAAAAATAAAGTTTTCAGTTTTTATTTAAAAACAAAAATATTTTCAGATTTTATTTAAAAAAAGAAGTTTTCAGATTTTATTTAAAAAGAAATAAAATTTTCAGATTTTATTTCAAAAAAAATGTTTTCAAATGTTATTTTAAAAAAATAAAGTTTTAGATTTAATTTATAAACAAAAAAGTTTTCAGATTTTATTTAAAAAAAAAAAGATTTCATATTTTATTTTTAAAAAAAAAGAATTAGTTGCTAACGTGGTATTTAAAATAAATAAAAAATGAATTGTTTTTCATGTGTACATGACATGTCAGCAGTTTTGTACAGTTAGATGTACACTTGGCTACACATGGGGGCAAATGACAGAATCTTTATATTGCAGGGGGTAAAAAGCAAAAAAATCTGAACAGAGGATAAATGGAAATTCGCTAGTTTTGCAGGGAGTAAAATACCACTGACCCTTATTTTTTTATATCCACTTTGTCATGTCATGGTTGCTCAAATGATAAAAAAAAAAATAAGGTGCAAATCATTAGCTTAGAAAATCTTTTTAGATATCCCTATTGAAGATATTCTAATTATTACAACTAACCCTTAATAGAGTAAAATTACAATGAAGATATAAAATTTGGAATATTATTAAAACTAATAAGGACAAATTAGTAAATTTGGTAGTAATCAATTTTATTATATTAGATATTAAGGTAGAAAATCTATTTAAAATAAAATATTTAAAAAAATTAGTAAAAAATATTGTTAAAATATAACTGGAATTATTGTACTCTTACAAAACTTGTTAAATCAATAAATTTATTTTATTAAATCAATTGTCCCGTGTAAAATTACATTCAAGGGTGGAAAATCTAGAATACTACTATTAAAATGGATGAGGACAAATTAAGTAACTTGTATCAATTATTTTTAATATATTGTTAGTATTTTTTTTTTACTAAACTTTTGATTTTATGCCTAAACTTTCCATAATCTTTTTTATTGTTTCTGTATTAGGGTTTTAGTTTTATTTTATACCATCTCACCCCATATATAAGCAAACCCTGAGATCAAACAATTGCTAATTTCAAATAAAAATGCGTAACAATAATATAAAAATTCTTCCTCAAAAAACAAGACTGGTTGAAGGAGCAGCAGTAGATTTTTGGTTACCTGATGAGTGTTGGGAAACTATCTTCAAATTCCTCTTAAACGACGACTACAACGACGACTACAGCAACGACAACAACAACCACCACTTCCGCTCACTATCTGCCGTCTCGAAACAGTTTCTGTCTATCACCAACCATCTTTTATTCTCACTCAATGTCAATATCAGTGACAAACCGTCCGTCACTATCCCCAACCATCCTTTATTCTCACTCAAGGTCAGTATCATTGACAAACCGTCCGATTTCCTTTCTCGCCTCATCCATAGATTCTCCAATCTCAACTCTCTTCACCTCAACGGAAACAAACTCGACAAAAGTCTCCGCCAAATCTCTAGTTTACCATTTATCAGTCTCAAATCACTCCATCTCAATTGTAGAATGTGTCATCCCCCATACAACTTTCCCGCAGATGGTTTACAACTTGTCTCCCAAAATATTACAACTTTGACATCACTCACATGTTCCCACATACATCTTCGTTCCACTCATCTCTTCCTCATCGCTGAATGTTTTCCTTTGCTCGAACAACTCAACCTTAGTTACCCCAGAGGTTGGTTACGTGAGCAAGAAAGCTCACTCAATGAAGGAGTAAGAGCTCTTTCATCATCACTTCTCAAACTCCGAAAGGTTGATCTAACTCGTCATCACTACATCAACAATCAATCCCTTTGTTACTTGTTCAAGAAGTCGATGTTTCTTGAAGAAGCTATCATAATTGGTTGTTATCAAATAACTACCAACGGTATTGCTTCTGCTCTACGTGAGAGACCAAATTTGATGTCTTTTTCCTTTTCCAGCAGTTGGTTTTATCCGGGATATGCGGTAAAAAAATTTATTGTATGCCCTCAGTTAATGTCTCTCACTTTAACTTTAGACATCAGTAGAGGCATAGGATCACTATTATTTGCTTCCATTTTCCCCAATTTGCAGCTGCTTGATTTGAGTGGTTGCACTTCCGTATATGAAGATGATATTTGCCATGTTTTAAGGAATTGTACTGAGATTAGACAGTTGAACTTAGCCAGCAAGACTTCAATAATGAAGTTTCGCGAGATGAACTTCGATGTTCCCAAACTGGAGGTGTTGAACTTGTCGCGGACAAAAGTTGATGATGAAGCCCTCAATGTCATCTCAAAGAGTTGTCGTGGACTTTTGAAACTGTTACTAGAAGATTGTCGGTATGTCACAGAGAAAGGAGTAAATCATGTGGTAGAAAAGTGCACACAACTGAGAGAGATCAATTTAATGGGTTGTAAGAAAGTACATGCTAATGTTGTTGCCTCAATGGTATTATCAAGGCCATCACTAAGAAGAATAATTCCTCCACAGCCCAATTATTGTTTTAGTGACACAGAGATGGAACTCTTCTCGCGTCAAAGATGCTTTGTTCAAACTACTCTTATGAACCTTAGTTTGTACTTTGTAGGTTTCTTTAATTGTCTCTTGCAAAATCATGTTTACGTTAGGCTTTTTCTCCACTATCTTTATATCTGCATTCAAAAAAGGTTTAATTATGGACTCGTTATAAAAATGCATCGTATGTTATTGTGTTGTTGCTGTTTAGATTCTGATCAATATTTATTGTTGTTGGGTTATTCTTATTATATTTATATTAGTTAAGTATTCAACCAAACTCCAAGATTACCAATACCCAAGTTTAAAAGAATAAAAATATCAAAAGAATTATTGAGTGAGCAGTCACAAACAATGTAGTCAGGTTCGCGATCCTACGTAGGATCGGTAGGCTGGTTGAGAATCGTAAGATCGGAATCGTATAGTTCGATTCGTAAGATCCTACTCAAAGGTAAAATTGTAACTTCACATATATACATATACACATAAACAAAAAACAAACATACACTAACCAGTTTCCTCATGTCACATGCATATATAGGACAGTTTTTGGATCCAATAAGTGCACGCAAAACCACTTGTTGCTTATCCTCTTGCTTCACACATTAACGAACCTGTTTCAAATTTTCATTTTGCAAAGTTAATTACAAAAAAACATGGCTGAAGCTGTGATTGAAATTGTTCTTGGGAGTTTAAGTTCACTGGCTCAAAAGGAGATTGGCCTATTTCTTGGTTTTGATCAAGAGTTTGAAAAGATTTCCAGCTTGCTCACTACAATCAAAGCTACTCTTGAAAATGCCGAGGAAAAACAATTCACCGATAAAGCTATACAGGATTGGCTGCAAAAGCTGAAAGATGCAGTTCAAATCCTTGATGACATCTTGGACAAGTGTGCCACTAAAGGACTGGAGTTGAAGTACAGCGGATTCAAGCATGGACTCTCATTCTTATCCTCGTTGAATCCCAAACATGTTGCATTTCGTTACAAAGTTGCTAAGGAAATGAAGAGCATAAGGGAGAGACTTGATCAAATTGCTGAAGAAAGGAGTAAGTTTCACTTGCCAGAGACGGTTAGAGAGAGGAGAACTGGAGTCCCTGACTGGCGACAAACCACCTCTATCGTTACTCAAACTCAAGTGTATGGAAGAAATGAAGATATGGATAAAATTGTAGACTTTTTAGTTGGTCGTGCCGCTGATATGGGGGGTTTATCGGTCTATCCAATAGTAGGTTTAGGGGGACTTGGTAAAACAACACTTGCACAAATTATCTTCAACAATGATAGGGTAGTTAAACACTTTGAACTAAGATCTTGGGTATGTGTTTCCGAAGATTTTAGTTTGAAGAGAATGACAAAATCCATTATAGAATCAATATCTGGCAAGGCTTGTGAGGATTTGGAACTAGAGCCACTACAGAGAAAGCTTCATGACCTGATTTATAGGAAAAGATATTTGCTTGTTTTAGACGACGTGTGGGATGAAGAACAAGAGAATTGGCAAAAGTTGAAATCTATATTGGATTGTGGAGGAAAGGGTGCTTCAGTTATAGTCACCACTCGACTTTCAAAGGTTGCAACAATCATGGGAACAATGCCTCCTTATGAACTATCAATGTTATCTTACAATGATTGTTGGGAATTGTTTAAACAACGGGCCTTTGGAGCAAACGAGCAAGAACTCACCGAACTTGTGGTCATAGGGAAGGAGATAGTGCAAAAGTGTGGGGGAGTGCCTCTTTCAACAATAGCACTAGGAAGTCTTTTGCGTTTTAAAAGAGACGAAAAGGAGTGGCTCTATATCAAGGAAAGCAAGCTATGGAATTTACAAGGTGAGAACATTGTCATGCCTGCCTTGAGACTAAGTTACTTGAATTTGCCAATAAAACTCAGACAATGTTTTGCCCTTTGTGCACTATTTCCCAAAGATGACATTATAAACAAGAAATTTGTAATTGAACTTTGGATTGCTAATGGCTATATTTCATCCAATGAAATGTTGGATGCAGTAGATATAGGCAATGATGTGTGGAATGAATTATACTGGAGATCATTTTTTCAAGGTATTAGGAAAGATGAATTTTTTGGCAATATTTTGAGTTTCAAGATGCATGATGTTGTTCATGATCTTGCTCAATCTGTTACAGAAGATGTGTATTGCATTACAGAGGACAATGGTGCACCTACGTCTGAAAGAATACGTCATGTCTCAATGTATAGAATAAATAAATTTGTGAAAGTCTGGCTACCCAATACTGAATCTTTGAAAACCTGTATAACTCAAGATCGGTTTACTAATGTTGAGTACTTTTTACCTAACATTTTGAAATGTTATTGTTTACGAGTGCTTGACTACCATTGCGAACATAAGTTGTCATCTTCAATTGGTCATTTAAGATATCTAAGGTACTTGAATCTTTCTTATGGTCGCTTCGAAACTCTTCCAAAATCCTTATGTGAATTGTGGAATTTGCAAATTTTGAAGTTAGACCATTGTTTCAAACTAGAAAATTTACCAAATAATTTGATACATTTGGAAGCTCTACAACATTTATCTTTGAATAATTGCTCCTCATTATCAAGCTTACCTTCCGATATTAGCAAGTTAACTTCTCTAAGGACTTTAACCATGTATATAGTTGGAAAGAAAAGAGGGTCCCTTTTGGCAGAATTGGCGCATCTAAACCTTAAAGGAGAACTACACCTTAAGCACCTTGAACGAGTGAAAAATGTAACAGATTCTAAAGAAGCCAATATGTCTAGGAAGTACATAAACCATTTGCGGTTGTCATGGGGTAGAAATGAAGAATCTGAATTGCAGGAAAATGTCGAGCAGATTGCTGAAATGCTTCAACCTCATATCCAACAACTTCAATCTCTGGGTGTAGGAGGTTATAGAGGTGAACATTTTCCACAATGGATGTCTAGTCCTTCTCTAAAAGATTTGAAGCGTTTGGTACTCACAGAGTGTAAAAATTGTCTGTATCTAAAAGAGAAGTCCTCTAATGGTGGAATTGCATGTGGTGTCATTGCTTTGGAACATCTATTTCTAAATGAGATGCCAAAATTGATAAGTTTGTCAAGAGTTCGGGATGGAGAAAACATGTTTACACGCCTTTCAAAACTTATAATCATTAAGTGTCCTAATTTGTTAGGTTTGCCTTTTCTTCCGACTCTCAAAATCTACAGGTGGAAGGAAAGTGCAGTTGGGAGGTGTTAAGCTCAATCCACAAACTCCATAACCTTGAATCTCTCGATCTTGGAGACAATAGAGAGGTATCTTGTTTTCCAGACGATATGCTAAGTAATCTTACTTCTCTTAAAGAACTATCGATTTGGAATCACTCCAAACTTAAGTTACTTCCAATTGAAACTATTAACCCCTGTGTACTCCGGAGATTGTTAATTAAAAATTGTGAGAACCTCGAGTCATTGAAAGATGAAGCATTGCAAGGGTTGCATTCTCTTGAGTATTTACTTATCTTCGAATGTCCGAAGTTCAAATTTTCAGCAGGTTTTCGATACTTAACATGTCTTGAGAGATTGGCAATCGGAAATTTCTCTGATATGAGTGGTTTTCCAGAGGCTTTACAACATATGACGGCCCTGCAATCCATATCATTGGAAGAATTTCCAAATCTTACATCCTTACCTGACTGCTTTGGAAACCTTGGCTTGCTTCGGGAATTAGATATTTATTCATGTCCCAACCTAATGTGTCTTCCAAATACCATCCAGTGTCTAAGTAGTCTTAAAAGTTTGAGTATTTTTGGTTGCTCTGATGAGTTAGCAAATAGATGTCAAAAGGAAACAGGGAAGGATTGGCCAAAAATAGCTCATGTTCAGCATCTTCATATATCCGACCAGCGTAGAACTCTATCATGTGAAGATTGGAATGAACGTTGTAAAGGTTTGTCCTGAATCCATCTACTACTCTCAGGATGTAAAGAGTCACACTAGAAAATGATACATCTTCATGTGTTTAAACTAAGAATTTAAAATTCAATTTTATCTCTTCTATTTGTTAACTTGATGAGCTGATTTATCTTACTCAACTGTTCTTCTTTTACAGATCTTATGATGATTCATGAGTTATAAAAAATGAAGGATATGTGTGTTCCATTCAGCATTGGTTCCTTCAATTTAAACAAACAAAGAGTTCAAAGTAAATTCTAATGAACCTTTACTTTTTAATTCCTTGTGTATTTGGCTTAACTGTTTTGCTATCAATCTATGTATTATAAGTTATAAAGTTAATATTGCCAAAAAGTCATGAAAATGGATTATTGTAAGTAATATAATAATAGGGGAAGAAAGTCATTGCCTTAAAATTTAGGTTAGGTCTATTCATTCTTACATAATTAACTTGTAAGGTGTGGGTTGTCCAAACTTAGCGACATATATCCAATGAACTTGAAGCGTGGGGCCGTGGGCGATGCTGTAAGCCCAGTTACAGATTTTGGATAAGCTCTGATATCATCTTAAAGTTTAGGTTGTGTCTAATGCATTTTAACTATGTATGACTCTTGCTGTAAACACATATCTAGCTAAATAGTTAGTTCCCTCTCTCTCTCTCTGTTACTGTTAGAATTCATTGCACATTTTTCTATTTTCATCTACTCTAACTTGTTGAATCAGTGAATAATATTGTTTCCATGCTGATTTCTCTCAATGACTGACTCATGTGAGTTCTTCATTCATATCATGACATTATATTTACTTTGTAGCAGCTGTCTCAATTCTTGTCAAAGCTCTCTATGTGTCATTTCAAGGATGCTCGATGAGTATTGCACTACCTAAAGGGCGCACTTGGACAAGGTATGTTCTGTAGCAGAACTTCTCTTTTAGAACTGCATGAGTACAGTCACTCTGATTGGGCTGGATGCCCCGATTTCTGTTGTTCCATCAGCTGATATTGATACTTTTTAGGATATTCTTTAATCACCCGCGCTCGAAGAAACAATCCACCATTGATTGTTCCAAGTTATGAAGCGGAATATCGTGCATTGGCTTCAGCCACCTGTGAATTATAGTGGCTATGTATATTTTATATGTAATAACAAGAGTGCTCTTTGCATTGCAGCAAACCGCATCTTCCATAGATAGACAAAACATCTTGTGTCAGGTGATACGAGAAAAGCTTTCTCTCCGCCTCATGAAGTTACTGCCAATTTCTTCATCAAATCAAATAGTTAGTTAGTTAGTTGCTTGTAACGACCCGATTTTCATTTATTCGTTATTTGTATACATGTTTATATTTATATATTGATGTGGCTTATTATTATTATTTTAGTTTGTAGCGGTTAATTAATTAGCGAGAGTATTAGTTAATTGAGCGAGTTTGTGAGAATTACACGAGTGTGGGCTTATTGGGCTATTGGGCTTTAGGGCATTGGGCCTAAGTGACTCATAGAATGGGAAGAGCTATAAATAGTGAGAGAAAGGGAAAAAGACACATTTGTGTTCTTTTTGAGAGAGAAAGAAGAGAGAAGGAAGAGGAGAGCTAGGGCAAGGAGCTCTTGAGGAGATTTGAAGAGCAATCGCGTGGAAACGTCGATCTAAGGTAAGAGAGTTAGTATTCATAATTGTGAGTGGCTAGAGAAAGGGGAGAATGTCGATTTCTCCGAACCCAAACTTTCTCCACTCAATTTTCGTAGGTTTTTAGTGGAATTTTTCTAAATGAAAATGAAATCTAACACTCATAACATGTTTAATATACCAAAGATAAGTAGTATGGACGATTTCAAAGAGTAAAAGCAGGTATATGTAGATGTTTGTAAGGTTTTGTTGAAGTTTATGAGTTTTTGTATAATCTTTGAAAATCCTTACTTTTTGGTATGAAATGTTGTAGATCTATGAATCAAGTTGTACTTTCATGTTTATATATATGTTATACACGTGAAAATATCATCTTTTGGGATATGGAACATGTAAAAATGGGGTTTTTGGGTGGATTTTATGTTTAAACCCGATAGCAGAGCACCCAAGTCTGTGTAAGGTCGCTGGGCGAGCCTTGCAGCGAGTTCTAGCGACCGTGCATGTTCTTGAGGTCGCTGGGCGACCTATACCTTCGCTGGGCGAGCTGGCTCGCTGATGGTCGCCATTTTACCTTTTTTTGACTGTTTCAGCTCGCCAGTGGTCGCTACTGGTCGCTGGGCGACCATGCCAGATCAGAGCAATGTTTAAACATTGTTTAAACAATGTTTAATGATGTTTAATGATGTTTAAAATGCAATTATTTGTTTATAACATGTAGTAATATTATGTTTAATGATGTTTAACAATGTTTAATGATGTTTAATGATGTTTAAAATGCAATTATTTGTTTATAACATGTAGTAATATTATGTTTAATGATGTTTAACAATGTTTAATGATGTTTAAAATACAATTATTTGTTTATAACATGTAGTAATATTATGTTTAATGATGTTTAAATAAATGTTTAATAATGTTTAAAATGCAATTACTTGTTTATAACATTGATTAATTGTATGTTTAAGAATTGTTGATGATGTTTGATTAACAATGATTGAAGTTGAGTTTTATTAATTAATAACAAATGTTAATAATGTTTTAATTAATAATGATTTGTTGACGTTAATGAATGTATGATTTGTATATATATGAATGAAGAATATTAGAATTGTTTTATTCTAATAAAGAAGTATATTAAGGTATTGTGTTATCTTAATAAAGACGGATATCAAATTTTATTTGACAAAGAAGTATATTAAGGTATTGTGTTATCTTAATAAAGACGGATATCAAATTTTATTTGATAAAGACGGATATGGATAGTGTTCCATATCATAGAGTAAAACTTAATATTTTGTTATATTAAGTGTTTGTGGTTATACATGAATCATTCATGCATTCATGTATTGAGTAGGGATATTAGAATCTATGATTCTAATAAAGACGGATATCGAATTATATTTATTCGATAAAGACGGATATTAGAGGTGAGATACTCTAATAAAGACGATGGTACCACATGCATTAGATATGTCTAGGGTGACATAGCATGAATTGTGGCATTAGATTGCATTAGGATTATGTGCACATTACGTGGTAATTGTTATGTGACATTGTGTGTGTGACGTGGATTATATGAGTGAGTCATGTGGTTTAACATTGATTATAATTGTTATTTCAATGTGATATATTGATAATCTTATGTATGATTTAAGATTGAGAGAATATATATGATTATGTTTTATGAGAGTTAGTTTATGCATGATAATATGATAAAGTGTTGAGGATATTTCTTACACTTGTATTTTGTTGGTTATGATTTACTAACTCTCTGTTTTGTGTACTTCTGGACCGTTGGGTGGTCCAGGTTTACAGGTTATGTGCTTATTTGATGCCCAAGTGTTTGGTGAAACTCCGCTCTGAGTATGACACGGGGAAAGGGTTGTACTTAGGATATAGGGTCATTTATGACTTAATGTATTTAATTTGAAAAATATATATTTTATAAGAATGATTTTGTAGACGATGTTTTAGACTAATTAATTAATCAATTAGTTAAGTAAGTTGACGGTTGTAATACCTTAACCAAACATTTTATAATTAAATTGTGATTTTTCCGTTGCGTATTTTGAAAAGATTTTAATAAAGGTAGAAATACTTAAATAATAGGTTTGGGTGTTACATTGCTTATCAAAAAAAAAATAAAAAATAGTTAGTTAGTTAGTTCCCTTTCTGTTACAATGTTAGTTAGAGAGAGTTGGAGTCGGTTGTGCATTTTTCTATTTTCTTCTACAATAGTTATAGTATAAATAGCAATATCTTGTATCCATCACTTATTGAATCATTGAATAATGTTGTTTTCATGTTGATTTCTCTCAATGACCCGTGTGAGGTCTTAGTTCATATCAACACTTTATAATTTAATTAATAAGATTTACATAAAAAAAAATTGGAATTTAAATTTCTTAGCAACTAATGTTTATACACTTTGCAAATATTTCTTGTAATCACAACTTATATCTAATTAACCCCTATACCTCTTCTATCTCATTGTTATCACTAAGAATTGATTTGATTGCATAAGAATCAATTCTAGATGATTCCTGTTTCACCCATTGTACAACCCTCTCTGCTTCAATACTTACTTTCTAAAAGGAATGATAATTGTATGATTAATATTGCCAAAGTGATGGCTGTAACAGTCCTCGGGCCCATCTTGGCGATCTTGGAGCTGCCACCTCATGATCTTCTCCACCTCGAGGAGTTTTTGCCTTCCAGGGTATGTGGTTCGATTCCCACGGAAGGCCACTAGAGAGGGGTGGAGAAGATCGTGAAATGGCAGTTCCGGATTGCCTACTAAATACGTAGTAAAGGGGCCCGGGCTGTTGCAATGGCTATAAATAGGAGCTGATAACAATAAGAGAGTCAATTGCCTATGATTAGGAGCTGATAACAATAAGGAGTGCATAACTATTTGTGCTATAAGTAAGTATACTTATCTACGGCTATTAATAAGGAAGCACGTTAATTCTAGTAACAATCTGTATTATCTAATATGCCCCTTCAAAATGGGGTCACCATCAATGACACCAATTTTATTAATTGCATACTAGTACAGGACAGTCACATGCATGTATAAGATTACATCTTCAACATTTATGCAGATTGCAGAGTACTCAATTATTTCAAAGTTGCATTATTGATTGAACACGCAAAGCCACGTCATTCTTATCCTCTTGCTTCTCACATTAACCTGTTTCAAATTTTCATTTTGCAGTTACAAAACATGGCTGAACCTGAACCTGTCTCAAAATTAGACTAACCATGAATTCACCATTAAATTTAAAAGAATTATTGAGTGAACAGTCACAAAGCAACTTTCTTTGAATTTGACTTTTCCACATGTTTTTTAGCGTGTTATTAATGCATATATATAGGACAGTCACATATTCAGCATTTATTTCAAATTTGCATTATTGAGTGAGCAGTTTTTGGATCCAATAAGTGCACACAAACCCACTTATTGCTTATCCTCTTGCTTCACACATTAACGAACCTGTTTCAAATTTTCATTTTGCAAAGTTAATTACAAAAAAACATGGCTGAAGCTGTGATTGAAATTGTTCTTGGGAGTTTAAGTTCACTGGCTCAAAAGGAGATTGGCCTATTTCTTGGTTTTGATCAAGAGTTTGAAAAAATTTCCAGCTTGCTCACTACAATCAAAGCTACTCTTGAAGATGCCGAGGAAAAACAATTCACCGATAAAGCTATACAGGATTGGCTGCAAAAGCTGAAAGATGCAGTTCAAATCCTTGATGACATCTTGGACGAATGTGCCACTGAAGGACTGAAGTTGAAGTACAAAGGATTCAAGCATGGACTCTCTTTCTTATCCTCTTTGAATCCCAAACATGTTGCATTTCGTTACGAAGTTGCTAAGAAAATGAAGAGGATAAGGGAGAGACTCGATCAAATTGCTGAAGAAAGGAGTAAGTTTCACTTGTCAGAGACCATTAGAGACAGGAGAACTGGAGTCGTTGACTGGCGACAAACCACTTCTATCATTACTCAAACTCAAGTGTATGGAAGAAATGAAGATATGGATAAAATTGCAGATTTTTTAGTTGGTCGTGCTGCTGATTTGGAAGATTTATCAGTCTATCCAATAGTAGGCTTAGGGGGACTTGGTAAAACAACCCTTGCCCAACTTATCTTCAACAATGATAGGGTAGTTAAACACTTTGCACTAAGATCTTGGGTATGTGTTTCAGAAGATTTTAGTTTGAAGAGAATGGCAAAATCCATTATAGAATCAATAACTAAGGAGGCTTGTGAGGATTTGGAACTAGAGCCACTACAAGGAAAGCTTCATGACCTGATTTACAGGAAACGATATTTGCTTGTATTAGACGACTTGTGGGATGAAGAACAAGAGAATTGGCAAAAGTTGAAATCTATATTGGATTGTGGAGGAAAGGGTGCTTCAGTTATAGTCACCACTCGACTTTCAAAGGTTGCAATAATCATGGGAACAATGCCTCCTTATGAACTATCAATGTTATCTTACAATGATTGTTGGGAATTGTTTAAACAACGGGCCTTTGGAGCAAACGAGGAAGAACTCACCGAACTTGTGGCTATAGGGAAGGAGATAGTGCAAAAGTGTAGGGGAGTGCCTCTTGCAACAATAGCACTAGGAAGTCTTTTGCGTTTTAAAAGAGACGAAAAGGAGTGGCTCTATATCAAGGAAAGCAAGCTATGGAGTTTACAAGGTGAGAACATTGTCATGCCTGCCTTGAGACTAAGTTACTTGAATTTGCCAATAAAACTCAGACAATGTTTTTCCCTTTGTGCACTATTTCCCAAAGATGACATTATAAACAAACAATTTGTAATTGAACTTTGGATTGCTAATGGCTTTATTTCATCCAATGAAATGTTGGAAGCAGAAGATATTGGTAATGAGGTGTGGAATGAGTTATGTTGGAGATCATTTTTCCAAGATATTTGGAAAGATGAATTTGGCAATGTTACGAGTTTCAAGATGCATGATCTTGTTCATGATCTTGCTCAATCTATTGCAGAAGATGTCTATTGCATTGCAAAGGACAGTGTCGCACCTTCGTCTGAAAAAATACGTCATATCTCACTGTATAAACAGGAGAAACTTGAGGAAGTTATCCGTTTACCCAATACCAAATCTTTGAAGACTTGTATAGCTTATAATAAGAATGATAATGTTGACCAACTTTCACCTCACATACTGAAATGCTATTCTTTGCGAGTGCTTGACTACAGGCGAAGAGAAAAGTTGTCATATTCAATCGGTCATTTAAGATATCTAAGGTACTTGAATCTTTCTTTTGGCCACTTCAAAACTCTTCCGGAATCCTTATGTGAATTGTGGAATTTACAAATTTTGAAGTTAGACTGTTGTTCAAAACTACAAAATTTGCCTAATAATTTGACACGCTTGAAAGCTCTACATCATATATCTTTGAATTATTGTTCCTCATTATCAAGCTTGCCTTCCTGTATTAGCAAGTTAACTTCCCTAAAGACTTTAACCATGTATATAGTTGGCAAGAAAAGAGGGTCCCTTTTGGCAGAATTGGCGCAGTTAAACCTTAAAGGTGAGCTTCTCCTCAAGAACCTTGAGCGAGTGAAAAATGTAGCAGATTCTAAAGAAGCCAATATGTCTAGGAAGTACATAAACCATTTGCGGTTGTCATGGGATAGAAATGAAGAATCTGAATTGCAGGAAAATGTTGAGCAGATTGCTGAAGTGCTTCAACCTCATATCCAACAACTTCAATCTCTAGGTATAGGAGGATATAAAGGTGAACATTTTCCACAATGGATGTCTAGTCCTTCTCTAAAAGATTTGAAGCGTTTGGTACTCACGGAGTGCCAAAATTGTGTATATCTAAAAGAGGAGTCCTCTAATGGTGGAATTGTCGGTGGTTTCATAGCTTTGGAACATCTATTATTAAATGAGATGCCCAAATTGATATGTTTCTCAAGATATCAGAATGGAGAAAACATGTTTACACACCTTTCAAAACTTACAATATCTCAGTGTCCTTATTTGTTAGGTCTGCCTTTTCTTCCATCTCTTAAGGAGCTATTTGTGCAGGGTAAGTGCAGTTGGGAGTTGCTAAGCTCAATCCATAAACTCCATAACCTTAAATCTCTCGTACTCAAAGACAATGGAGAGGTAACTTGCTTTCCAGATGGTATGCTAAGCAATCTTACTTCTCTTAAAGAATTAGATATTGAAAGGTACTACGAACTTAAGTTACTCTCAATTGAAACTATTAATCCATGTGCACTCCAGATCTTGTACATTGAAAATTGTGGGAGGCTCGAGTCATTGAAAGATGAAGCTTTGCAAGGGTTGCATTCTCTTAAGAATTTAGTAATCGTGAAATGTCCGAAGTTCAATCTTTCAGCAGGTTTTCGATACTTAACATGTCTTGAGAAATTGTCAATTGGAAATTTCTCTGATATGAGTGGTTTGCAAGAGGCTTTACAACATATGACAACCCTGCAAGTGTTATATTTGAGTAACTTACAAAATCTTACATTCTTACCTGACTGCTTGGGAAATCTTTACTTGCTTAGCACATTACACATTTATTCATGTCCCAACCTAATGTGTCTTCCAACTACCATCCAATGTCTCAGTAGTCTTAAAACTTTGTATATTTATGGTTGCCCTGTGTTAGCAAATAGATTTCGGAAGGAAACAGGGGGGGATTGGCCAAAAATAGCTCATGTTCAAGACTTTTATATATCCGACTGGGATATAACTTATATTGGAATACAAAGTCATTCATTCACGACTTTGCAAGGTTTGTTCTTAATCCTTTGTTAGTAATTAGTGTTTGTGTGTGACTGTTGGGCCGAGATTTACTTCTACTACTCATGATGAAAAAAGAAACTGGTAGATACTTAATCACGTCTTATGCTACTTTGCTATGTTAGTTTCTAAAACATCTTCATAATTATATACATATGATGAAATGTAATTGGATATATGTGTAAACTTCTTTAGTCTATCAATGCATAACTTTTTGTTGTTAAAAAAAAAAAATTAAACTCAAAATTTAAGTGGAACTTCAATTTGAAGTGTCCAACATCAATTATAAGGTAAGTGATTTGTGTGATTCGCTATATAAGTGTGTTTTTTTCTTCTTTTTATCTTACTCAATTGTTCTTCTTTTACAGAGTTGATTACAGATTTATAAATGAAGGATTTGTGTGATCCATTCGGCGTCTGTTCTTTCAACCTAAGCAAACAAAGATTTCAGAGTAAATTCCAGTGGACATGTATGTATACATGTACCATCCTCGTATTTGGTTTATCTGTTTTGCCATTGATGAGTTAAAAGTTACAAGATTAATTACTACTAAAAAAAAAGTGTTATGAAAATGGATTATTATAAATACAAAAATGTTGATGAGGAAAATACCAAAATGCCTCTTTGATGTTGTAGAGATGTCCCTCTTTGGATATTTAAATAACATTTCTGTAGATAATAACAGTGCTTTCTGCGTTGCAGCTAACCACATCTTTCGCGAATGGACAAAACATATTGAGATTGATTGTCACATGGTATGAAAGAAGCTTTCACTCGACCTCATGAAGTTGCTGCCAATTTCTTCATCAAATCAAATAGCAGATCATTTCATCAAAACTCTTCCTCCGCAATCTTTCTTCCATCCCATTGCCAAACTCAGATTTACGAACATGTATCAATCTTCAACTTGTGAGACACTATTATAAGATAAATAGTTAGTTAGTCTCCTTTCTGTTACAAAGTTAGTTAGAGAGTTAGAGTTGGTTATGCATTTTCCTATTTTCTTCTCTAATAGTTGTAGTATAAATAGCAATATCTTGTATTAACTACTTACTGAATCATTGAATAATGTTGTTTTCATGTTGATTTCTCTCAATGGCCCGTGCGAGTTCATTCATATTTTTACACTTTAAAAAAACATGAATAATGTTGTTTTCATGTTGATATCAACACACTATAATTTAATTAATAAAATTACATTAAAAAAACATGGAAATTTCTTAGCAAATAATGTTTATACACTTCACAAATATTTCTTGTAATCACAACTTATATCTAATTAACCCCTATACCTCTTTCTCCTTGTTATCACTAAGAATTGACTTGATTGCAGAAGAATCGATTCTAGATGATTCCTGTTTCACCCATTGTACAACTCTCTCTGCTTCGATACTTACTTTCTTCTCCTCTTCCAAAGCTTTCTTCAGCCTCTTTTCTTGTTCTTTGACAGAAAAAGTGCTCATATCAGATAATATTTCATCATTCCTTTTCCAATCAACCTGGTCAGAACTTGAAACTCCACTGCTTTTGTTATTTCTTGCAACAACATCTTTCTTGGTGGAGAAGCAAAAACAACATGAAGTTGATCCTTGTGAGTACTCTGGTTCCATATCATATATATGTGGATTAATTCTTGTTTATGGATCATATGTATGATAATATATATTGGGACAACTTTTAGGCAATTTCGTTGAAATTTTGATAATTGTTTGAGTTGTTGAAGAGTTTGTGTCAAAGGTGACATGTGCATATGATGCAATATTCATATTGGGCGGCAGCTAGTTGGTGTTATATATGGTTTTCCTTTTCAACCATTTTCATATGGATCAAGATTCTCTCAATCACACCAAACAGATTTTTAATTCTAATATCTGATTAGTGGTTCTTTTTCAACTACTCTAGTAAGTACATTTCAATTTAATTAGAGATTTTAAATTTACTATTATTAAGAGCAGCCATTAACATGTGTTTGAAATTAGCTCAGTTGGCAGAGGACAATACATTATATATGCAGGGGGGCCGTGGTTCGAATTCCGGTCATTCCACTTATCCCTTAAAGGTGGAATTTCTAATCACTAGGCTACTTGATAAAAAAAAAACCATTAATCTCTTTTAATTTTTTTTATGTAATAAAAGAATAACTATATTCTATCAAGACATTGAGATCAAGTGATTAATGAGTTTCCCTAAAATAAATTATTTGGGAGAACCGTTGAAAACAATTTTTGACCCGGTATTAGTTACCTCACGGCCGAACTCTGAATTATCAGACTTTTTCTCCTAAATATTGTTCATAAATAATTATTTTATAGAATAAAAAGTTTCAAAGTTCAACTACTCTTGTAAGTGCATTCCAATTTAATTAGAGATTTTAAATTTACTATTATTAAAAAAATAATTATATTCAAAATTAAAAGCAATATTATCAATATAATTTTCTAATGTATATAATGTTCTTGCACTTTAATTTTGCTTTTTAAACAAATATTATCAATTCAATACTCCACTAACTTACATTTTATTTTTGTGAGTCTAATGGCTAGAAATTTCACCTATTAAAGTGAATAAGTAGAGTGTCGGTATTTGAACTTCAGCTCCTGCCTATAAAATGTTGACGGTCTTGATATTCCTACCAACTAAGTTAAGCTCACAGGTGCTCCACCAACTTACTTTAATAGGAGATATTAGAGATCATGAACATATCTCACTCAAATCTTCTAAACTATGCTAGGAGGTTAACCGATAGAATAAATAAATTGGTGGAAAAAAAAAAAAAAACTTGTTATTGTTTATATCTTAATATTTTTTGTTAAGTAGTCTAGTGGCTAGAAATTTCATCTTAAAGGAGAATAAATTTAGTGTCCAAAAATCGAACCCTAATTCCTGTGTCCCTACCAACTGAGTTATCCTCTATAGAACTCATATCTTAATTCTTTATTATAACCAAAAAAAATATCTTAAATCTTAATTGAGCTTAGGATGTGAAACAGTTTGTCCATATCCTAAGATGTCGCAAGTAGTGGGTCCTACAAATACGCAACTGGACCCCACACACTTCAACATAGCCGTTGTTCAACTCACTGTTTCTGCATTTCTCCATTTTCACACTCACACAAATCATTCATTCCTTCTTTCTCCTTCAACCCTAAAAATGGTAGGAATTGGATCACATTCTGATCCATATGACACAGATGAAGAATCAACAATTCAACAAATCATCTCTCAAGCACAAGACTCAATTATCCTTCAACAAATCTCTGCCATCAATTGTTCTTCTTTCACTCATACTGATCTTCCTACTGACCTTGAATCTCGTTTCCTTAAGCTCAAATCTTTTCCTGCTAATCACACCACCCCACCACCTTATGTTACTAAAGCTCCCACCTTTTCAAACCCCACAAAAAAAAGTTCCAATTTTTCACCTCCCAAAGACAATAATTCCACAAAAAAATCAGATTCTGATTCTGGGTATGTCTCATTTCCCTCAGATTCTTCAAATGGGAAAAAGGGTCTTATCCGAAAACCAAAAATTCCAAAACAAAAAAATGAGTCTTTTTCTTCACCATCAGATTCTTCTCATACTTCTGAAGAAAGTTCAATGTCTTCTAAGTTTATGCCATTGAAAATGGAGAAAGACGAAGGGAAATGTTCGAAGAAAAAGGCTGTGTCTCGGAGCCCATCTCCATCATCTACTAGAAAGTGGGGTTGTTTTTGGTGTTCTCCTAAGAAGGAGAAGAAGAGAGGAAAGGAGAATGATGATGATGTTGTTGGGTGGGAGGAATGTACAAGTGATGAGTTGTTGTCTGGGATTGGAAGTTTGTCGAGCAAGAAACGGTTGAATATGATTGAGAAGGCATTGAAGGAAGAAGAGAAGAGGATTAACCGTGAGGCGGAGAAGATTATTGAATTGGTTAAACATGCTTCTGGTAGGATGAATGTTTCTGATATTGATGATGAGCTTAGTGATGATTAGGGTATTGAATATTATCACATTTTGGATCCATTTCTAATTCCATATTACCTTGTTAGTTGCTACAAAATAACGAAAGTGTTGCTAATGTTCCAAATTTTTCTTGTATTTTTATACTTGTTGCTGTTTACATATATACAAATGTTCTTATAGAATTTGGTGATTGTCTATAATGTGTTTTTCTGTTATACAATGGATTGAGCAAAGAGTTTATTTTGAATTTTTGATTGGATTGTCTTCATAGTGTTTTCACATTTTAGTAGATATATTCAAATGTAATGTGAAGCACTTGTTCTTGTAGCATTGCAATGTCTTGTCTTGTGTACTTGCACAATTACAACCCAACTCTGCTTTGTCCAAATTTGGAGCTTGTGTTGGAATTTTATCTGATTCATGTATTGTGTCATGGTTGAAATTTAGGGGCAGGTTTTAGCCAATCGCTTCTTTGTTTTGTGCCCTTTTCTTCTTTTCATGTTCAAACTGAAAATATCCAAGCATTCTTCAATCTGTCTTTTTTCTTTTTGGGGGCACATTCTTCAATCTCATTTTAAATGTGGTTTCTAGTAATTATGATTTTGAAACATCAAGCATTTTCTGTAGATGCTTGTTAATGACAATAAGGAAGTTATTTAACATATATGATTGCTTAATTTGGTAAACCTTTGATTGAAAGTTAACATAATGAAATAGGAAACAATTAAATCAATGTATCAGCCTCATAAGACATTGTTTCTCAAGTGGAAAACCTGACTGGTATCAGCCTCAAGAAGGCCTCACTTTGCTGTACATGGTATTGCTTCCCGGAACTCTGACTGATTTGGATTTGGTCTATATATTGTTTATAATTGATTTTGGTATTAATATGAGCCGCTCGATCTCAAATTAACGGTCAAAATCGTTTACTGGGTGAAAATGTGTGCTTTTTCTATGGCAGGGAATCCAAACTCTAATATGAATCTCCCGAAACACATTGCATACATGTCAACTGTAAAAAACATATGGAATAAATATTAAACAAAACAGCAAAGGAAGCTGTGTTTACAAGCTGAATATGTTCCTTGAAGTGCATGTGAATGATCTATGTATGTTCTTAAGCAAGAAAGTTCATACTTTTCTTTTTTTGCCTTTATCTTGCACTCAACTTTGCAGGTACATTACAAGCATGTGAAAGCATAGAAAGGAGAATCTGACACATTGTCAGCAAGAAGACCTTTAGAATTGATACACATCCTTCATTTACAAACACAGCTTCAGAATCTAAGTTTAACAAAGATCTTAGAAAACTCCCTGAGCTGTTTAATATACAATCAATATCCTGCTTGGTTGTGTAGCATATGATCAAGGAAGCAATAATGTAGCTGGATGAAGTGTAAAGTACTCAAAAGTCAAAAATTCTGATATTTGATTAATTTTTGGAAAGTCCAATATACCATTACCAACTTATCTTTGGTGTCCTGTTCCCATGTGTAGATAAATTACTTTGGTATTTTATACATCTCATAAAGAAATTTAGGGTGTCATTGCATCAAGACCTTTAATATCTTTTGATCTTGCATTCAAGATAACTTGAATAGACAAAGGTGTGAACCAAGAACATCCTAGGTTTGACCCAACTATCCTGAGTTCAACTCAAAGTCTGCACTTTCAAACATACATAAAGGATTTTTCTTAAAATAGATTTTGTAGTGTTAGAAAATTTAGTATAAAAAAAATTTACAAAGAATTTTTTATAAAAGCTTCAAATGAAAATGTTGTTTGAATAGTTATTATTAAAATGTTATTTTAGGTATTTCATCATTTTATTGAGAAAAAAAAAATTGGATATCAAAATTTCAAAAAATCACTTAATTTTGAAGTTATTTCAAATAGATTTTCACAAAAATCATTTTTGAAATACAACTTTTTGAAAAAAATTACGATTTTGACTATGTTTTAAACTTCAATAATGTACATTTATGTTATATCATGTCAAAATTAGTGTTTCAATTTAGAAAAAACGAATACAAAAGAACTTGTAATATTTTGAAAAACGGTTTTACAAAATATATTTTAAAAATACAGAGAAAAAATCCATGTTTTTAAAGCCGAAACAAACAGGACCAAAATCACTTTTTAAAACTGATTTTTTTTTAAAGTGATTTTCTTTATGTATACACAGATACAAAACAACTTCGGCTCTAAATATTCATCACTAAATTATTGAGTATCAAAATCAACTTTTTTTGTAATACCTAACAAACAGACCTTCAATAATTGGTTAATTATTTTATCGCCATATTATTTGTTGGTTAGTTTCTTGGGTGACAAGTCAAAAAAATGTTTAAAAAGGGAAGTAGTTGAAGTTGGTCTAAGGGCAAAATGGTTTGTTTAAAAGACTGCCAGACTGGTATGCAATTTTGTGTTGCTTATAACCTGTGAGTCTTATTTGAATATTCATTTTGTTTTCAATAATCTACTTAAACCATTCAAATCCCTGGAACCAAGTAAACAGAAGCTATAGACAAAAATAAATAGATACAGATTACTATACAAAATAATACATTGAAAATTTTGTTAATGCAAGGTTTCTCACCAGGTTTTCATTTAGAATTACAGACCACCCTATATAATATGGACAGTTATCCATCTCAAAAACTAAGTTCCTTAGATCACCCTAAGGACTTGAGCAAATGCAAATCATAAATCAATCTACATATTTGAACTGCTTTATAGTGTTACAATTTATGCTTACATGTATAACATACTACTACACAGATCACAGAACCGCCCAAAAAAATGCAAGCACGTACTATGGCTTTTCAAATGTGCCTATACCGTGATTATGAGAATATACAGTTATTGCCTCGCCTATTCAAAAGACCAATGTTGGCATAACTTTGATGTTATTCTGGTATCTTGTTCGCTGGTACTACGTCCTGTCTCTGTACATATGCAGAGGGAAACCATCCAGCATTGCCATTGTATTCTCCTTCCGACCATCCATTGGCAGCAACCTGGGAATTTAACAACCAAAAGGGAAATATTAATGAAGATTGGTTTCATTGTCAATAATATCATTATTATTTTTCTTCTAACTCTTTTTAATGACGAAATCAACAGTAACACTGTAGAAAATACTTAACTATATGAATATTTTTTTTGCAAAAGTACTTCTTAACAAGTTCAACTGTATTGACTTGCATTGTTCAAAAAAACTGTATTGACTTGCAAATCTTAAAGGAAATACCTGACGGACTACAACATAATCGTCAACTGATAAATTTAACTCCCCTTCAGCTTGAGCGTCAAATGGATGTATGACCTACAAGACAAATAATGACAATAAGCTTGAATCAAAGCTAAATCATCTGTATAGTCCTTGTATTGAGCAACAGTCAACTCCACTCCAGGAATCTGGCTGTATGTAATGTAGGATCTCTTAAGCCAAATTTATTATTTCTTTATATGTGACGTACCTTAGCGAAAAAGTATGTGCCCATTTGGGTGTTGTGTTTACCATCA
The DNA here is from genome assembly GCA_951799995.1 of Trifolium subterraneum. NCBI lineage: Eukaryota > Viridiplantae > Streptophyta > Magnoliopsida > Fabales > Fabaceae > Trifolium > Trifolium subterraneum. Next base: position 9,725,560 of record OX637467.1, read on the forward strand.
ATGCCATTTGAATTAGCTTTCTCATCTGCAGGTTGATTATGTCCATCTTTTGGCAATGGAAATGATGTCGAGTCTTTTGATTGTCTCTCCTCAATAATGATCATCTGACTCCAAGAACATCCAATAAAAGGTACAAGTTACAAATTTGACAGAATATTATGTCAGAATCCAACATGTACAATAGACATAGGAACTGGGACTTATTTTTCCAATTTGAAAGAAGTGTTCGCAGCATGGTGGCTAACCTCAGTGTATAGTTTATCTAGAATAACAAGGGCATGCTGATGATAGGTTCGTTCAGCATCCACCTGCCAAAAAGGGGAAACAAATGGAATTGTGAAGAATAAATTATTGTGTTTCGGGGTGGGGGGAGATGCATCAGAACAATTTGCTTAAGGTTCAAAAACTTTACAAAATATAACTAGAAAATAATACGAACAATGCATGAATGAAACAAACATTAGATAAGATACCTCATTATGCATGGTGAAAAAAAATCATGAAATTATATTCCCATAATTATTTTGAACCATGGCTACAAAACTCAAGTTCTACAACCTAATGGACGAATCTACTGTGGAAAGTATGTATTGACCAGTGATAAACAAGAAAATAAAAATAATGTGACCAACAACTTTTAGTAGTGAATAACAATTATTTACATCTTCAAAACTTTATGCAATCGGTTGAACCGGGGATGTGTCTCAAAGCCTAGTGCCAAAGGACCTAATTATGGTGCGCTTCGAATAAAAAAAAGAAAGTAAAATCAGCAATCACAAGAAATGACTTTCATAAAGAATCTAGTCATACCATTGTCGAAAGACTCTGGAGAGTTACATGTTGCTGTTGTTCTTCAACTGACGACATAGCAGAAGTTGCTTCTCTGCCAAGTGCCACCAAGGCAGATTTATGGTCTTTCAACCTTTTTTCTGCATTCTGAAGCCTCATGGAAGTCTCTGCAGAAAGAGAAGAATCCCTCAACTTTGATCGACGCCTCAAAACTTCAGCAGCCTGATGAGAAGATATCCAAGATAAATATCACGCATTGCACACCACCATATGCATGCCATTGTGGCAGTAAATTACTACCTGGCCTTCTACTTCTTGACGAAGTTTGTCATAGTTGTGGGTGAGGTGGCGTGCATCTTCCAAAGGAGCTCCTGTTATTTGTGCCCGCAGTGGCTCCGAGGTCTATATAAAACCTAAAGCATAATTAGAAGCACCGCTTTTGTTTGGAACAAAATGAAAGTCTCAGAATATGACATAGAACAGACTCTAAAAGACGGAAAAACCTTCCTACAAAATCAACGATATATTACTAATAGTTCCAGAGAACTAGGACTTCCATTAAGTAGCAGTGTAGCACTAACAAGTGAATAGTTACAGAGAATTAGGGCTTATTGTTTCCTATCAAGCAAAAGGAACAAATATGCTGATATATGAAGCATCGTGTTAATATATCTGTTTTGATTGTACTTAGCTGAAGCTGAACGATTCTTGATAGTCCAAAATTATAGCAGCAAGATTACCGGTAAATCCAATAGGCATATGGTAATGTTACAGTAAATAACGTTAGTTTGAACATTAATAACGCCATATACTTTACGGTAATGTAAGGCTATATTTCATAAATTGAACTCTTAGACTGTCAAAGAAATATCCCAAAAGATTACCTGATCACGTAAGCTCCCAAGCAAAGTCTCCCTCTCATTTTCCAATATATCATATGAATTACCGAATTGAAGAGAAGCACTTGCAAGGGGGTAATTACTATCATGCTTTTCATTCTCAGTCCCATATTTGCAACAGTCCTTCGCCAACTTCCTCACTGAAGAATACAGAACAAAACATCAATCAATTATAGGGCTTGAGGCATAAACCAAAGTAGTAGATAGGGAAAAGGCCAAAATCAAAGTCACCTATCTCCATTTGCTTGGAACTAACAGAGATGAATCCTTCGATACCACGAACAATATGCCGCTGAAAATGCTGTAAGCATCACATTGGTTAAAAACTTTACTGAACAAAGCTCTCTAAACTTAATAAATAAATGGATTGAAAATACAAATACACCTTAGCAGTCTTTGTAGAAGTGTATAACTTTTGAAGTTTATGATAACATTCAAGTTCAGATTCATCGGCCATGAGCGGTTCATTGCTAAGTTGACCCAACTGTCTAAGTATAGTCTTCAAAACAACAATAACATGATACAAGACAAAAGTCAAACAAATGAAGTGAAACAACTACTACTACTATCGCTACAAACACAGTAAAGTGAACAATTTACAATAAGAATCTAAACTTTCTGTTTAAGGATCCCTCCCACACCAACACCATCAGTTCAATCATGAAGCAAAAAACAAACTTTAGTGTATCTTTGGCTCCACGGTAGCAAAAATTGATTTTGAATGTCCTGATTCAGTAAAATTGATACCGACTAAAAGTAAGTGTATGTTTGGTTCCACTTTTAAAGGAACCAAAATTTATTCTAGAGGTATAAAATTGATTCTGACAAGTTTGTTTCCTCTAGAGTAAAATTAATTTTGCCTGCAAAATTGATTCTACTTGAAGCTAAAAATTGTAACTTCTAAATTTTATAATTGATTTTTCCACTCAAATTTACTGTTCATCTCACTCTTACATAAATGTATTCAAACATAAATCACATCTTCAACTCAAATTTCACCAGAATCAATTCACTCAATATCAATTTTGCTAACCGCAAAAGTTGATTGGACAATGAATTCAAGGTTAAAAATCAATTCTAGAATCAAAAACTCCAAATTCTAATTAACTTCAAGTTAGAATCAAATCCGGAGAGTAAAAAATCAGCCATGCTCAAGAGCAACTAAACTAGTAAAAATCAATTCTACAACAATTTTGACTACATCAAAAGTGGAACCAAACATACAGTAACTCAAGCTAAATTGATATTACTATTACCTAACCTCATGCTACAGAAACAATATTAACCTAAATGGTAAACAGTAGCATAAAAACCACAACAAAATTGAGAGAAACACCCCACAAAAAAAAATCCATCTGAGAGAGAATAACAAGATTATTACCTGTTGTTGCTTGGCAACTTGCTCTCTTAATCTGCTAGCTTGTTTCCTTATAGCATCCATATTTTTTTGCTCCTTTTTTATATGATAAAAAGTAAAAAGAGTAACTTTTTTGGAGTAGAGAAAGGAAATGATGAGAAAAAATATGGATTAGTTGAAGCAAGAGAACAAAATTAAGTAGCTGGGTGGGTGTTTCCAGAGAGAAAGGTTTGAAACAGAAGAGAAAGGTACTACTACTAGTATAATATAATAATGGAATGATGTTTTTGATGATAGTGTGTGAAAGTGAAAAGTGCAGTGAGAGAGAGAGAGAGAGAGAGAGGAAAAAGTGTCTTTTGAAGAGTTGTACCGAACAGACATGGACACGCGCTTGACTTTCAGTCGTCATTGTCACCAATACACTCTTTTCCTCTCATTTTTTAATTAATTCATAATAAACACACAAATCAGATTAGCCAAGTTTTTTATTTTTTTATTTTTGACTTTGACCGTAAGTTTAATTTGATTTTGGCGTCAGTTCTGCATCAAGTGGTTTCAGTTCTCTCCCGAATACAGTTGTGGAGAATCGAATTGTGGCTACCAAATTCAGCGTTAATTATCACTGAACCAACTAATGATTGATTTTATTTTATTTATATATATATATAAATAACAAAACTAACGAATTAAAGAATCACGTAAATCTAGTTTAGTTGATAGATACATTGACATTATTAAAGGTCAGTGAGTTAAATATCGGATTTTTCACTTTTCACACTTAAAAAAGTGAGTCTAACCATTAAATTACTTAGGAAAAGAAAAGAAAAAAAAAAGGGATGGTAGAAATCATCATCAAGAACAAAGCGAAGATGAGAGAGGATACAACAATTCTCTAACACCCAAATTAGAAATCCTCTGCCATTTCTTTGAAGAAATGGAGATGATTCCAACTCAAATTATTACTGTACTACTTCATTTCATTTTATAAGATTTTTTTTAACTAAATGCACTATTTATTTATCTTGTTTTGATAATATATAGATGTAAATATTAACATATAAGATATTGTTTGATTTGTTTTGATGAGTATTTTCAAAATATCAAATTTTTATAATCTACTTCTAATATAATAAAATTAATTACCACCAAATTTACTAATTTATCAATTTTAGTTTTAATCACATTCCAAGTTTTGTATCCTTCGTTGTAATTTCACTAAATAAATATTGAAAAAACATATACTAAATACAATAAAAAAAATAGGATATGCTTAAAAATAGGAATAAAACAAATCATAGATATGTACAAAATAGAAAAATATATACGTATAAAAATAGCAACAAAAGAGATGAATACCATCAACTCAACAATCTCACAATTTTTTTTTAAAACAAATATAAAAAGAATATATGATAAATACAATAAAAATATTATATGCTTAAAAAAAGAATAAAATAGATCATAGGAATATAGAAATAAAAATAAAATAGTCAATTCTATAAAAAAAACATAAATAAATAACATAGTCAATAAAAATATAATAGAAAAAATAATATGAATACACATAAAAATAGGAATATAGAAATAGAAACAATTAATCAAAAAAAGAAATAGAAACATACAATATTTTTCATAAAAAAACATAATAATAATAATAATAATAATAATAATAATAATAATAATAATAATAATAATAATAATAATAATAATAATAAAGTTAATTAATATCAAATTTACTAAACTATCATAAATATTCCTAATCAAATTTCTAATTTTTTTATAAAAAAATATACACGGGACCATTATTTGTAACAGATACATAAAAAATTGAATAATTTGTCTTTGATAATTATAACCAAATTTATTCATTTGATAAGTTTTACAGAAAATAGCACAATAATTTAATAATATTATATAACAAATTTTTAAATATTTTATTCTAAATAAATTTTCTAACATAATATAATGATAAACTTAAATATCGAATAAAAGTCAATGACCCGTGCAAATGCACGGGTCTTTAAACTAATTTTTACTAATAGACAATTAAATATATTAACGATTAAAATTGTACATTAACATACGTGCAGTGATCAAACTAGATCTTATGTTTTGGAATAGAAGAATGCTATGGAATAAATTTGTTATCAGCACACTTATTTATTTCACTGAGAAAATATGTGTTGACCGAGTGATATCGATCATCAAGATCACTTAAAATAAGAGCTTCTTTTGATAAGAATGTAGGATGGGGATTATGAAAATAATTTGTTTTAAAAAGGTTGTTGCTTTCTTTCACAAAAAAAGAAATCTATATTTTTTTTATCACAAAAGTAACCATATTCTATAATCTATCAATTTTTTTTTTTTTACGGATAATCTATCAATAGTATTTATACATTTTTTACACATTTACATACAATTGTGTACAAAAATATTGTACATAAAATATTTTAATTATTTTTTTTATAATGATTTTCTTAAAACATTATTAAAATATAATGTATAATAACTTATAGATTGCATGGGTCGCTTGCACAAGTTATGATTAAAATTGATAAAATTTATCTTCATTGCTTATTTATTTTTAATAATAAATGATTCAATGATAAATAAATAAATAAGATTTTCCTCTTTTTTACATAAAAAAACACGTCATTCGTATATTTTAATAACTTTCTTTAAAGACGAATTGTTTGAGATAATCTAAATTTGATTTCTAATTTTTAACCCTTTAGTTTCTAGAGGAAGGAACCCTAGTAATCCATCAATTTAAAAAAAAAATGGATACTTAAAAAAAAATGTAATAATAATTCTAAATGAGATGGGTGGTTTTGGATAATTTTTTATCTGAAATCACCTTTTTTCATCGTTTTTTCTCGTCTTTTAATTAAATAAGTGTTAATATACCTGAGTTATTGTTTTCTGTTGTTGTCTAGCGTTGTTTGGTTTTGTTCGTCGTCTTGTGCGATGTTTTTTTGTTGTCTTGTCTTTGTGCGGTGTTTTGTTTGGTCGGAGTGGCAGACCAGCTTTGATTCATTACAATTTCAAACAATGATATACAAATTCAGATGCATTGATACAATAGTTCGAGTAAGGATCTTATGGCAGTTATCACTATGGTCAATTTTCTCTCAACCTCGCAAATTTCTTGTCGGTATGTGGCAGAATCGGTCATCTCAGAGACTGCACATAGTCGATTTTTTGTGCAAACACATGCAAATATCTTTTTTCCGAAGTTGGATATCATCAAAGACTGTAGTTTGTTAACGCTATATTGTCGGTTGAAAGTTTTATATATATCTCTATTGAGTATTTAGCTATTTGCATCTCTTGTATTGTTGCTATTTTAACAAAATGAATGAATTAAGTATTTTATTGTAAAAAAAAAAAAGCACGAATCATTTACTATCATTGAACCACACCATTATGAGGGATGTCAAATTTGATACTATTTGTATATCCAAAAAAAAAAATTGATAATATTTGTAATTGCTCAAACTTCTTTTTTATGGATTGATGATTGTCTTCGCAAATCAATATAGATTTTGTTTATGTAGTTTGTCGTGACTCACAATGAAGCTTTTATAAATTTAGGTTTTAATGCATTTTTGGTCTCCCTATTTTGAAAATATGAAAATCAAAAATTCGTTTTTTAAAATAGGGGACCAAAAAGTTAGTTTTCAAATTAAGAGAACCAAAAACTTGACTTTTAGAATAGGGAAATTAAAAATTCAAGTTTTCCAAAATAGAGGATAAAAAGTGCATTAAAGTCATAAATTTATTATGCATTTATGTTTTCTCTCTACAGTCACGTACTCTTACATTTATTTCAATAACTATTTGGTCCACTTATTTTGTAAACCTATGAGAAGCTGCTCCTTATTCGTGATTATTTTCAGCACCGACAATCATTCATTGTCCTTGTTATTTTATTTTATTATTTGGTAGATATATTCTTTTACTAACATTGTCCTTGTTAATGATGGAATAAAAATCATGAAAATCAATTTCTTACGCAGAATTTATTTACCTCCCGGCCGAACTCTGGATTACTAGGGTCTCTCTTCTAGGAATCAGAGAGTTATAAACACAAAAAAAAAAAAAAAAAAATCATGAAACTCATTTATAAATATTTTTAAAAAGAATTGAGAGAGAAATCATGAAAATCACATGTACGGTCACACTTGACGCCAAATATTGATATCGTTAGACTGAACACATTTATTGCATTCAAACTCATAATTTATAATTATGTATATGAATTTTTGGTGATAATTGTCATTTCGTAAATTCTATTTTGAAATCCTAGTCCATAAATTTCATAGCGACGGGTTTTACTTTATTCCTTGTTAACACGTTTCCTTGAACATGGGTTGTTGCTTCGGTTCGTCGTTGTCACCAACTGTTGGCGGAGATTTGCTTAGGATTGCTATGCTCGAAAGGGTTTGTTGTTTTGCAATGAGTTTTCAGTTGGTAGATTCATTTCCATGATGGTGGTCGGATTCATTTGTCCTTCCTCAAGGGATTGATTCAAGTTTATTCAAACTTGTCTCTGGTTTGATACTTGTGGACTTGTACACGCCACTTCTTTTTGCAATCTAGTTTCGCACTCCGCATTGGGTGTCTGGTGTGTACTCAATTGCTTCACATTTGAGTTCATTTACCAGATTTTTGTTTAATTTTGTCCGTTGAATTTTATACCACTTTTGTGTGGATTGGTTATGATTGTAACACTCTTTTAGATAGGGATGTAACACTCTTTTAGATAGGGATGATTCATACACTTTTGTAAGATTACCGAATGAGATTTACATCCTCAAATTTTATTTTCTTATTTAATATATTTCTCTTTTGCTTAAAAAAACACGTTTCCAACCAAATGCCGAAAGTTGGAAGCCAATGAACAAAGTCTACTGAACTAGAAATCAAATAGATCAATCAAGTACAGTATTGAAAATATTACCCCAAAAAAGATCGGTCTGGGAAAACTAATGTCATTCACATATGACAAATTTGTGGTGAGACATGAAACCAAACGTACATAACGAATACTTAATGAGAAGTCTAGTGTTTTGACTTTTGACGAATAACGAGAGGTATCTTAAGAAAAACAAAGGAAATCTGTAAGTACAAATTTATATCATTTAACATGTTTTACTATTATCAATTCTACTCATGGTCAAATTAACAATGTTGCTTATGGTTTTCACTTTTTACACAATTCTTTTATGCAAGGGAAAGAAATGGTTTCCGGCATTATCTTGCACCAGAACTTTGCTAACTGAAGATGCAACTATGATGGTGGTGACAGAATCTGCTCCGTACATTAAACGACAGGGAACTTTCTTACTCCCGAACATGTAAATATTGCACAAAAACAAGGAAGCAGGATGTGAGAAGCTGACAACCACCTTCATTAGATGGATTCTTTTATGGAAACATATATTACAAAAAATAAATATCAAGAATCACTTGCAAAAGTGCAATTTCTGAGATTATACATATTCATATACACTTAAATTGGAGCGAACAATATGACTAAGATTACAAATGCTAACACAAAAGGTGGGTGGGAAACACAAGTGGAATGGGGAACCACGATCAAATATGAAATATAACATGCAACTCCATCACAAAAATGTTGAATGATGATATCCGTGGAATAACAACACCTGTCGTTAAGTGGTCTAATGAAGACATCTTCCATCATAATCTTAATTTTTGAGCAAATGCAATTTTGAGATGAAAAGTTGCAAGCAGATTCTTAACCGGTTTCGTCACTTCTGACTCACAAGTAATTTGCAGCGACACGGATGCAAACACAACATACCGTTAATTTGTCTTCAAGAGCTTTCTAGTCAGAGCTCGAGTCATAGAAGTCACTTGGGCATGGAGTTACAATCTCCGATTCAAGCAATTGGACCACTCGGTGCATAGTCGGGCGATCCTCTGGACTTGAGGAAACACATTGAATAGCCATAGAGAGCAACGCATCAAGGCTCTCCACCTGCACCCCGTCACATAGTGGGTCGACAATTTCCCTCGGCCTATTTTCAGTAATAAGAAAATTCAACTGCATCGATGGCAAATTATGGCATTAGAATGGGGCCCGTTTCCTTTTAGAAAGATGATAACAAGTTTTGGTTATTTCACCTACTAAATAATAAAATTAACACACTCAATCACACCAGTTCAAGTTAATTGTAGTGGTAACCATAAGGAAGCCCATTTTATAATGATTCTTAATTCTTAAGGATTCAGCTCCTCTAAACTAAACTATGAGATGCACTTTAAAGATTGCCTCCCCTTGTGCATAACAAGGTACATGAACTACAAGATGATAACAAGTTTCTGTTCACCTGGTTAAATAATATAATCAAACACTCCAAGCACACTCAGGTCATGCTAAATGGTGGTGGTAACCATAGGGAAATTGGCACCAGGGGGAATCGAACCTGAGACCTTGAGAAGAGCAAAATCCAAGGTCCCAAGCCAACCCAAATGGGTTTCTAATGTTGTTTATATTAAAAGGAAAATGCTAACAAGAAAAATTAAAAAAATAAAAACTAATATTAACGTGCATCACATACCCAACCAACAATATTGAGACCCTTTTCAATGAACGATGCATCCGTTGGCCGTTTTCCACTAAGCACTTCAAGTGTCAACACCCCAAAACTATAGACATCAGTCTTCTCGGTTGCTCTGCCACTTTGCATGTACTCTGCAATGGAGTGTAGAAGCTTCATCTAACAATATGTAGTTAAATGTGAAACTAACAGTCTAACAAAAATCATATTTGTGTGCACCCCGAACATAATCAGCCCTTTCGATGTCACAAAATTGTGAAGCTGCTTAACACATTGATTTTTAACAACTACTCTAAGAAAGAATATTAAAGGTTTTTATCGTACTCAATCATTTTCTTCATGTTCTTTTAGTTGATTTGGCAACATCAGTCCTCTGTTTCTCTTTCTATTTAATGGCCAGAAGAAAAAAGACTGATGCATTTACTCTCTTTCAAAAGTAAATCTAGTATAATTTCACAAGCACTTGCCACAAAGATATTTCATGTGAAAAAATCAAAACAAGACACAAGCAGATAAAACATCCATGCAGTATTAGACTACCTAGTAACTAGTTATATATACCCTCAACAACGAGACCCTCATTTATAGTTCAAGTGCTAAATATCATTATTCATGCTCCATACAAGATAACTATCCATCGAGTGAATATCATTATTGCTTACCTGGAGCTAGATAACCGAATGTTCCAGCAACAATAGTAGTGATGTGAGATTCCTCATCCTCCAGAAGTTTGGCAAGTCCAAAATCAGAAACCCGAGCATCCAATTTTCCATCAAGCAAAATATTACTCGATTTTATGTCTCGGTGTACAATCCTAGGGGAACAATCGTGGTGCAAGTAAGCAAGCCCCTTTGCAGCTCCCATGATTATATTCAACCGTGAATCCCAGTCTAGTTGCTCCGATCTTTCTGTGCAGTACATCACAAACATCATTATTCCCCAAATAAGATTTATGCAGAGATGCTATACTAGCTTAGTATAAAATAAATAAAAATGCTATATTCAACAATCAAATAACTAAAGCATAATAGCATCAGAACCCAAACAGATAGAAAAATTGTAGCCTAATCTTGACGCATCAAATGTTAACCAACAACAATTGTTGGTTGAACCGGTATCACATATCCAAAAAGCATCAAATATTCATATGCTCACCATCTACGAAAATGTTTAATAATAAATGCAGTTGATGCACAAAACATAACCATACATATTTTTTCCGTGACCTATTTTGAGAGAGTTATTAAGGATTCTTAATCAGGAGTTTGGTTTGTTATAAGAAGTAAATAATGACTACCACATGTAAGTGTTTGACTTTCTAATCACCACATGTCCTCCCTAAAGTCTCAAACTTATACCCAATAATACAGTTTTAGCTGCTTCATATATTAATATGATAATGGAAATATATATTGTAAGTATTCAAATAAAGATCATACCATGAAGAACTTCATCGAGACTACCACCAGGTAGGTAGTCATATATTAACAACTTTGATGTAGGTGAATTGCAATATCCACGTAAATTAACTAAATAACGATGCTTGATGCTACCAAGAATTGCAAGCTCCCTCTCAAAAAAACGATCAAAGCCCTCATTCAACTTTACAATCCTTTTCAACGCAAATACATTCCCATCATCCATTGCAAGCTTGTAAACAGTTCCAAATCCTCCTACTCCTATTATGTGTTCCTCATTCAAAGTCTCTAGTTTCTTAATGATGTCTTTCGAAGAATATGGTAGGTCTCCATGAAACATAACTATTGAGGCACCTACAAGACATTATTTGGAGATATTAAATTTCAAGGGCATGAGATATAAAGAAATATTTAATTATATTCTAACAAAAGGTTTTCCAATGCATAATATTAGAATTCAGAGAAAGTGGTAGTAAAATTTCATTGATTAGAAAATCAGTTACGTACAGAAGCTAAACTAACTCTCATTATATCTGCTAACACATAAGTAGAAAAAGCTAGCTGAAACAGGTCTATGAGCCAGCCACAGAAAGATAAGGAGCGTACCTGGACCAACATCCACTGCTAGCCTTACTCTCTCATTTTTACCAAACTTCTTATAAAGAAAACAACCCCAGAAGCACATAAGTGCCACCAAAAGTAATGCGCCCACAGTTGCTGATGCACTGATGAGAAGTCGGCCAGGATTCTTCTTTGCATTTTGACTTTGGTCTATAAGGAGTAAAACAATAGAAAGTCAATGGAATTGATGGCAACGTGATCCAAGTAGTGACTACTATACTGTAAAAACTATAGTTGGGAAAACAAAAAGTTGTTGAAGTCCAAACAAGGATGTGCCACCATATCAAAAGTCATGAAAATACCATAACCTTTATCATTTATACAGAATTAACGTATACTTGAACTCTAAACTTTTATTTTTCTGTTGATTGATTGAGGAGGATAATTTATCTTCCTTAGCTCTTCTAACACACTAGTAAAACAAATCTTTTTATCAAATTAGTCATGCATAATATAGGTACTAAATAGGTCCAGGATAAGTGACTCTACCTTATACTCATTTGGAAGACAACATAGGTCCAGAATATAGATATTATTAAAAAGCCCCATGGTACCACCATTACACCCTCAAAAAGAAAAGTTTTAGCTTCATTTTATTAGAAAAGAATATAGGTCCAGGATAGAGATATTACTAAAATGCCTCATGGTACCGCCATTATGCCCTCAAAAAGAAATGTTTCATCTAAAATGAAGTAGACCTTCATATGACCTTATCATTTTAGCTTCATCTAAAACCGACTAAGTAGTCAAATTACAACCTTTTCTAAAAAAAATTAAGCCAGTAAAGGTATTTTATATGAAAAGGCAATACATCATTAAACAAAGAGACAGAAACAAAAAAGAGAGCTAAATGAAGGATTAAGGAAAATCATGCAGCTCTACCAGGAGATATTTTCCCAGGCGAACCACCATTTTTACAACTTGAATTGATTTGCACTCCACACAAACCTGGGTTTCCAGCAAACCTGCAACAAGACATTTGTCTCATTATAGAAAAATAGATTTGATTCCTCAGAGTGGGACTACTTCATCAGGACAATCTAATATCATTGATCAGCAAGGTGAAAGTATAAACACAACACAACTATTGATGTGATTCATCTTATGACTTAGTATAACTATAAAAATCTCAATTAGAACGACATAGGAGTTAATATTTGGTTAGATTCAGTATTAATTTATGCCTTACGGATATCTACGTGAATGGGTAACACGTAACAGCTAGTCTTTAGAATATCAAAACTAAGACGAATTTCCACATAAAAGTACACCAAATATCAAATAACATAGTTCTAAAGAAGGATCTGCTGGACGACTTCTTTAATTTTATGATAAATTGATATCAGCGCATCTTGTTATTCCATAACGCAGAAGACATGAATATCTTGATACCTTAAAAAGTCCACATCTTGATGCATATCAGCACATCTTGTTATTCCATAATGTACCAAAAAAAGTGACTAAATAATATTGTGCAATGTGAATAGACTAATATTAACATGTTTATTAAAAACTCAACATTTTTTTTGACAAAAAAACTCAACATTAGTTAAAAAAATAGTCGGGCGTAATTTAGGGAATAACAATTATGAGTTGTTTATTAGGTGTGAGTAAGTAGTTGAGAGTAAAAAAAAAACTAGGAGGTAAGAACCCTGTGCAGAACAATCAGTCATATTATTGCCAGCACCTAACATGCAAAAATCAATAAACAAAAAAGTCACTTACGAGCTTCCAGTAAAGTTGGCAAGGACACCATCAAAAGGTATTGGTCCAACCAGATAATTGGTTGATACATTGCTGCAAAGTATCAAACATGACAAAAATATTAGAAAGATGCACTTGAAAAATAGCAAATTAATAAAATTGAGCGTAAAGAAAGAACAATCATAGCAGACAAAGAAGTCTACATACAAGTTTTTTAGATTATACAACTTTCCAATTGACACTGGAATATTCCCGGTAAGAAGATTGTTTGATAAATCCCTGTAAAATAGGGAGACATGTAGATGAATAAAATACCAGTAACTGCAAACTTAACTAAATAACCAAATTACTGAACACCGTGCTCTTATCTAAATTAAAGGACATGTGTGCTTGCATGAATATACACACAACTCACACATAAACACCAGATAAATATCTCATATATTCATGTTTCTTTCCTCCATTTCTATTAAGCCGTTTATTCTTGAAATGAAAACAGAATGAGCCCATGCTACAATATTTTGTTTTTGAACGGCACATAAATGATTAAATAATAAATATAAATAATAAGAGAAGCATAAACTAAAATAGAAACTCACAAATTTTGAAGTTGCGAGAGATTTCCTATTTCACTTGGAATCAGTCCAAGAATGTAATTACGCTGTAAAAAGCTGGACAACCCAAACAAACAGTTACCACCGAGTAACAATAACTTTGAAACATAATGCTCTAAGTCAATATGAAGAGTATAAGAGCATATTGGCATTGTCCATGGCTGTGCAGTATGTGAAATAGATTGAACTTAAGTGTAACAAGCAATTTGAATACGTACATGCATAATGTTAAAGCTAATAAATGTGATATTAGATTGTTAAATTACATTAGCCTAATATCATAAACCAAGATAAATGTGCATAGTTTTCCAAAGTAAATAGGGGGGGACGGGGGGGTCGAACAGAACTGGGCAAAGTTAATGCATACATTCCCTGTAATTCAGTGCAATTTCCCAATTCTGGTGGAATTATCCCATAGAGGTTGTTATAATGAAGATCACTGCAACATATACATTAACATTGTCATTGCATAAGAAATCACGTGATAGTATAAAATAATTAAACAAAAAGATATATGCAATCAAAATTTTAACAGCACATACATAATTTTCAGATGCTCTAACTTCCCAAGGTCAGGTGATAAAGTCCCAATTAAATTATAGGATGACAGAATCCTACAATAACACCAACGAAAGCAAAGTTAGATAAAGAACCCCAGATATAATTTCCAGCAAATCTTCTGTTATATCTTGATATAAAGTATTTTTTCCTAAAATTCAGAAGCCTTGTAACCAAAGTATCACTCAGATGCAATGTTTCAAGGATATTTGCATATAGAAAAAAAATATATCCTATCCTGCATTGATTAAAAGACTACTCCAACACAAAACCCGTAAAACAAAATATGGGAACACTAAAAGAGATTTAAAAATGGTGAACTCACTAGGGTGGAAGGAATTTGAAGTCTGTCAGAATGTTATCAAAATAATCATAGACTAGAGCAGTGAGAAAATGAGAAGGGAAATTGTATAATGTGGAATTTACCATCAGCACTAGCTCCAAAAATTAGATGACATTTGTTTACAGAATTTTAAGTCAAAATCAGAACCTAAATGTTCCGGACATGGTTGAAAACATTCCCATGAACCTTCATAAAACTATGCTTATATAAATACAAGACTAACATGATATAGTTCATCTACCTACAACATAATCCATTTGACAAATTACACCAATCAATCAAAACAAGATAATGTATGAAATGCTTTCATCACAAAAAATGAAAAAAAGATTCTTATAACAAGTGAAAGACAAGAAATGTCTAGTGTAAAAACTTACAAATGTGTCACTCTCTTGGTTTTTGGATCACATTTCACTCCTTTCCATTTACATGGGTCAGGATCCTCAGGCCTCCATTGTAACAGGATACCATAATTGCCAGTAATTGCTGTCCTGAAGTTGATAAGTGCCTCGCCTATAAATGCGATAGAATACAACAATCAATATATGATTATGCAAGAGAAAAGGAGTCTACCTCATGAAATTAGTTAGATGTTATTTTAAACTTCAGACCCGTGCAAGAACAAACACAAATGAGAATACTGCCATTAGAATTTATGAAGTTTTGACTTATTTGTGAAGTTTTGACTTATTTCAACACATTAGTTATAGAAGAATAACCGAAAATAAAAATAGTAGTCTAGTTTAGCAACAACTTAAGTCAAACTCAGGACATCGCAAATATCTATTTTTTATTATAATAAAAGTGTTCGTGATAAAAAAGTACAGCCAAATTTTGCTCAGTATCATATAAATATGAAATGTGATCAAATCAGAATCAGCCTTGTATCATAAATCAGTATCATACCATCAGGACTGATCGCTTCAATGTTATTAATTACAATATGTATCAGCAAAACATACAGAAGCCACAGCCATTGGCCTTTTATCAGACAAATGCCCATAGCAACAGTGTTTCAAGAATAGTAGAGCTAGTAAAATTCATCTGAGACAAAAGTATCTAAGTTGTCTCTCTCCACCATGTAATTATCTTGTTGGTATATACATCAGCAGTGCAGATGAACGTAGACACTGCCTGCAACATCAAAACAACCAAACTGAGATTAAACCATACAAGAACCTTCATTATGACAAATTTATCAAATTAAAAATACGCCACACAAGAACCAAAAGTTATTATGACAGTTACACATATCGGTGATTTCATTTCAAAAGTAATTTGAGAACACTTCCAAGCCAACGGTTAACAGTTCCACACACACCACCTAACCAAGTAAATAAAAACTTGAGAAAAGTTGTATATTCCTGTTTTGATAAACAGCTGAACTAAAGCAGTTATACTGATTCCTATATAAGTACTTGTGTACAAGCTATTTCTATAACAAACGATAAAAAAATGTTAAACTGTATTCATATGAACTATAAGCTTCTTTCATAAGCTATAATGAAGAGCTTATAGAAATAAGTTGATAACATTTATGACATATCATCAAATTTTTTCATACGCTCACCCAATTCCCAAATAATTTCAGAATTGCTTATGCCAGTAGATAAGCTTAAATATGCCAGCCCAAACGGACTCAGACCCTACGACTAAGAAGTAAGGATGCACAATCAATCATTCACTGTGAACGAATGTCCAAGATATTTCATCTACGCAACACCGATTTTCCAAAAATTTCAGCTCAAACACAAAAGCACTTTATAGTTTTTACCTAACATAGAAAGAAATTAAAAGAAGTAGCACAAAATTTTAATTAAAATAAAAAGCACATGTAAGCTAGAGAAACTAATCCAAACTGAACCTAAGTAAACAACTATAAGAACTTCACAAATTCACATCATGTAAACTATAGAGAAGCTCAGATTTTCACATCAAAAGAAAACAAGTATTTATGTCACTATATAAGCTCTCTCGAACCGTCTAACAAGTATTTATGGTCATAAGTTCTATCCGTAAGCTCTCTCAAACCACTAACAAGTATTTATGTAACTATATAAGCTCAAATAAGTCAATCCAAACAAGTCCCAAGACGATGACTAACAAGTATTTATGGACATAGGTTGTTTTCATAAGCTCTCCCAAACCATCTAACAAGTTTTTATGTCACTATATAAGTCAATCCAAACAAGTCCTAAGACGATGACTAAGAACGTACAATCAACCATTCGCTAAGAACAAATCTCCCAACTGTATTCATATAAACTATAAGCTGTTTTCATAAACTATCATGAAGAGCTTAAAAAAATAAGCTAACAGCAATTTATGAACATATTATCAGATTTTTTTCATAAGCTCTCCCAAATAATCTCACAATTGCTTACACCAGTAAATAAGCTTAAATAAGTCAATCCAAACAGACCGTAAGACTACAACTACCACTAAGAAGTAAGAATCCATAATCAACCATTCTCTAAGAATAAATCTCCAGATATTTCATCAATACAACAGTCAACACCTATTTTCCAAAATTTTCAGCTTAAACACAAAAGCACTTTCTAATCCAAACTGAACCTAGCATCATAAGAACTACACTTCACAATTGACATCATGTAAACTATAAAGAAGCTCAGCATTTCAAATCAAAAGCAAATGCACAAAAATCAAATCCAGATTAACTAATCATGAAGTTCAATTTCACAAACAGCGATAGTGAATTAAGCAAAATCAAAGAATCATAGAGAGAGAATGCAATCATGCATATACTGACCTTGATTTTCGATCTGAGATGTGAGAAATGCAGTTAGGAAGAAGAATCTAGAAGAAGTTAAAACCACAGTTATCACTATTATTATATATTTATCTATATAAGTATCATCCACTCGCTACTTTGTGTGTTGTTTCTGAGATTTGAGTGTGTGTGATTCGAAAGAGTGAGTGCGAGTGTGTGAGTGTAAGCGTGTGTGAACTAAGAAGATGCTGTTTTAGAGAATTAAAGTTGAAAAAATGAGATTAATTAAGAGTTATAAGCTGTTTCGCACGTGAGAACATCGACATATCGCACGTGCAACCGACGCCTTTCAAACCCGTTTACAGCTCACACTAATTGACGCCTGTAGTGAGTAAGTGACTACATTACATTGCGTACAGTACAACAATTCTTCTTCCTCTCTATGTTTTGTACTTAAATCTGTATTTTCTACTTAAATAAACCGGATCTGTTAAAGGGTGTCTCGAAGCACTTGTTAAACATGCTAAAGAAGGAAATAAAATATACTCCCTCTGTATATATCACCTTGGATTTTTATACATATTAAGAAATGTAAGTAATGTTGTATAGAAAAATGAAATTATGAGTTAGTTTACAAAATTGCCCTTCATTAATTGTATGAGAGAGATAAATTGAAAAATTGAAAAAAGAGATAGTAATAAATAATTAAGGGTATAATAGAAAAAAATAACATTCAATGTTTTATTGGTATTGTAAAATGACTATGTAGGAGTAAAATTAATATTAAAAAGACAATTTTTTATACTTTTGAGATATTAAAAGCACACATTTTGAGACAAAATTTATATTTTAATATGCTTAATCAGTGCCCCAGAAACATTGTTTAACATTTTCCAAATAATTAATCTACCTGAATGATTCTACATTATTAATTCATATGTTATTATGTCATTTAAAATATGTTAAATCGATATTTTTAAGTACAAAAATTTGATCAATAGTCTAAAATTTGGTGATTTTAAAATGGGAGATTTTTGTGAGTGAAAAAATAAGGGGACTAAAATTGTAATTTAGTTTTTATTTTATGGAGTTTGTATGTAATTTAGTCATTTTTATTGTTTTTTGTATAATTTTGTTTGTCCATAGAAGTGGTAATCATCACTGCTAAAAATCCACACACAATTGCAAAGTCTCGATTTTAACCCGTTGAAGATGTTTATCTTAACAATATTAGCATTATAAATAATATATAATAGTAGAATCTAATCATGTCAAAAAATATAAGGATAATAGAGTGATGACTTATTTATTTTAGGGTTTAATATGTTTTTGGTCTCTATAGTTTTCTAGAATTTCATTTTTAGTCTCTAAAGATTGTTTTCACATTTTTTAGTCCCTGAAGTTTTATAAGTCAATGTTTTTAGTCCCAACTTTTCATTAAACTCGTGCATATCATTCGAAATTTTAAATTTTTTTCCACGGTTTGTTTAGTATATTATATGAATCTCTTTTACAAAATTTTAATTTTTTTTAACAAGAGATGAATTAAATATGAATTTTTTAGTTTTTTGCACATAAAAATTCATAAATAATTCATCTTATGTTAAAAAATTCTAAATTTTTATTGGAGATGTTCTTATAATATTATAAACATGAATACAAAAGATCATTCAAAAATGCGCAAGTATACAAGAGTTTGATTAAATGTAGGGACTAAAAACACTGATTGATAAAACTTCAGGGACTAAAAAGTGTGAAAAAAAATCTTCATGGACTAAAAATGAAATTCTGGAAAACTATAGGGACCAAAAACATATTTAAACCTTTATTTTATTACATAAGAAAATTTGTACCATCCAATTTAATACTAAAAAAAATCACTTTTAGAACCTGAGAAAAATAAACAGAGATTATTATATTTTGAATTTCTAAAGATCATGTTTGCATATTCATATTAGATGTCTTGTTTTTTAATTTTTTTTAAGAGTGGAGACTCATTTTGGTCCCTCACAAAAACTACGGAATCTAAATTAGTCCTCGACAAAAAAATAGGCACTATTTAATCCCTTATAAATTAAATTGGGTTCTGTTAGTCCTACCTTATTATTTTTCTTAAATTGATTTTTTTTTCCTCCTACTTTTGAATCGTGACTGGACTGCCATGTGTAGTATTTATGTCACGTGTATTATTTACAAACATAAGGGACATTTAGGTCCCTACATTATTTTATTTTGCGACAATTTGATCCTCATAAATTAAAAAACAAAAAACGAAAATTATACAATATTCAATATAACATCGTTGTTTAGTTATGACTTACAAGTGGAACGTCACTAATTTTCTTTGGTACATTCTTTTCATGTTCTTCACCTTCCTTTACTATACCTACTTTGGCATGATGACAACAAACATGTCCCCAAATCATGGCTATTGCTATTTTGTTCCGTAGTGCCTTATGTATTTTTTTACATTAATAAGAGGATTAAAAAAGTGGCACATGTGCATATCAGTATACCATCGTTGGCTTAGTTTGAAAAATTCATTACACCATTCTACCGTATGCTATTGTTGATGCTAAGGTTATAATAACAACGAAACTTACATTTGTCTTCGTCTCTGGTTGAATTATTTGTTATCAATGTCACCATCAAAAATTGATCTTGTTCGAAAGGAAAGGTCGTGGCCATGTGGGAAGAAAAAAACTAAGGAATGAGAATATGAAAGGCGTGAGGTTAAGAGAAAACCCTAGTATTCTCTCTTTCTATTTTATGAAAGAAAAACATTTCAAATCATTCTTCTTTTTGTTGTTATTATTATTTTCAAATGAGGGACTAACTTGTCCGATAAGAATTATTAAAATTTCATAGTGGCAGTTAAGTAACACTGTTAATGCTACGTAGATAAGTTAATGGTACACGTCATCGGTTTAGAAATTGTTCAATGATCTAGGGACTAATATGACCCGATTTAATTTTGTAAGGGATTAAATAAGATCCTTTTGTGAGGGATCAAAATGAGTCTTTACTCTTCTTTTTATTGAATCATTGTTTTAAAAAAAAATTGGTTTACATTTACCGAAAGTTTTAAAATTCAAAACATTCCATATGAATATTTATATCAAAAAAAATTGAAATTCAAACCATTAGTTTGAAATATTCATGCAAATTGTTTTAAAATTAAAAATACCCTGAAATTTACAAACTTTGTTTCTTCAGAGATCATTTTGGGTATGTGATTTTTGAAAGAAAAAAAAATGAATTTATTAAAATGAAGGGTATTTTAGATAGTCTACAGAATGAACTTCACGAGTTAGTATACACGTGTGCGTTGATTTGTTGATATGTGAATCACCGTTCACGTATATGTTGACTTGTCAAAATCAGTGGGGGCAACATTTTGCAAAAGAGACTAAAGTTGGAGGTCAAAGTATCATTATGAAAGTTAGAAGGCTAAAATTACAAATTTGTGAAAGTTAAAGATCGGAAATACAATTTAGCCTAACGATATTACATAAGTGTAATAAATTTTGACAAAATATAATATAATATTGGCTTAATTGCACTTTTGGTTCCTTATCTTTATTTTAGGTTTCAAGTTGCTACCTTATTTTTTACGTAGGTTTCAAGTTGGTACCTTCCGTCAATTTTTTAACTATTACCGTTAAATTTGGACATGTGTCATTGATTTATATGTCCAAAAAAATTGTCACGTGTCCAAATTTAACGGTAATGGTTAAAAAATTGACGGAAGGTACCAACTTGAAACCTGCAGAAAATATAAGATACCAACTTGAAACTTTTAAAAGATAAAGTATCAACTTGAAACCTAAAATAAAGAAAAGGAACCGTAATTAAACATATAATATTTAAAACATTCAAACTAATCTTAATTATTAAGAAAACAACAAAGTATTATAAAACACCGTACACTAATTTTTCCATTTTTAAAATTTTTATATGTAATGGTGAGGGTTGAAACTAAAGAACATCCTAACATTCCTAAAGCAAAATTAAAAAATTAAAAGATAAACATTTCAAGCAATTCTTGGAGACAAACATGGCCTCAATGGATTCTTCATCACAATAGTGAAGGCTTGTTTTTCACTCAAGTCAACCTCACTTCCATCTTCAATTGTCCATTTAAAATCTCTCACTAAATTGGCCACAAAGTATTCAAGATGAAGCATTGCAATATTAATTCCTGGACATACCCTCCTCCCAGCACCAAATGGCATCATTTTAATCTCTTTAAACCCTTTTAAATCAAAATTAACATTCTCTCCACTCAAAAATCTTTCAGGCTTAAACTCCATTGGATTCTCCCACACATTTGGATCCCACCCTAATTCAGCCACAGGAAAATTAATCATTGCATTTTTTGGTATCTTATAACCATCCATAATAGTTTCTTGTATAACAGCCCTAGGCAATATAAAATGACCTGGTGGATGTCTTCTAAATGTTTCTAACACAACAGCCTTCAAATAAGGCATCCTTTGCAAATGCTCCTCTTCAATTTCTTCATTGTGTTTCACAACTTCCTTAATTTCATCATAAAGTTTCTCTTGAATGTTTTGATTCTTTACTAAATTAGCCATGGCCCATAACAATGTGGTAGCTGTTGTGTCTGTTCCACCTAACAAAAATTCAGAACATAAACTCACCAACTCTTCATCATTTAGCTTGTTTCCACTATCCGGGAGTTTTAAATCGAAAAGGGTATCAACATAAGCATCAAAGTTCTCTTTATCTTCGTCTCCATCTATGACATTAACCTTGCTTTTTATTTTCTCTTGGCGCGCTTTTATAATAGGAAGAAACACATTCATTTGATTTTCACGAATTTGCAAAATCTCTCTCCATAATCCTCTAAACACAATCCTAGTCAACATCGGTACGAAATTCAACACATTAAACCTAATGAAATTGTGAATTAAACAATGTTGTACCCTTTGAATATTTTCAACACATTCTCTATCAAATTTCTCCCCCAAACACATATACGTAAATAAAGTATAAAGTGTGAAATTAAAATAATCATCAATCGGTATGGCCTTGTTTCCTAGTTCAATATCAACTAAAATATTTTTTTTGAGAACATTCAATGCCCACTTACGACAACGGGAATATAAATTTAACCGAGAAGGTTGAGTCGCTTGCATGAAATTTTGGCGCAATAGTCTCCAAATTGGACCATAAGCAGACGTACTAATGGAATGTTGTTTAGGGAAGAATAGTTTGGTTGTTTCAAGTGCTAAGGGACGATTAGCAAAAATTGTACCATTTTTAACAAGTGCTCTATGAGCAGCTTCATGAGATGTAATGAAAATTGAAGGTCTTGAACCTATAAAAATGGTAACAATGTCACCGTATTTAGAACGTAATGAACGAAGGACAGGTTCAAGTTCAGCGAAATTTTTTGAAGACTTTAGAAGCCAAAAAAGGTTACCAATGAAAGGTATGGTTGGAGGGCTTGGTGGTAACTTTTTGTTGTATATTACATTAAGAAGTGCATGAATAAAAATGTATAGAGAAATAATTGCTACAATATAAAGCCACAATCCCATGATCCTTTCTACTATGTAGTTTTTTGTTAGTTTTATTATAGTAATAATAAAAACTAAGCTCTTTATTCTATATTCCTTCCTTAGCACACTTGATTGACTTCTTAATTATAATGTTACATATAGTTGACATGTATGTTATATTTGCTACCGTTATATATATGAATCGTTTAAATGTTAAATAGTTACTAATATAACTATTTATTGAAAACTTCTTTAGATGTCATAACAACTATGTTGAATCCGTTAATCATTGTTTGATACATGACATTATCAATGTAAATTTTAAACCGTATGATGTGAAATAATAATTGTAACTTATATTAATAAGAGTTTTAGATGCTTCAATTAATGAAGTTGATGGTTCTTAAGTTTGTAAGAATTTTATGAAGATAGTTTTACATGTCATTACATAATTCGTGACTTGCTTATTAAAAAAAATTAATTCGTGACTTAAACTTTTTTCAATATTTACCTTTAAGTTTTATTGGATATATTGGCTCCAAAAAAAGTTTTATTGGATGTATAAAAATATCTCATTATGTCATATTATTTTTCATATTAAATCAATTTTCAAGTGAATTTAAATTACAAGTTAATTTTGTGTTACGGGCATCAATACACTGTACACACATTTTTGTTGACAAACACAAACTTAGTTCATTTCCTTAATTAAGTAATTTTCAAAATTTATTGTTTTTTTTACAGTACCAAACTTTATTGTTGATAATGCAAAATTTGATTAACCAGTGTGTTCAGTGGTCGAGCCAGGAAAAAATATTAGGGTGGACCGCTAAAAAATTACATTGCACACACAAATTTAAGTTATAATAATTGCAAAAGTTAATGATAAAAAATTATATGTCAAGGATAGGTTTCAAACATGAGTTTAAAAGTAGATTTTTTTTAGGAAAAATAAAACAGAAAAAAATACATAAATAAACGTCAAAGATGAGAGTCGAACCACTCGGCTATGCAACTCTAAATTCTTTCGCGCAAAATGATATATATAGAGTAAAGGCATGCAATTTTATTAAAATATCAAGGGTATTTTAGTAATTTCACATATTTTTGGGGTGGGCCAAGACCCAGCCAGGCCACCCCTGTCTCCCCCACATTGTGTGTTACAATTTTTTTTGGTATAGTAAGTGTTAATAGTACAATTTTATTTAATTTCTTTTGTCGTATTATTATAGTATTTAAAACTAGTTTTATGGTATCAAACTTTGAACTATTGATTTTATTGTTGACACATTACTCACATCACTTTAAAAAAACAATTTTGCCTTTTGTTCCCATCTCAGGTATTGATTGTGATTACATCATTCAACGATAAAGAAAACAGAGTCTTCGTGCCACGATAATATTTAAACAAATGGTTAAACAAATTGCTTTGTTTAAACCAATTGCATTTTAGCGTCAAATACCATTACTTCCCACATAAAATCTTTCAAGAAAGTGAAATTCTAGTCACTAGACTACTTGACAAAAAAAAATCTTTCAAGAATTCCATTAAAACCTTATTGTCTTCGGAGATATAATAAATGTAATTGATGTAGAAAAGTAAATAATTTCAAATGTGGAATTCTTAATAACTTCATCCAACTGGTGAATTTCATACTCTTTCATAATCCATATATCTCATAAGCATCAATGCCTCGATAAAGAATGTCTAAGTTGTCCACCAGCTCCCAAAAGCTTCCCAAACCAATTAATTATCTCCATAAAAACAATAAATATCAAAAGCATTCAAGGTGTTATCTCGAGCGCCGTAAATGGTTATCTCCCATTTAAAATCATTCATAAAATTCATCAAAATTTTGTTATTGTCAGAGATATAATAGATGTGGTTGATATAAGGAGAACTACACAACTCCATATGTGGATCCCACTGGATCAAATGAATCGAAGTCACGTGCAATAACATGGTTAATGGAGTTCCATGACAAATTGCAACCTAGAGTTTCAATCTTCATCATGGAACATGACTCCTCATTCTTCCTTGCAGTGCGTCTTAAAAATTGACACAAACTTAAACCTCAAATTATATGCACAACATAGTGACCTTTCTATGTAAGATTAAGTAAAATCTTCAATTTTCTAATATGGATGGATTCCATATAATGACGTTATCCGATTCGAATAAATATATTAACCCTTTAGATGAACCGACAAGTTCAATACGAGAGAAATTAATGTTGATCGGAGGATTTAATGTACCTTGAACACCTTCGCCGTCGAAAAAGGATTGACAGCGATACGCCATATTAAATACAATAGATTCAGTTGTGAAATTGAGAAATAGATGTGAATGTGCAAGAAACGCGTGTTTCTTGATGAATTTCTTACCGTATGTCACGTTGTTCCATTGTTTACTAACACACCTAGATTTTAGCATATCCTTAACGGGAAGCCGGATTAAGATTTGTTGAATTTTATTAAAAAAAAGAGTTAAAAGTTGAAAACTATTTTGTTTCAACAATATTTATACATAGAAAATAAATAGAATAAACAATTGTTTAATATTCAACTTAAAAATATAATTGTAATCTATAATATGTTTAACAATTTTTAATTTAAGAGCGATAAAATGTAATTCAATATAAGCGGAGCGGATTCCGGCGCGGGTTCGAGCTGAATATCAGTATCCATTACCCGCCCCACTCCCGTATTTTGTTTCTACAATATATTTACAAAGAAAATAAATAGAACAGACAACTTATTTAATATTCAACTTAAAAATATAAGGATTTCTAACTTTAGAGTTTGTTTAAGATTTCTAACTTAAGAGTGATAAAATCTAATTCTATATAAGCGGCGCGGGTTCAGAGTGGATATTAATATCTCCATTATCCATCTCACCTCGTATTTTAAAATCTTGGAAAATTCAATATTGATCCCAAATCCAGTCAACTCAAATTTTACCTGTGAAAATTAGACGAGACGGGAAAGTACATGCGGATATGGATTTTTTCTCTCTTACTTCTTATAAAAAAAGTGGTATATTTTGATCCTACTAAAAAATTATTATTCACGTAATTTTAGTCCCTAATTTTAACCAAATGCATATAAACCAATGTATACATAAATGTTCAATTTTCCCCAAATTCAAAACACTAACCCTCAAACGGTGAATTTTGTAAATTCATATTCGATATAGTTGTATTTGTAATTTGTGCACGGTAAAAGATTTGATAAAGTCTTTCACCATAGACTTGGCCGGTTACTATAACTTACTACTGTGATAAGAAGGGCGCACGTTTTTATTGTTGGTCGTGATTCACTTGTTTTTCTACAGTATGTTCATGATTCACATTTGTTGGGACATTTAGCATTTTTTGTTTTCGATTTCCCACTACATACTACACGTTACATTTGTTATTTAATCCATACCGAAAGAGAGAGAATGACCATACTTTTGTATTCCATCAACTAAATCAAACCTAAAACAACAACTAAATCAATTCTTGTTACCTATGTTTTGGTATGTGTACTTTCATTTGATTCTGTATGATTGTGTTCAATGTAGATTAGGCATAAGATTTAGTGTTTCTAGTATGATTTAATGAAGTGATGAGAATGGATACTTCTCCCATATTTATCCTCATCATTCATTTGTCTTGTATTTAAATTTTCATAAGAATTGTGATTGCAGTTAAAATTGTGCATAAGATTAAGTTTTTCACCGTTTTTATATGGTGAAAAAAAAATTACGCTGAAAAGTCGATACGACCGCGACGGAATGCATTACGGCCGTGACAAAATCCTAACAGATAGAGATTTCTATTATTTCAATCACATTTTTAGTACAAATATGAACATAAATTATACAGTGTTATCTCTTTCTAACTCTTTCCTAGTTCAAAACTTTACATTTATCTCATATTTAAGTTGTTATACATATATCATACCAGAAATGATTTTAATAAGATTTGTGCGATATTGTGATTAATTCACATCACGACGACCATATTTCGTAACAAGACAGCCGTAACAATCGAAATCGCGAAATCCTTGACGCAATAAAACCTTGGAATAGACACACTGCACGAATTATAGGAACTGATCAAAGGCACCTGAGAGTGTGAACGATGATTTGGTTCCGCTCCACTGATATCTGCTATGAAGTTCCTGAACAAGAATCCTTTGAACAAAATCACAAAATCAAGTCCAAGTTATCCTTTGAACAAACAAGATTAATTTTATATCAATTTTTTTTTTGAAAACTCGGTATCCGACTTTAAGACTAATCCGAGGAGACCAATTTTATATCAATTTTAAACAGAAAAAAGCTTGCAATCAATCATATCACGCATGCCTTATGCATTTAAACATAGATAAGCATGCAATCATATCAAACAAGTCTTAAGTGTACTGGTCTGGAAAACAAGCCTTGCCTAGTTACTGTGTTACAATGGATGGAATTGAATATACAAGATTAGTCAGAGTATAATGTAAAGAATAATTTCTTCATCTATAATGTTTATTTTTTCTAATGTTGATAGCTTCTTTTGTGCTCATGAGCTCAGCAGTTATAAAGGAGTGCTTAGTTTCACTTTTTAGGATTGGACTCATTTGATCAATGGAATCACCGAATCCAAATTCTATTTGGGTATTCTAGCTAGTGCCTAAAACATAAAGAGCTTATATAACATTAGTTCTAAATTGGCTCTATAAATTAGAACCATTGAAGCAATAATTGGTCATAAACGAATAAAGGAGACATTCCCAAATCCGTTCTCACTCTTCAAAACTTTAGTGGCAGATTGAGAATTCAATTTATATTCATGTTATGTCTTGCAGTATTCCTTATTAATAGTAATTAGGTGTATAAAACCAGCCAAAATTGTGGTAGCGTTAAGGATTTCGCTATTTTGACCGATGCTATGTTAAGGATTGCAATCATTGTTCAATGGAATCACCGAAGGAAAGAATGAATATTGTGGATGTCACTAGAGAGCTTAACATAATCAGAAATACCTTTCTCACTGGTGAGATAAACTGATGCTTTTATATAAGCTTTGAATCATAACTAACTCATTAATTACCTATGGAGTTATAATTTAATTTTTATCATCTTATTGTGCATTTCAAAATTCCTAAGCTACAAAATACAACGTAATAATGAGCTTCTTTATTTGAATTTCAGGTTTTCACACTCATAACTAGTATTTAAATGTTGAACGAAATTTCCAAGTCATTTGTGGAAAGAGAAGTTATGCAGCATGATTTACCTTTTGTTGAGAAACTATATTCAGTCAGCAATATTTGATTCTGTGTGACTGTGTTCATTGTTGATTAAGTAATGTTGTATTGCATTCTAATTCAATAAAGTGAAGTTACTTCTCTCAAATTTATCTTCATAGCTTTGTCATTCATGTATTTGCATTTTGTTAAGAATTGCCACTGTAGCTAAAATTGCAGGTGCAGAATTGTTTCATGTATTTTTGGTAATAGGCCAATTAATGGTTTGAACTCAACTCGCCATTCTGAGATTAATGGTCTAATCACTGTAATATTGTATGGTATTTTATATAGTTTATAAGATCATTTGCTACTATAAAGCTGTACATATGAATCTCTAGCAAAAAAGAGTTTGTTTGTTTGTTTGAAGTGTTGTGCAGAATGCATGGATAATTGGTTTTGTTGAGGTTAATCATTTTTGTTTTGTTTCTTGTATGATTAAGGGTTCATCAACATGTTTTGTTTTGCTTTGATTACATGTGCTCGTAGTATAGACATTCATCCTGAGAGATGTATTCACGAGCACACGCGTCTGCAAGGTTGGTTACGATCCCTTTTTGCTGACGTCTAATAGTAATGTCATTTTTGCATCTTCCATTCTTGAAATGTATGCAAAATATGGTAACTTGAATATTGCAAAGAGACATTTTCAACAAAATACCAAAGAGAAACATTGTTGCTCAGAACTGTATGATTAATGCTTATAATCAATATGAAAGGCATAATGAGGTGCTTGATCTCTTTTTTGATATGTTGGCTGATGGATTTTGTCCTGATAAGGCTGCCATTTGTTGACATAATAAAAAACCTAACTTTCCAATTTTCCACACCTATAAACAAAATTTTGACTAACGACTATTGACTAGTAGCAGTACTTTCAGTGTAGCAAGCTGCTCCAAAAAGAATCAAGATGAGATCTTATTTTCCTAAAAAATATTGATATGCTAGATGTCTCTGAGAATCACTTGTTTGGTGATATTCCTAAGACCATTGGTGAATGCACAATTTTAGAATACCTTCAATTGCAAGGGAACTCCTTCTCTGGAACAATACCATCTTCGTTGGCTTCTCTCAAAGGTCTTCGATATTTAGACCTTTCAAGAAATCGATTGTTTGGATGGATCAATTCCTAATGTCACAAAAAGAACCAGAACTTGTCCCCAAACTAGAGCCGCAACAAATAGATTTAACTGCCAAACAGAACTTTGAAACTATCGCACCAACTCAGACGAAGCCCAAACCTAATGACATTGTTAAAATTGACGTTGAATCCAAGTCTGTGTTGAATAATGGATTCCACATTTTACCTTGGTAGTCTAATATTTTTGGTTGCTTTTAGTTGTACATTATGCAGTATCCTTTGAGACCTTCTTGGCGACCATATGAACTCGATGAAAGATGTGAAGAGGTGTGTTTCTTGTATTTATTTATTTTTCTTTTAAGAAAAAGTTTGGTAATCCTATTGACTAGTTATTGTGTTTTTGACTGTGTAGGTCAGGTTGAAACCCGATAGTTCAGAAGTAGAGGTTGATTTATCAGTTGATTTTGAGTCAAGTAATATTGATAGCGACGTGTCCAAAAAACTCAAGTATACGAAGCAGGTCTTTTAATTTCATTATCTCTTATTACAATGTTTGATTAATTGATGCTATAATAGTTAACGCACCAACTGCCGCCAAGATCAGCAATATGGCGATTGTGTTTTCATGTTTTATGTATAAAAAGCAATGTTGATTTTGATTAAGATATCTTCAAATAGGTAATCGTTATACTAGAAATCCTCATTCCATTTATAATGTAAGTAAAAGTAATAATTTTCATGAATACGCACCAATTGGTATAATATCAGTAAAAGAAACCTTATATGTGAAAGTTTGATTTTGATTACCATATTTTCATTATTTGTTGTCTTTAAAAAGGTGATTTGGTATTAGAATAAACAGCACGAAATATTTTTTAGGAAAATCTGTGTTTACTCTAGGAGGAATCTCTCAAGGGTGACTGTACTCAGTCTATTTTGCGACGTCTAGTTTTGTTTCAAAGTGTTATATTACCTTAACAACTTTGTGATTCATTTATGTCTTGTGTTTGTGTCTTCTTTTCTCTTCTGAATTTTGATAACTTGAGGGTTCCATGGATTTTATCATTTAGAATATTTCAGAGTTCTGACCCACTATTATTATCTTCATTTTGTGGTTTATGGCTTATTGTTTCTTCTGATAACATGAGAGATTTATGAATTACATCACAGTAATAATTTAGTTGATTTTTAGTTCGAGAAACTTTGTATATTTTTTACTGCTTCTGTCTTGGTTGCAGTTGCACCTTCATCCAATTCACGTAGTTGTGCAGCTCCGACCATCACAGCATTATCTCGATTCTGGTGGCTCAGAAAAGAACAATGTTGCTATGTCAAATCAGGTATTGTGTTTGTTAAAGCTTGCACAGGTATAAGCTGCAAAAGTTGTAATTTTTGCAGGATGTCACTAATGTGCCAATAATCTTGCAACATTTTCCTACACACTTTTTACGAAAACAATAATTAAGTCTTACCCGCCCGCTATCATGGATCAAATGAAACCATATTTGGATATCCAATTAGCTAATTGATTTCGATTCTTTGTTGCAGAATAATCCGATGAAGCCTTCAACGAGTAATGGTGATCAGGTATTACAGTTGTTAAAACAGTAATGTAATTTACATATATAGCAGTTTAAAATAGATTTTAAACTCGAACTAGGGACTAGGATACCATGTCTTTTTCTCTGTACCATGATTGCAAGAGTGATATCTCATCTAGATTTTCAGCAAATGGTGACACAAGAAAATTCTCCCGTAAATTTTGAAATGAGCTCGTAAGAATATGTCCTTTTATTCATTCGTACTCTCTTTTATATATGTAAATTTTTTATTCTTGTGATTAATATTTGAATGGTTCAAGGTATGATTACATTGCTACACTTTGTCCTGGAGTAAGCCGCGAAACATTGGACCTTAGTCATAGATTAAACATCATTATTGATGTTGCTTCTGCATTACATTATCTTCATCAAGAATGTGAGCAATTAGTCATTCATTGTGATCTTAAGCCAAGCAATGTCCTTCTTGATAATGACATGATTGCTCATGTGAGTGATTTTGGCATAGCAAGACTCGCCTCAGTCATTGATGGCACCTCTCATAAATATACCAGTACAATTGGAATAAAAGGAACTATTGGCTATGCTCCTCCAGGTATCTCTCATGTTTCATTATCCTCATATGTTTTTCTGTAGACTTAATATTATACTAGGAACATAGCATTAACAATTTTTGCTACATGTTTTAGAGTATGGGATGTGTTCAGAAGTGTCCACATGTGGTGACATGTATAGCTTTGGAATCCTTATGTTGGAAATGCTTACCGGTAAAAGACCCACTGATAAAGCTTTTGAAGATGGTCAAAATCTGCATAACTTTGTTGTAAATTCATTTCCCGATAATCTTATAAAGATTTTGGATCCAAATATTGTATCAAGAGATGTAGAAAACAATGAGATTCTTATTCCAAGTGCAGGAGAGTGCTTGATTTCACTTTTTAAGATTGGACTTGTTTGCTCAATGGAATCACCGAAAGAAAGAATGAATATTGTGGATGTCAATATATAGAGAGCTTATCATAATCAAAAAGGCTTTTCTCGCCGGTGAGATAAACTGATGGTTTATATGCTTATCTGTATCATAGCGTACATTTTAAATTCCTAAATAGCAAAATACAATGGTAATAATGTGTTTCTTGTTGATTGAAATTTCAGGTGTTGACACTCATAATTAGTTATTAAAGCTGAACTAAATTTCTAAGGTCATTTGTGGAAAGAGAAGAATATTCAGCTTGATGCACTATTGTTAAGAAATTGAATGGTCCAACTTTTGGAAGCACATATATGTTTGGCAATGTTTAGTTTACTAATGGTTTGTTATTCAGTGAATTCGTTAACAACATTTGATTCTGTTGTATTGCTTTCTAATTTCATTTCATTGTCATGTGTTTTCATTTTCTAAATGATTTCCACTGTAATATGTGGTTAAAACTGTGTTTCATGTATTTTCAGGAAAAAAACATATGCAATAATATTATCACCACAATGTCCCATGGTATACACACAATAGGCCAATTATTTAATGGTTTGAACTCAAAGTCACCATTCTCAGATTAATAGTGTAATCATTGTACTAATATTGTATGGTATTTTAGATAATCCATAAGAAGGTTATTTGCTATAGTATAGTTATATATTTGAGTCTGTGGAAGATTCAATTTATTTAATTAAGATCACAAAAGAAGAAAAGTGTTGATAATGAAGATAAGAAACTTTAAGACAGTTACTTGCTGAGCAAGTTAACTACTTTGTAGAGTTAGTTACAAGTTGTAAAGTTAGTTATAGCTTGTTATAGAGTTAGTTACAAGTAGTTAGAGTTGTCTTAACTTCTTTTTAGTTTGTTATAGTTAGAACCATAGTAGTTAATTCCGGATCGCGGAGCGGAGCGGCCAGCCCCAAAACTGGGATAGCGGCATCCCGGATAGCGGGATGGCCGGGATGCCGCTGTTTCATTTTTTTTAATTTTAATTACATAAATAATATTATAAACATATAATTAATGTAAAATTAAACAAACATCTCAAAATCCATAAAACATTCATAAATCAAAATTTCAAAACACAACTCTCAAGTCTTCAACACGATGAGACGAAGCTTTGGATCGATGAGAGAAGAGGTAGAGTACGATAATACGATGATACAATGATGAGAATCAAGTTGCGGCTAGGGTTAAGTGGGTTAGTAACAATTTTAAAGGTAAAAAACTAATTTTACCCTTACTAGAATGAGTCAGATTTCAAAAATACTCTTTAAAACCCATGAATATAAAATCCCGGTCCTGACCCGGGATGGACAGCCGCGACCCGCTCCGCTCCGGTCCACCGGGATCCCACCGAGAACCTTACCTGCGCCGCTCCAACCCTACCCATCCCAGCAGGGCTCCGCGCCGCTCCACCGGGATCCCACTGGGATCGCCCGGGATCGATAACCATGGTTAGAACATACTTGTATATAAGGAGACTCTTAGCTATTGTAATACTCACCAATTGTAATAAGAAATCTTTCTCTTTTCTCATGCAAACTATTAGAATTTTGCTTTCTCTATATTCATCTTCTTCAAGCTTTTCTCCAAGCTTGATATTAAGCTGATCAATGGCAGAATACTATACTCTTCACATGGTATCAGGCCTCTCATGAGGTACTGCCATTTTTGCTCCATTGCTTCGTTCTCCTCTTCTCTGTCTCATTTGTTCGATCCAATTTTTCTCTCTTCCGCTTCGTTTTCTTTGTGATCATGTCTGTTGATAGTGCTGCAAGCGTTAATGGAGGTTCTTCTTCTGGTAATCATCACAAAGGTTATCAAAATGATACTCTCAATCCTTACTTTCTTCCGAGTCTTGTTTTGGTTCAAACTCCTCTATCGGGTTCTAACTATCATCAATGGTCTCGTGCGATGGTTATGGCTCTTCAATCCAAGAACAAACTCCATTTCATCAATGGTTCATTTCCTCGACCTATGGATGAAGATCTTGATTCTCTTGCTTGGGATCGGTGCAACACTATGATCATGTCTTGGCTCAATAACGCAGTAGCACCAGAAATTTCTCAAAGCATCATTTGGATGGATTCAGCTTCAGAAATTTGGCAAGATTTGAAGGAACGTTTCTATCAAGGTGATGTCTTTCGCATCTCAGATATTCAGGAAGAAATTTATACTCTTAAGCAAGGTGATGTTTCCATTTCTGCTTACTATACTCAAATGAAAAAGCTTTGGCAAGAACTTGATAACTTTAGGCCAATTCCTGTCTCTAATTGTGTTGATGATTGTGCTGCTATAATCAAGATGAAACAATATAGGGATTCTGATCAAGTTATTAGATTCCTTAAAGGACTTAATGACCAATATAGTGCTGTTAGATCTCAAATCATGCTTATGGAACCTCTCCCTAACATAGGCAAAGTCTACTCATTACTTGTTCAACAAGAAAGACAAGTCGTTACTCCTATTGATGAATCAAAACTATTGGCTGTTTCTGGTAATTCATATGGAAATACTTCAAATCCACCAGCAGGGAGAAGCTATGGTGGTCGTGGTAGAGGTCAGAGAGGAGGTAGAACACAAGGAAGAGGTAGAAACAACAAATTATGTACTCATTGTGGCGAAACAAATCACATTGTTGATGACTGTTGGAAGAAATATGGCTACCCTCCCCATCTCCAACACTTGCAACATGGTAATAACACTGGTTCTGGTCATGGCAATGGCAATGGCAATGGTCATGGCAATGGCAATGGCAATGGTCATGGACATGTTAATAACTGTGTCAACAATGATGAAGAGGACACTCAATCCATTGCTTATGATGAAGGTAATCATGACTCAGAAACTGGGAAATTATCTTTCACTCCAGCTCAGCACAAGGCATTATTAGCCCTTCTCCAAGGTGCATCCACATCAAATCCTCATAGTATCAATCACATCACTACCAATCCAGGTATTTTGTGCAACACCACTAGTAGTCACAGCTCCACTAGGTTCATTATGGACACAGGAGCTACAGACCATGTCTGTTATTCTCTTAATTTCTTTCAATGTCTCAAAAGAATCAATCCAATAAGACTCAAATTACCTAATGGTTCATTGGTATCTACATGCTTTGCTGGCACAGTATATTTTGATCACAATTTCTTTTTGACAGATGTCTTATATTTTCCATCTTTTTCTTTCAATTTGATATCTGTGCCAAAACTTACACTTGCTCTTCAATGCACTTTAACTTTTGATGATCACAATTGTATGATACAGGAAGCTCACACACAAAAGAAGATTGGTGTAGCTGAGATGCATGATGGACTATACATTCTCCAAACTCCTGTAGTGTCTGTAGGAAAATTACCTATCACAAATTGTATCAATTTCATTCATAGCTTAGACCAAAATAAGCATACTGTCCTTAGTTTAGCAGAGAATAAAAAGACTGATTGTATTATCTGGCATCAGAGATTTGGTCATGTTTCACATGCCAAAATCATTGAAATAAATAAAATGTTTCCTTTTGTTCCAGTTTCCAAATCTATGAATCCATGTGATATATGTTTCTATGCTAAACAGAAAAGGTTACCTTTCTCTTTAAGTAATCACATGTCTAAAAATTGTTTTGATCTTGTACATATGGATATATGGGGACCTTTGTCCACCCCTTCTATGCTTGGTTTCAAATATTTTCTCACTGTTGTGGATGACAAATCTAGATTCACTTGGCTTTATC
The DNA here is from genome assembly GCA_951799995.1 of Trifolium subterraneum. Lineage (NCBI taxonomy): Eukaryota > Viridiplantae > Streptophyta > Magnoliopsida > Fabales > Fabaceae > Trifolium > Trifolium subterraneum. Next base: position 9,761,344 of record OX637467.1, read on the forward strand.
TCATGAGACTTAAGTCAGAAGCATCCACACACATTAAAACTTTCTGTCAAATGGTTAAAACTCAATTTGAAACCAGCATCAAATGCATTAGGAGTGACAATGGTACTGAGTTTTTCCTCAAAGATTTTTATCTTGATAATGGTATTTTGCATCAAACATCATGTGTCAACACTCCCCAACAAAATGGAATAGTAGAGAGGAAGCATCAACACATTCTCAGTGTAGCTCGAGCTCTACTATTTCAAGCCAATCTTCCTAAAAAATTTTGGGGTCATGCTGTTGGACATGTTGTTCATATCATAAATAGATTACCCTCTCCATTCTTAAATAAAAAATGTCCTTTTCAAATGCTTTATAATGAATTACCTGACATAACCAATCTCAAAGTGTTTGGATCTCTAGTTTTTGCATCTACTCTTCAAACTCATAGAAAGAAATTGGATTCTAGATCTGGAAAGTGCATTTCTCTTGGATTTAGAACTGGAATCAAAGGACATATTTTGTTTGACCTTAAATCAAAAGAAATTTTCTTATCAAGAGATGCGGTGTTCTTTGAACACATTTTTCCTTATCATTCTTCAAATATTACTGAAGTTCCAATCTCTAATGCTAGTCATAATCAAACCTTTTATGATGACTTGTTGAACACTCAATCCTACTCACGTCCTATTTCTCAATCCAACCATCCTCCAACCAACTCTCCCATACCTATTCCGTCATCCTCTATCCCAAATTGTTCTTCACACACTGATATTTCCTCCACATCTCATAACCATATCTCCACTGCTACTCATTCTACCATCATCACAAGTCATCCTTCACACAGTTCACAATCTCACAACTCAATCCCATCAATCCATCCTCTTAGGAAATCCACTAGAATTTCCAAACCTCCCCCATATCTTAAAAACTATCATTGTAACCACATAACCAGTATAGTTCCTAACTCATCTGAGACTACTCATCAATCTTCTTCTAACTGTAAGTATCCTCTTTCATCTTTTGTTTCATATAATAATTTATCTTCTGCACACAAACACTATGCTCTAAATATCTCCACTATCAATGAACCTAATACTTATGAGGAGGCCATGTGTGATGTAAATTGGAGGAATGCTATTAATGCTGAACTGTCTGCTCTGATGAAAAATAATACCTGGAATCTAGTCCAGTTGCCTACACATAAGAAAGCCATTGGATGTAAATGGGTTTTCAAATTGAAACTACATGTTGATGGGTCTATAGAGAGACATAAAGCAAGACTAGTGGCCAAGGGTTTCACACAAACTGAAGGCATAGACTACATGGATACTTTCAGTCCAGTAGTTAAAATGACTACAGTTAGAGTTTTCATGGCACTAGCTGCTTCTCAGAACTGACCTTTGTTTCAATTAGATGTCAATACTGTTTTCCTTCATGGTGATCTCAATGAAGAAGTGTATATGCAAGCTCCATCTGGTTTAGCTTTGCCACATCCTAACTTGGTTTGCAAGCTACAGAGATCATTGTATGGATTAAAGCAGGCTAGTAAACAATGGAATGCAAAATTGACTGAAACTTTGATTGCTTCAGGATTTACTCAATCCAAGGCTGACTATTCTCTCTTCACCAAAAAGACTTGTCAAGGTTTTACTGCCATTCTGGTATATGTAGATGACTTGGTCTTAGGTGGAACAGACATGACAGAAATTGATCAATTAAAGACTTTACTTGATCAGAAATTCAGCATCAAAGATTTAGGTTCTCTCAAATATTTCCTTGGTTTTGAAGTTGCCAGATCTAAGAGTGGTATTTCTCTATGTCAAAGAAAATACACTCTTGACCTTTTGAAGGATACAGGCTTGTTAGCAACAAAACCTTGTCCTACACCTATGCAACCTCAGTTACAACTTCACAAATCTTCTGGTATCCCTCTCACTGATCCTACTACATACAGAAGGTTGATTGGCAGATTGTTGTATTTGACACATTCAAGGCCAGAAATTTCCTATGCAGTCAGTAAGCTTAGCCAATTCCTTGATGCTCCTACTGACACACATATGCTGGCAGGTCTACATGTGCTCAAATTTTTGAAGAATCACCCTGGCCAAGGTTTATTTTTTAGTTCATCCTCTCCATTAACCTTGAAAGGTTATTCTGATTCTGATTGGGGAGCATGTCCTGACACTAGAAGATCTACTACAGGGTTTTGCTTCTTCATTGGCACATCTTTAGTTAGCTAGAAAAGCAAGAAACAATCAGTTGTTTCTAGATCTTCTTCTGAGGCAGAGTATAGAGCTCTAGCACAAACAACTTGTGAGGGTCAGTGGCTGCTATATCTACTCAAGGACTTTCTTATTGTTCATGATTCACCCATTATCATATACTGTGACAACAAATCAGCAATGCATATTGCAGCTAATCCAGTTTTCCATGAGAGAACCAAACATATTGAAATTGACTGCCATGTAGTAAGAGATAAAATTCAAAACAACACTGTCCATTTGTTACCAGTTACTTCTAAGGAACAAGTGGTTGACATTTTCACCAAATCTCTTCAACCAGGACCTTTTCACACTCTACAGTCCAAGCTTGGAACATTTGACATATATTCCAGCTTGAGGGGGCATGTTGATAATGAAGATAAGAAACTTTAAGACAGTTACTTGCTGAGCAAGTTAACTGCTTTGTAGAGTTAGTTACAAGTTGTAAAGTTAGTTACAGCTTGTTATAGAGTTAGTTACAAGTAGTTAGAGTTGTCTTAACTTCTTTTTAGTTTGTTATAGTTAGAACATACTTGTATATTAGGAGACTCTTAGCTATTGTAATACTCACCAATTGTAATAAGAAATCTTTCTCTTTTCTTATGCAAACTATTAGAATTTTGCTTTCTCTATATTCATCTTCTTCAAGCTTTTCTCCAAGCTTGATATTAAGCTCATCAATGGCAGAATACTATACTCTTCACAAAAAGAGTTTGTGTTTTGTTTGCTTGGAGCATAAGATTTAGTGTTTCTAGTATGATTAATGTTTCTAGTTTGCTTTGTAATTCAATGAATTGAGAATTGATACTTCTCCCATCGTTTCTACTCTTGCAGTATAATTAAGTTCCTTTTGAAATTGGGAATCAAGTATAATTAATTACACTAATTACATATGAAATAGCAGTATAAGTGAATTAGAATAGAGACACATTATAGGAACTGAATCTTACATATGAAAAAATCAACGAAGTTTAGTAAATCTTCGATGTACTAACAATTCAGTGATTGAAACAGTTCTCCCTAGGCACCAGAAAAACGCATAGCGCTTAACTGAAACGCCTTGCTTTTTCGAAAAACGCACTACTACGCTTTGGGGTTCGCCTTGAGCGCACTGCTGCGCCTAGCGTGTTCTGAGCCACCTCGCGTTGTTCTAAATCGCCTCACGATTGTCTTAAACGCACTGCTACGTGTTGGTATAAACGTCGCGTTTTCAACAAGGGGTTCAACTTTTTCTTTCCAAAATAATTATTTTCAACTTGTTATAATAGAGTTTCATAAAGATTGTGATTTTTTTTTTATAATAGAAATTTAGGGTGAAGGGATGATGTCACAGTCCAAAATAAGAAAGACCTTAAGGCTCAATTAGTAAGGATATCACATTATATTATTGCTCTATTTGGTAAAAAATAATGAATAGGTAATAAATTAGCTTATAGTGAATAATTTATAAGTTAACTTTTAACTTATAACGAATAAACTAGTTTGGTACATTAGAAAAGTAATGTATGTAGTTCATATTATGAATCAAATACATCATTTTTTCAATGTGCCAAAAAAATCAAATATACTTATAATAGTGGCCGGAGAGAGTATTAAGTAAAAATTGGAATAGAAAAAAATGTTTGATCAAAATGGTAGTCAGTTTTGAAGTTCAAGAAAAATGGATTTTATATAGACCGTCATTCATATTCATTTTTTTTTGTTGTTGCTAAATTTGGTTAGTATACAAAAATGACCTAAATTAAATGTAAACGGTTAATAGTTGAGGTAGTAGTGTTAATTTAGAAAGTATAGTTGGATGGTGTAGGAGGTTTTAGCTGATCGTTGGAAGATAATAGCAAGTAGTGTGAGCAATAGTATTGGAGTAATTACATTTAGTAACAACAGACAAAGATGTAACACATTAGTGATCAACTTATTGTATGAGGAGATAGTGGTAGTATGGTGAAGCTTTAATGTTATTAATATTCCATCTCAAAGACTTAAAGATAATTCATTATTTCCTAATAATTCATTATTTCCTATTTATAAGTGTGGAAAGTATTCTACATAATTCATTATTTCCTAATAAAAATTTAATTATGGTTTATTTTACTAGTTTCTCAAATATTCTAGAAAGATCTACAAGTGTACATCATCACTTGAGAACTATGAGTTAGTATATATTCTGCAAATTTCTAATGAATTGTACAAAATTCTAGAAATATGCATCATATTTTAACGTAAACAATAATATTGCAGACAACTTGTTTTTAGTTCTGTATAGGCTAAGGCCCAACAAGAGCTATTCAACGTATTATTATACGAGAATTACTTTTGTCATCTTACGGATTACTTGCGCGCCCTCCAACTTTCCATTTTTACTCTTCCACTACTTGAGTAGCGGCCGTTATATTTTAGAAATTGGCTTGATTACATTTTTGGTCTCTTATCTTTATTTTAGGTTTCAAGTTGTTCTCTTATCTTTAGTTTAGGTTTCAAGTTGGTCCATTCCGTCAAATTTTTTACTGTTACCGTTAAATTTGGACACGAGTCATCTGTCCAAGTGTGTCACGTGTCCAAATTTAACGGTAATAGTAAAATATTTGAGGCAAAGGACCAACTTGAAACCTTAAATAACGATAAGGGACCAACTTGAAACTTTTAAAAGATAAAAGACCAACTTGAAACCTAAAATAAAGATAAGGGACCAAAAGTGTAATTAAGTCTATCTATTTTTTATAATGTCCGCTACTTAGCGAACGTTATAAATGTAGGGTGTTTTTGGGGTGTTCGCTACTTAAGTAGCGGACGGAGGTATTTTGATAAATTCGTAGGATGCGAGCCAAAATCATTAGGGTGGCAAAAGTAAATACCTTATTATAAATGGAATGAAGTCGCTCATGTGCTCGCCCGAGTGGCTACATCTCTAACTACTTTATATACTTTATCGATATTTCAACATGTATTCACGATATTACTATAAAATAAATGACGAATCTGATTCATTGGCTAATGCTATATACACTTGGTATTAATATAATATATATAATTTATAATCATATTTTTTTATTTTATTTTTTGTCTTAGATGAAGTGTTAATCCACTGAAATTAAACTCACATATAATCGTGAGATCCCAGATTCGAACCCAGGTCATGACATCCGGCCTAACAATTTTGATATTTTTGTCAATTAAGCTAGGACTTATGGGACTATAATCACATTTATTATCTATCATTTATATTATATAGTAAAGGATTTAATTGATATGAGTATGCACTTATGGTGTAAAAATATTAATTATACTGTTGAACAAATATAAGCGCAGATTATTAAAAATATAATCAATTGATTCAATTTATTTTAAAAATCATTTAAATAGTTTAATTTTAATTGATTGTCAAATTATAAAACAATTTAAAATGCAGTCAGTCTAAGTGGTAAGGATACGAGTCCCTTAAATTTAACCGTCGGTCAAGAGTTCGATATCCAACCACAACTGGGTATGAAAAATTCAATTGTGAGACACATTTTTTGTGCTTCACACATTCTTCGAAGATGATTAGTCACTGACAAAGTGATGTATTATTACCTAAACAAGCAACTTTGTGATTCTTTTATGTATTCTGCAACAATTTATTTTCTTTCAAAAATCATTGTTATCGTTTTTATTCTTTAGAAGAAAAAAAAATTGAACATTAGTAAATGTTAATGGGTTGTTTTTATCTGAATCAAATTTTTTACATTGATTAGTGATGATAGAGATGAAAAATGAGATAATGAAGAGACAATAGTTAAATAAAGTAGGGTCATCCTAGTTCAATGACACTTCTTAAGCATACCAAAAAAAATTTCCTCATACTACTATGGATCATCCTAGGGTCATACTAAATTTTTAAGCATCTTCATATGGTTTAGTAAACACATGGGACTTTGCTGCCAACGATGCCTATATTTCATGAGTTAGGATCCTACTAAATTATGTATATTGATTAAAAAATTAAATGTAATAAAAAACAAACATTGAGATAACCAATTCCACAGAGTGCTGAATATTTCATAAACAATAGCCAATACAGCAGATGACACAGTTCCAACATATAACCGTCTAACACAAAAACAATTCTCAAAAGGTAAAATAAAACAAAATTCCACGAAACTTAAATCATCCGACAGTTCTACAGAAGTTGTCACCGGAATCTGCAACAAAAATTTCAATATAACATTAAGACAGGGAAGAACACAACCATGTTGAGAATGAAACTAAAACAGTTATCATAGACATATTGATCAATAATCCTCTGATAAAAACTCCAAATATTAAACTATGTTTCTCATAAAAGTGACAAATCAAAATTAATTATTCAAGCATACAAATGATTCAATTGCCGCATTTAAAGAACAGATGCACATTACATTTACCATGATTTAGAGCCATTTCAACTAGTATGAACATTACAAAGACTGCATAACTCTTGGGCATAAAAACACCGTGACAAGAAAACATGCAGCAATATATTAAATGTACACATCAATAATTTATGACTACATGAAGGATTGATTCTATTTTCAGACTTTGGTTATTAAACTAGCAAGTTTGACTTGCACATTTACACATAGAATTATTGATTAATCCATACTTATAAAACATATTAGAAGATTGAAAGATGTGGCACAACAAATGACAAAATGCATAAAAAAAACACTAGAGATTTCAATAATGTTTCATTGAAAGTTGAAGTGAAAAAGAAAAGGACAAACATTTCAAAAAGCATCAAGGACAAGGGTTTACCTCATATGTTACTTGGGTACATAAATACTCTTACGCGAGATCCCTGAAATGCATCAAAACTCAAAAGGTCAAGATTAAATTATAAAACACAACTGATAATAATTTTTAAAAAAATGTGTTAGTAAATTATTACCATTGATTTGGGAGGAAGATTTGATGTGAATTTAGCACGAACAACACCACTGTTACCGTGAGGCCTTGTAACCTTGCCCCACAAGCAGCGATAATGGGTTCCATTCTTCTTCACCTTGGCCTTGTAGATATATGCCAATCTCTTGCCAGCGTACCAAGCTACCTCTTCCTTGGTGTTCACTCCTTCAATTTGCACCAACGATGTGTTTGGGTACTGGTTTGATTTGGATCTAAAATACAACATAAAAGAGTAAGTATTAAGCCAAAGCATCAAACCACACATAAGCAAAAAATTACATAGGGCAAAAAGAATTTACCTTTTGTATCCCAGGATTGTACCCCTCACATAGAGCCTAATACAAATCAAAAAAGAAAAAGTATAATATTAGCTTATTTTATAGAATAAATACCCAAATTGATATTTGATAAAATAACATGAAAACAAATTGGTCAATAAGCAATGAAAAATTATCATTTTGGTACCATGCAAGTCATTGTACATTAAGAAAACTATAGATTCAATAATTTACAGGACATTTCATTTCTCAAGAAACAAATTAATTTCCCTCATTTTTCACAGCTCTATAAACTAACACTAAATTTACTCAAATCCCTAATCCTAATCACTGTATTCTAATTTCTCCAAATCAAATATCTCTAATCCTAATCAATGTATTCTAATCATCAATTAGCTGAATTAAAACAACAATAATAATAATTACTTTTATTCGAAATAACAGAATAATTACTAAACCAGAACATTGAAAATGAAAACGAAAAGAGCAAGATGATATGAAGAGAGTGAAGATCGGAAGAGTGAGTACCTGACACGCTCTCCTTGGCGTCCCTTCACCATCTTCTCTTCAAAGCAGCAGCAGCGGATGCAGAAGCAGAAATCGGCTTAATCCCAAAACTCTCAAAAATGGGCGTTTTAGGGTTTTCTTTATACACGCATTCTGTTTTCGTTGGTGGGTGGGTTTAGCGCGGTTTCGGGTTTTTACCATTTATATGGCCCAATACCTTTTGGATTTGGGTTTTTCTAATGTGTTGCTTATACACCCCCACTCCAATAAATTTTCACACCCAACTTTTCAGGCAAAACTACATCATGAGTCATTAAACTTATTTTAAAATTTCAAAAGGAAAAATAAATAAATTTGTTTTGAACGAGATATCGTTTAAATCTTTTTTGCGAATTGTGTAACTAGCCAAAATAGTTGTGCGGTTTTTTTTTTTCCTTGCAAATAGCAGAGATGGATGCATATGTGTATTGATTTTTAAGGACTATTTGTTACAAATGTAAAACTTAAAAGATCTATTTATAGCAAACGTAAAACTTAAGTAATCTATTTGTTACTTAAAAAATTTAAAGGACTTATTTATAATAAACGTAAAATTTAAAGGACTTATATATAACTTAACAAACTTATAAAAACATATCTAATACAAACGCAAAACTTAAAGATCTATGGATGCATTTTGAACTTAATTTGTATTATGATAGTTTCTTTTGCCGCCCTACGAGATTCTCAAACATCATCCACTACTTAAGTGGCAAACGGTGCTTAGTCCTCAAATTTCACATTTTCATTACTTGAGTAGCTAGCCGATGAGTAAAAATAGAGCGCGCATGAAATTTGTAGGTAACGGATGAGCAAAAATAGGGAGCGCGAGAAACTCGTAGGTAGCGGATGACTAAAAATAGGATGCGCCGGAAACTTAACAAGTTTTGAGCAAAATAAAATATTAATTAAAATATTAACTTTTTATCATTTATGTTTACCATTTTATTCAACCCTTAATAGGGTTATTTTCTACATAAACAAAATTTTAATTAGTATTAAATGTATTTTTTTCTGACAAATAATAACTCATATCATTGATTTTTTTTAAAGTCCCCCAAAAAAACAAAAAATTTCAATCTACCCCCCAAAATTATATATTGACAAACGTGCAATGATCAATTAATTATTATATTTTAGGATGGAAGGAGTATAAATTAATAAAAGTTGCCCAATAAATTTTTATTATTTTTTTCCAATCTCAAATATTTTTACTAGTATCTTTATTTGACTTTATTTTCTTACTGAGTGCCCATTTGTAGCCACAAGGGTGGGTCCAAGAGAAGAAAAAGGAGAAAGTGGGCCCCATATAAGTCCTTTGTTCTTCAAAATCATTCATTGGTCTTTTTTTCACATTTCTTCTTCTTTTTTCTTCATCTTGTTCTTGATCGATCTCACGCAACAAGATGACGCGGGGAAAGCAGAAGATTGAAGCACAGAAGCGTAACGCAGAGAAGAATCAGAAATCAAAAGGTTCTCAGATTGAAGCCAGAGCTGTTGGTCTCAAAATCACATGCCCCATCTGCAAGGTTTTCTTTTTCCCCCTTTTTCTTCATCATCATTTTATGCCATGCAAAAAAAATCAATTTTTTATTATTGGTTACTTGTAAATTACTCTTTTTTTTGTTCATTTTCAATTTCCCCCTAAAATTCACTTTGTTATGGCATCGAATTAACCCATTTGGGTCGTGTTTCTTTCTTTTTCTTTTTGACTTATTTGTGTTTGATAATTTGATTGAATGAGTAATTGCTGTTTCAGTTCTTGTGATGATTTACAAGGAATGTGATGCAAGTGTTGCTAGAAATACTAATTGGCTAGGCTTTAAGCTATTCAACTATTGATTTGTTAATAATTACTATAAGCTACGAAGCACATACACTCATCGGATTAGACTTGTCCCGGTGTCGGACACGCGTCAATGTCTGACACCTATGCAACACTGATACATATTATTAAGCTACGAAGCACATACACTCCTCGGATTAGGCACTCGTCAATGTCCGACACCTACATGACACTGATACATATTATTAAGCAACGAAGCAATGACACTCATCGGATTAGACGTGTCTCAGTGTCATACACACTTCAATGTCTGACAGCTACATGACGTTGAATTATGTCACTGCTTTATAGGCTAGAAGTCTTAATTATATTTTGAAGATAATGTTTCAGTCTGTTACACGTTGTTTTAGTTGGCTTTGTGTGTTAGGTTGCCAACTCATGGTTTGTAATTTAGCAAATTCAGTCCATAATTTGTTTTTCAATAATGTATGTAAAGGCATGCTTCTTGTTGTTGGCTTGTTACCTTGGTGGGACATATCAGAGCAACTTGTTCACGTATCTTATTTGGATGTTTGATTCATATTTTATATTCATTTATTTGATTTGTGATAATCTCTTATTATGTCTCTTTTTGATGTATAATTGAAATGAATCGTCAATCAAATGATATGTAAATGTTAAAAATTAGTTTGTTAACGGATTTTGTCTGGTTTCCTATCTGGTGTTAGGGCCGTAATCCAATGTTAGGTCAATGAAACATTTGTATTTTGCAACCTTTGCTAGGGATGATTTCCATGTTGATGATGAGAAAATAGTATACAGTCCTTTACAAACTATGGCATTGAAGTTGTGATTGCTATGGTCCTTCCTTTCTAACTTTTAAGTTTTAGTGATAAATATATTCCTAGATCCAAAGCATTATTTTTGTAAGATAAGAAAATGTTTTAAAAATTGTTACTTTTGTGGTGTTAATTTGTTAATAGGAGAATTCATTAGCATCCTTCAGTTGCACTAATTGCTTTATTCTTTCTAAATTCCAACTTCATTAGCTTCTGACAGACAGAGAAAAAAATCCTGTAAAATGTATATTTCAGTACTTGGCTTTTAGTTTTGGGAGAGAAAAAATTGGAGGTCAAGTTTGTTGGCACATAATTACCAACAGCTATAATTACTTTTGGATCTTCTTTCAATTGGTTCAAGGTGTGCTTTAGATGACGTTCCAACAAAGGTGAAGCTTGAAATTATTAGATTTTATCCTGTTTTGTAGTGGAGTGAGTTTCACGTTTTGATCCGTATGTTGCTGCTTGTCATATGATTCATATAAATTGTCTTCTCTCTTCTTCAGCATTGAAGTGATGCTGAGCGAGACCTGGTTTTTGAAGAGCGTGGTTTATCTGCTTTGTGCTTGACACTGTTGATATTTCTCTAAGAGCTTCTTAGATATGTGATTTGGCATTCAAAACCTATGATTAGGAAATAGAAGTTCCCATACTTTATTTGTTAAACTGAACTGTTGAAGTATACTCTAAAAGAAGAAACTCATAAGATCTGTTCTCTTCACAGTAGTGATCAAAATCAAATGGTTTTTATGTTTATATTATTGTTGAAGAGACTTATCATATATTTAGATAAGAACTTTCATCACGACAGAAATTCTAAGCTTGTGAGAACTTATATTGAACACAATAATAAACTAGAGGCTATAAAGGGCAACTTGGTGCTATATAAAGTTCTTGCGATGGTGAGTTTAGGGAAGGATCAAATCCATTTTGGTTCTAATGTAAGGCAGTCTTGCCTTGCATTAGAAAGAGGCTAGTTCCACGGCTTGAACTTGTGACATCCTAATCACACGATAATAACTCTAACCCATTGTGGTAGTAAGGCTCCCTTAGTGTTTATATTAAATAGGTTGTTTAAGGGGCTTACTTGATCGAAGAAAGGATATCTAGGAATGCATGAATTATTATCAACAAGTAATTGAGGTGTATATATGTTTAGCAAAGAGGATTATTCCTCTGCAGCAACCTCTGTATAAGTACGACCTTGCTATTTTAGTAGGAATTATGTGGGTTGAAATTGAAAGAATTTTCAAGGAATAGGTGTCAACAACCACTCAGTTCTCTTATTTATTTGTTAGAAACATAAATATTGAGGTCTAAGAAATTGAAAACTAATACTTCTATACAAAGTTCAAGAGTATGGTTAAATGCTGTTCTGATGCCAATCAGTAATATCTGGTGGCATGAGTGACTGAATTGAACATACTTCGTAGGGTATTATCTGTATAAATCTGTCTCTTTTAGATGCTATTTTGTGAAACATGAACTTGTTTTGATACCTTTATTTATGTCTCAATCGATAGATTTTATAATTAGGTGGTATTTTGTGTGAGGAATCTTTTGTCTGATTAGACCACATTCATAGCAATGAGATTCTTTGCAGAGTTTGTAAAATATGATTGATTATTGATTTTCATTCACAATTTACATTCTTCGACATCTCTTATGCTTGGTAACATTTTTTACTGCTTTTACGAAACTTGGAAAACTTCACTCCCACATCAGATTTCAGGTTAAAACATTCCTAATACCACATACCACTCTAGCCTTATTTAAGAGAATAATTAGTTAAGAGAATCATGTGCATAGAGTTATAGCCTTATAGGGACAACTGTTCCTTCTCAATCTTATGATAGTAATTAAAACCATCTTTTCTATTAAAATAATTTACTTTCATGTTCTACAAGTTACTGATCATGCTTATTAAATTGATTGGTCACAAATAACAATACTTTTTTTTTTTGAAGAAGACAAATAACAATACTTTAATGTGTGTGTTTGGTGTCTTGTACATGCAGTGTTTCTTGATTGTCCACAATATCACTCTTAATATTGCCATCTTTTCAATTTGACTTCTGAAATGTTTATTTTGATAGAATTTAAAGAATCACGCTTTTTTGGAACTTTTCTGATGGTATTGAATCTTGTGTTTATGGAAATCTTTTGCAATTTTAAATGTTATAGAACATTGTGAGAACTTTTATGTATCTATCGGGATTCTTCATACTTCTGTTGCACATTCTTTTTCAGGTCCAACTTGCAAATTCAAACCAACTTGCTGCCCATTATGCCTCCAAACATCCGAAGGAGAAACCTCCTGCAGAGTCAAGCTAATGATCCTTAGAGCAAATAGTACAAAAGTTCCAAAAGAAAATTTGCTCTCTAGGTGTCTCTCTATGTTTCTGCTTCCAAGCCAGATTGCAACATGTTTAGTATTTTTTTTAAAATGTTCATTATTGTAAGAAGTTTCTGTCATTATGAGAATATTATCCGGTTGTATCAGTGCAGGCCAAGTCTGCAACATTGCATGAAGTAACATCCCTTTGCACCGCCGTCTATGGCAAAACTCCTTAATCAAACAATAAGGAACTGCAAAATGAAAATATTATGGTTTATGCTAAAAAGGTGGAATGTTCGTATATTTCTTTTGTTGTTGTAATTCATTCATGTTAAGGTTGTTGGAATAGATCTGATTTTTGCATAATGTTTTGGAATCATGGTGAGACGAGGCCATTTTTAGCACCAGCCTCTGGTTGATAGAGTTATTTCTGATTACAGATTCTAATTCTATAGATAGTTGTTTGTAAGTTTCAACTTTAGGAAATTATTTCTTCCCACATCTTCCATTTCTGTTTTGGCATGAGCTTGGACTTGCATTCTTCACTTGTTGGTTTGATATCATGCTAATCCAATCTGTGTTTAATTATTATGCACTTATAATTTGTGTTTATAACCTCTGGCTCCCAGAGAAAAGGGATTCTAATGCACAGTCGATAGGTAGGTAAGTTTGACCAACTATTGATATGGTTAGGGATTAAATTCAGGTACTTCTGATTGTCCGGTGGATGCACCGTTTGGGTGGATAAAATTAATTCATCATTATAAAATTAACTTATTAACTTATTCAACATCCGGAACGATGAATGCGGAGAAACATCATGTTTCTTGTCTGTCTGGATTTTGTACGGAATCGGTGTTTTAGAAACAGTTGGAGGGATAAAAGCAGCTCTCTATTTTTTCAATATTTCTAACAATTAACTACTAGTTGAAAAGAAGAGATTAGTTTAGACTCTAAATTACATGTAGAAACACCAGGATTTGTCGCAAACCTTTTCTGTTGCACTAATACATAATTTTGCACACGTGATGAGAAAAATATAAATGTTGACACCCTGTTGTTCAAGATATTATTTTTCTTGGATTGATCTAGTTTTGATCCTTAATTTGTTGTTTGGTTTTTCTTACACCATCATGCTTTAATTAACAAGAATATTTACTTCAAAATCATGTTTGGACTGTAATGTCACATGCTATAATAAATTGTTTTAATTTTTATTTTTTTGCTTTCTTCTTATACTACTTGGTAAGCTAGCATTGCAGGTGTACTCATTTTGTAATGAATTCAAAAGATGAGAAACTAACACTTGACATAGGGGAATTATTTTTTGCAGTGTATCTGCCATAATCACAAGGTTTCCAAGTTAAATGGTACACAACAAATATAAAGAACTCATGCCTGAAAATCTTTTTTGAGTGTATTGAGTACTAAATGTTAATTTGTCATTTTATTTTACTAGTAGTATTACTGTCCAAATTGGATTCATATCTATCATATCATATCATATATGATTAATGGTTGTAAAGCTAAAATATGATGGCATGTAAAGTTAATTTGTGTATGACTCTTGAAGGAAAATGAGTTAACCACTCTTGTATTGTATGCTTATCTTTTTTTAGACTATGCACAGCTAATAATGTGCACTACTTGTGCAATGTCATTCCCTTAATTTCTGTTTCCATTGCAATTACAAGTGGTCCTGCATGGCTGCACCTATAATTTGAGTGGGAGCTCAATTTTCAGTGTGTGTGTATGTTTGGCCTTTGTTCTTTCATGATTTTCTTTGTTTCACTTGCTCTTCTCTATAAATTAACTTCCCCACCACTTTTATTTCCATTCATTTCATTTCCTTCTTCACCAGCTATCATGAAAGCCTCTTTTGGTTTTCAGTTACGTAGTTTATGGTGAATTTTGTGTCACCAAGGATGGCAGAAAGGAGGTATTATGTTTGTGAGTAGACCAAACCAAAACTCGAAATATTTGTTGCAGTGACTGCTATATCGTAATCTTTGATGTCGAGGTTTGTTTTAGCCTACCACAAACACAATACTATGAAGAATCCATTCCACACATTATATAGGCCATGAATGTAAAAAATGGTTTCATCCTTCCGCGTGGCACATAAAAAGTAGTACATGTCAAACGAGGCCTCTTTCAGAAAGTACAAAAAGCAAATATATAAGGTATGCACATATAAGAAAATCATACATAAACATTATATGTTTTACAACAACAATCCCTGGACTTAATCCCCAAGAGATGTATCCTAAATAATCAATACAAATCTTTTCCTGTATCAAATTTCAAAAGAAAATATTCATGTATACTCCTATAATATTCAAATCCTCTCCTATCTCCTTCACTCACCAAATACTCCTTTCCAAAATTATCTGTAATCAAATGCTACTATGAAATTTAGTTCATTCTCTGAGCTAAACTTAGAATCATATAGAAATGGAAACAACAAATAAATTAGCTATGAAGAACCCAAGCTATTTGACTCCTTTAGTTAGATTCATGAATGAGTTTGTTTAAAAGGGTCGTCAACAAAGCATCCCTTCTCTCTGCCCTACTCTCCTCCCTCAGTCTCCTATGCTCTTCTCTCTCCCTCCATTCCTGTTCAATCATTAATCTCTCCCTCTCAAGCTTTTCCATTGACTGCCGCCATTCCTGTTCAAACAACTGTCTTTCATGTGCACGTCTTTCCATCATTTCCCTCCACTGCATCTCCATCCTTAGTTGGTTCTGGAAAAACTCCTTGAGCATTTCCTGAATATTACTATTGTTTGCATTGTTTGCTCTTGAAGACTTCTCCGTTGCAATTTTGCCAGCTTTCCTTTTACGGGTATTGCTTCTCGCAGGTCTCTCCTCTTCACTGTCGTCTTCAACTTCCTCATCATCTTCTGAGAATTCCTCTGAAGATCGATCTCCACTTCTTATTCTTTTCACTCCTTTCTTTGTTTGAGCTGAACGAGTTTCGGATTCAAGAAGTAACCGTTGCATGTTATGTGCTCTTTCAGTAAAAACAGCATGCAACTCTTCAAAAAATGGACATTGCCTGCCATGCTCTGGATCAGATGTCTCTTTTCCCTGCAAAAATATGATCAGGCGATTTATACTTAGTAAAGTAAACATCCCGGTATTAAAAGTATGGTTTTTTTCTGCATTTTCAAACAAAAGAAAACTGATGCACAGTTGCATACACAATAATATTAACCCACCAACATGATTACACATTAATACTTAATCATGGAATAAACATTGGGGGGGTTTTATGCATATGCAAAGGGGACGTCAGTATGGACTAGTGTGACACTGTGACCATTTTGTCGGGTTGAACAAGTTATATTGGTTTTTTGATAAGCAAATGCTAGTTGTTGGTTGTTATATTAGTATTCCGAGTTTGAACTGTAGACCTCCTACCCATTCAATGTCTCAGCTCAACAACTTGAGCTTGCCTTGGGGACGAAGGAGCTATATTTGGTGAGTTTCAGCTTGCAAGCATTGAGGCTTCATGACCCTTAGTCAGAAGGTATTTCTTGAATTTTAGCCAAAAACTAAAAAACACCCTCCAATCAAATCACATGATCACATAAAGTTTCATATAGATGAACTTAATCTAATATTATGGTTCATAGACATAAACTTAATCAAATATTAGTCCACACTTGTTTATCCATGCAAAAATCACATCATAATTCATTATTTATGCACTAGTCCAAATGGTAATAAAAAAAATGTTGGATATAAATAAGGGAAATGAATCAAATGATTAATCTCACGAAAAAGTTATCACGGAAGCTTAACGATAGATATGAATTGCAACTGTGGTAGACCTTTTACATAATTACTTCCCCCATATTTTCCACTTTATGAAACATCCAATGCTCAGAAACCTTTCGTGATAAAAAATTTCGCTACAAATAGCACCGCCGTAAAAATAAAGCTAAAATAGATACATCGCTCCTTTTGCGTAACAAACAAACTAAAAATCAACAAAAAGAGATATCTTATATATAAAGCAACTATCAATTTTGATTGGACATTTTTCTTTACAAAATTTTCTCAACATACAACATGATTAGATAACATAGATATTATGAAAATAATACGACTAATTCAATCAAAATGAACATTATACAACAAAACAAAATACATACTACTATAAAACAAAGTGAGCATAGCTCAGTTGGTAGGGACATCGCATGTAATACATAGGGACTGAGGTTCAATTTGTTGTACATCCACTTGTTGAAACTCTAGTCACTAAGCAACTCGACCAAAATCCAAACTTAATAGAAAGGATAAATTCGTCAAGGGATAATTAGCATATTTTGATTAATTACAATTATTTGTATTATGCTATGATTATGAACCCTAAAATACAAAACAAAAACAGAGAAAATGGAAAAGAGAGAAAAACCTTATAGCGATTAACAAGATTCTTCCATTTGCATTTACATTGTTCAGGACTTCTCCTATACCCTCGCTCTCTCATCTTTGAACTCACCACTTCCCAAAGCGTCTTGTTCCTCTTCGAAGCAGTGAAGTCTCTCTCAAGCTCTGCTCGTATAGCTATGAACTCTCTCGTTTCCTGCTGACTCCACTGAAGCTGAGTTGGAAGCCTCTCATCTCTCACCGGCGCCGGAGATATCTCCCGGGAAATCATCGATGTCGTCGGAATTAGTAGCGACGGCGATATCATCCCTAAGCGTGCAGCCAGAGCATCGTCTCCGACTCCTCCACCACCGTACATTTGGTTCTTTGCACAACGAACGGCGTCGTTTTAGTCGAAACGGTTTTTGAATTTGGAATTAGGGTTCTGAAAAATTGAAGTATTCGTAACAAAATTTTTAAAGAACAAAAAATAAATAAAAAGTTTTTGTCGTTTTTTTGTTTGTTTCTTTCTTTCGGCTTTCGGAACAAGTTTTCTTTGTCGACAAGAGAGGAATCGTTGACTATTATAAAATCCGAAAATGCGCTTTTGTTCAAAACGGTGATGTGAGTTTACGGTTATGCCCTTCTTTGATTATTGGCGGTGTAAAAGATGCTATGAATGAAACTACGGCAAATGTAGATAGGTCGGTGCTTTTATGTCGGGCATTTTTTTATACGTATATAAATACACCATAGACTATGTCATATCATATAGGAGTATTTAGATTTAGATAAATCTACTATAAATTTATGTACCAAAAGAAAAAGAAAAAAAACTACTATAAATTGGATAAATCTGTAAAATATAGATAAGCAAAAATTTGTCAACAAAATGAATGTATTTAGGTACCATTTGGCCCAGCTTATTTTAGACTTTTTACTCGAATTTTTTTTAAAAGTACTTAAAAAAAAGTTGCATATTTTTATGGGTAAAATTCATCAATAATGAGCTTTTGGCAAAGTTAATATATTCAACTTTTTCTAACCAAAATCAGAACCCTCGGGCGAAAAAAATAAGAATTCTTCTTCTATCTTTCTTTGTCTCCTCCGTTCCTGGGTGAGTAGAAAGGGGTCGATGAAAGGCCATTCTATCTACGAGTCTATCGGAGAGCCGGTGAATCCAACCAAATGCAAATTATATATTATTATTATTATTATTATTTATGTGATATTCACATGCATCAACTCAGGGACGTCTCCGAGTTTTTGGAGGCCACGTGTAAAAATATAAAAGTGGCCCTTAATATAGAAACGTAACTTTTTAATTTAAAAACATCAATTTAAATTGCAAATAACATAAAAAATATAATTATTTTTGTAATTAACATAAAAAAAAAATTGTTGTCTAACAATAACAACAAAATACAATGTAGCTACTTAAAACGAGTTATTATTCCAGCATTTTTTTAAGCAAATTCATCAATCAAGTCTTCGTATTCTATGTCACTGTTCCTTTTTTTTTTTCTTTACAAAAACTAGGTCTTGACCTAATAGTATTGTATTATAATTATTTTTTACACACCCTAATTTACTAATACTATTACCCTATATTTTTTTGAGACCCTTATTTTTAAGAGGTCATATGCCATGGCACATGTTGCCATGGTATATGGCCGCCCCTGCATCGACCCACATATATCACTTAGATTATTTATATAAAATTTATATCAATGGGATTTCAAAATTATATAAAGTTAATATATTAGTGGATTTCAAATTTATATCACTTAGATTATTTATATAGAATTTTACACAAATTTAAAATTATTTTATATGTTATTGAGATCCTCTAAAATTAAGAATTAATTTATTGAACACTTTTAATTTTTGTGAATTTCAATAACCTATCAAATTGTTTTAGATTCGTGTAAAAATTATATAAGTGATCTAAATAATATACACTTATAATCTGTTCAGATTCGAACTCATGTCCACATCTCCGAGAGATTGTCCGCTTTGGGGTTAACCCGTTACGGTTTTGTCCTTTGCAGAAAAGGCGCATCGGTTGGTTAGAGGAGTGTGGCATGTTGTATATAAACACTACCATTAGCCTCGGGTTCCAAGCGATGTGGGACTATTTGGTGTATCCAAAACAGAAGCCCCCCAATCGAGGCTAAGGGGCCAACAGGTGTTGACCACGGGCATGTGCGAGGCACCCACAAGTCATTTCCCACAGACGACGCCAATGTTCAGATTCGAACTCAAGTCCACATCTCCGAGAGATTGTCCGCTTTGGGGTTAACCCGTCACGGTTTTGTCCTTTGTAGAAAAGGCACTTCGGTTGGTTAGAGGAGTGTGACATGTATATAAACACTACCATTAGCCTCGAGTTCCAGGCGATGTGGGACTATTTGGTGTATCCAGAACAGAAGCCCCCAATCGAGGCTAAGGGGCTAACGGGTGTCGACCACGGGCATGCGCGGGGCACCCACAAGTCGTTTCCCACATACGGCGCCAATGTTTAGATTCGAACTCAAGTCCACATCTCCGAGAGGTTGTCCGCTTTGGGGTTAACCCGTCACGGTTTTGTCCTTTGTAGAAAAGGCGCCTCGGTTGGTTAGAGGAGTGTGTCATGTTGTATATAAACACTACCATTAGACTCGGGTTCCAAGCGATGTGGGACTATTTGGTGTATCCAAAACAGAAGCCTCCCGGTCGAGGCTAAGGGGCTAACACGGATTTCGACCACGGGCATGCGCGGGCGGGACACCCACAAGTCGTTTCCCACAGACGGCGCCAATGTTCAGATTCGAACTCAAGTCCACATCTCCGAAAGATTGTCCGCTTTGGGGTTAATCCGTCATGGTTTTATCCTTTGTAGAAAAGGCGTCTCGATTGGTTAGAGGAGTGTGGCATGCTGTATATAAACACTACCATTAGCCTTGGGTTCCAAGCGATGTGGGACTATTTGGTGTATCCAGAACATAATCAAACAATAGATGTTATAAAATACTACTCGTTAAAATATTATATATAGACTCAGAAAATGAAGATAAAATATTGCACACAAAATGTTAAATTATATTATGTTTTTAAATTATTTTATTTGTTTATAATGATTTTTAATATTAGGCATAACTTTTAAGTTTTTTAAAAATGAAATCACCAAACAACTTTAACTTGATTTCTAAAGCACTTACTTTGAGCTTTGTTCTAAAGTAGCTTTTAGAGCATAAAAAAGTCAGGCCAAACGAAGCCTTAGTCTAAATTTTTAACCAAGTATATTAAGTTTTTTTACTCGTTTTTGCTTATATTTTGGGACGGAGGAGTATAAGAATGAATGATTATAAAAAAAATTATAAGAAAGAAAGGAATGAGTTGTTTAAATGATTAAATTGGCAAGTGAATAGTCAAATATTTTTGAAATTGTAAAAATTATCAAAGTAAGATTATAACTGCGATCTACCGCTAAAATCAACACTATAAGGTATTCGACTCAAAAATAAAAGAAAATTTTTTGCAATAGAAAACTTTTGTGAATCAATCAAAGAACCATATATTAAAAATAGCAATCTAAACTAGTACAAGGTGTGCACAATCTTGATATCGCCCAAATTAGTGGCTGAATCTGCATCGAAAATTTGACCATTAAAATAACAATCATTTCGAGCTCTGCATATCGCCCAAATTGTCGCCAACCAAATGACTTGGAAACACTTCCCGTACTTCAAAAAATGAACCTATAACCGCTAAACTGATGAGCATGAACAACTTGATTGTTATGAAGAGCACTTTGAATCCCTAACCATGGAAGCATTCCACACCACACTTTATGGGTTTTATCACAAGTAAAGAAAAGATGTGATAGTGTTTCATCGAAACTGCCAAGGACACAATGTTGAGCATCAATATTCAAAATACCCCTCTTAATAAGGTTATCACTAGTAGGAATCCGATTCTCCATGAAGCACCAAGCAGACACCGATGTCTTAACTGGAACCACTTTATTCCAAACCAACTCAGTAGAACTCAACAGTGGTTCCGCTTCCTCCTCATCACGAGTTAATGTTTGATAAACACACTTAATCGTAAAAACATTTGAGTGCAAAGACCTGCAATGCCGCCTGTCAAGTTCATTAGACTGCAAAACAACATTATGAAACAGACCACAACACCCTACTAACAATTCTTCTTCCCACATAAACAGAGAACGCGTCCAACTTCACCCCGCCACCCATATCCCAATCTAAAACTTCAAGTTATGATTTGAGAAATACATGAGACTTTTATATATAGTATACCTTTGACATTTGAGAATTTATTTCACAATTACCATGTATTTACCATATGCACTAGAAAATACTAGCAAGTACCAGAAATGTTTATAAATTCCCACTATCCACCGAAATGACTTGATGACTACTAAGAAACATCTAAAGGGGTTGAAAGGAAACTAAAAATCATTTAAAAATTGACCCAATAAAAAAAAGCAAAAGCTGCAATAAAAATATAGAAAACTAGACTTAATTGTTTTTTATTTAACTCACAAGTCGTGAGTTTCCAAGGTCACAACCACAAGAAATTTAATCATGTGCTGCTTCAATAATGTCAAAACTATAAAATCAAAATGAACAAAATATTAATTTTTAGTGTACATTTTATAAGTTTTCTTCCACATGCATACTTAGTGAACTAATTAATAATCTCATCAATTTCATTATTATTTTTCACCTTCATCTCAATACAAATATTGATCAAGTGTTAAATAAGTTTTGATTATTTGTTTCCATCCTCATTTTTTCCATTCTTTGTTGCAGAAATTTATCAACTCTTTCTTAGAGGTCTCCAAGTTTTGTTAAATGCCTATTTTATTTCCAAAAAAATAAAATAAACTAATATGGACCGAGGCTTATTATGAATTTATGATCATGATCATAGCGATTCTTTTTCGAAACAAGTTTGGTGTTCCCAATCCTCTAGAGTGAAGTGGCAACCATCATAGGATACATGCTCAATTCAAGGAATCAGAGAAGGTAAATGATATAATCAATAAGTTCATAGAACAATTTCTTAAAAATGAGGCCTATTCATTACCAAGTGTTCAATAGTTGTAATGCAATGTATAATGTATAATGCAATGTTCAACCAATTAAACCAAATTTATGAGACGTGTGCAACATAATTCTATTACTTGCATAAATAAAATAGAGTTGTTATTTAACATAAAAAAATAATTCAAAAGCTTGTGCAGACTGTATTTTTGTTATGTTTGTGTCCGTGTTTTGTGTTTAAAATTTCCAAAATAAAATGATGAAATTTTATATTCGGTCCGTTTCAACTGGTTTTTGCAAATTAAATGTAATAGGGGTCATTGGGAATCCTCTTTAAGGCGCTTCAAAATTCTTAAAGTAAATTACACTAACTTCCACTTGTATATATAGATTAATGTTTTTCCATACATAGATTAACAATATCTTATAAAAAAAACTATCTCAAAAACACTATCAATTATTAACAAATTTACTATTGATATTAACTTGTTTAATTTCTATGATTTAGTGAAATAGATCTTTTGTCAAAGGGCCACGAGTAGTTCTTAGGTTTCAAGTGTCGTGATCAAATCTCACGTCCTTTTTATGCGCCGTCAGAAGAAAGTTATAGATGTCGTAGATCTGTTTTGCCATTGACGTGGTTATCACCGCAGAGGAGGTTCTTTATTCCTCGCCTCCAAACTCACACTGATATCACGGTGTATTGAAATGAACCAAGAGAAGCTATGCCCATATATTTTACATTAAGGACCTATTTTGATTAATTTAATTTTTAGCTTATAAAAAATAACTTATTCAAATAAATAGACTTTTATGTTAATTTATAAGTTTTTCTTAGTAAAAGTTGTATCTTCATAAGTCAGTTTTTCATATACTATATTTGAGAAGCTTATGAATAATAGATAAAAACTTAATCTATCCGCATAAGTTATTTTGTATAAACTAATTTTGTATAAACTAAAAAATAAGTCAATTCAAAACAATTAATAAAAAATAAGCCAATCCAAAATCCAAATAGTTCCTAAATCAAAGACTTGGTACTTATTATAAAAAAAAGAAAGAGTGAAGACCCATTTTGGTCCCTCACAAATTTCTGACGAGACAATTTAGTCCCTGACAAAAATAAAATCCAAATTAGTCCCTAACAATTTCATACTTGGGGCAAACTAGTCCCCAATTTGTTATAACAGAGGGACTAATTTGTCCCCGATATGAAAATGTCAAGAATTAATTTGAATTTTATTTTTGTCAGGGACTAAATTGTCCCGTCAGAAATTTTTGTAAGAGACTTAAATACTTAATAATAAATAAGCATTTTTATAAAACAAAATAACAACAAAAAAAAAAGAAGGATTTTTTCAATATTTTTATAAAAGATAATATTTTAAAAGATAATTTGTTTTTTGACTCATTGAAAAGATAAATAATGAATCATTAACAACACATCACAAGTCACAACACAATTTGGAAACAAACAAACTTCATCATCTACAACTACATCTTCTCTTCTGAATTAGGGTTTCATATTCCTCCTTCTCCGCCCCCTTTCCACTCGTCAATCTCCTTCGTCCCAATGAAACCAGGATTCATCTGATTCCTCTTCAACTACGCTCCTCTTCTTCTTCACCAATCCCTTTTCCCTAATACGATCACCAATTATCATGAATCCAATCTTCGTTGTTCATAATCTTCGCGTTTTCGGTCCTGGATTGAATCCCTTTGCACCTTATTGTTTGGCCAATCATTCCCTTCACGCTCGTTAATTCTCTTCTTTTTACAACCCTTAAAGTTACTTTTTTTCAAAACCCTCAATCTTCAATTTGAATTTCTTCTTCAATAACATGTAAAATCGGAGTCTTTTTCAAATTTAGGGTTTTTATTTGCTCCTAATATTCTGATTCTATCATAATCCGATCCAATTATATACACGTTGGGAATCTAGGGTTTGGGTATCTTTTTTTTTTCTTTTTTTCTTTCAGTTTCTATTGTTTTGATTATCGTAATTGCTGTGTTTGCGTTGATGGTTGAGAGAAACATGCTTGAGGAACGGCCAATTTCGTTGCGACAAAGTCCTTCAAGAAGGAGATTGTTGAGGCCTGGGGTTGGTACTGATGATAGGGGTTGGACCTCACTTCATGTTTGTGCACGGAAAGGTGATATCAAAGTGGTGAGTTTTTAATCAGTCTTTTGTATTTAATTTTTAAGCAAGAGTAATTGTGTTTAATTACTAAGTTTTGTGGATGTGCACAAAGATAAGATAATGTGTAAGAAGGAAATATTTTGTGTGCTTTACTAGTTTATTAGTTGATTGAATTCGAGATATAATGATTTGTGTGTTATGTGAAGGAGTTGCATTAGATCCCTGTAACAACTTATTTGCAGCTTATAAGCGCTTATGAATAAACATACATAACTATTTTTATAGCATTAGATAAAATTAAATTGTTTTTGTATATGCTATAAGCTGTTTCATAAGCTATTTTGGAGAACTTATAAAAATAAGCAGAAAAATGTCATAAGCTGTTTTTTTTAAAGTTCTGCCAAACAGTCTAGCAAAACTTATCTCAGTAGATAAGCTCAATTAAGTCCATCTAAACAAGCCCTTGGTTTTGACGGCTTCAGTTATGAGATTGGGGGCTTTTGTTTATTGCTCCTAGTCATAGTATTGAGTCGAGTCTTTTATCCTTTTGTGAAAAGGGTAGGTGAAGATTAAATTCACTTAAGGTGGTTTTGTTATTATATAATATCATTAAGAGAAAAGATTAGTTGTGGCATTTTCCTGGTTAATAAATATGATATTTAGGTGTGTAGCATAGTTGTCAACTTTTTATCACATAATCCCTATGAAATGAGGTACAATTATGAATTCTAAAAAATTTAGGGGCTCTGCTCAGGGGAAATGTGGATTAATCTAATGTAAAGGTTAGGTTATTCCTAGGTTGAATTTGAATAGTACATTTGTGGTGGGTAGTTAAGTCAAAATGAGGAGCATAGCAGTATGACGAACAATGTGCAAAACAGTTCTACTGTGTACTATATGTGGGGCAACTAACTTCTGATTGAGAGTCGGCGAGTAGAGTCAAACGTTTTGAAGTGGCCAGAGGGGGGTATTCTCCTGACTAGAAGTGTGACTCTGATTTTGTCAGATCTGTAGTATTTACATTTGTGAAGTGTCAAAGTCACTAATCACTAAGTAGTTCAAAAGATTACGATGGATGCCAAGTTTGTTTGATGTGTTTGTGTGACTGGCAAGATTCACAGGGAGGTAACATTATTTTTTAAGTATAAATAAATGTTCTACAGGGCTGTTATAGAAGGTGCATGAGATGGTTAATGCAATGTCAACCAATGAGGTTCCTGGTCTTATGACCAGTTGGTGCAGTTTTGTTGTGTAAAACCCATCTTTGGGTATCATCACTATATGCGACCATTGGTGATTTCAACCGACTTGCCCCAAATTTCCTAATGCATATTGGAACCTGAAACTTTGTTCCCTTTACGCCTTATTGCTGCATTTACAAAATATTCAAACCTTTTCCACTAATTCCTGTAGTGCTTGAATCTTTGATGATACATGAACTGTTGGATTGTTTATGATTTATTGTTCCTTTAAGAATGCAAATTTATCATATTTGGACCTAAAGGGAAGCATATGCTTATATTGTTTGTGAACAGGTAAAAAAACTTCTCAATGAAGGAATGGATGTTAATGTGAGTGCATGGGGCCCTAAATCTAAAGGGGTGACCCCTCTCCACCTTGCTGCCGAAGGTGGTCATCTCGGAGTGATGGATGAACTGCTTGAGCGTGGTGCCAATATTGATGCCAGAACTAAGGGAGCCTGTGGCTGTAAGTTTTTACGCTTTCCCTGTCAACTTCAATACTATAGTATATATCTGCATTCAAACTTTGAATTTTCATACTAATGATTTTGTTCTCCTCAAACCAGGGACACCGCTCCACATTGCAGCTAAAGAGAGAAATAGGGATGCTGTGAAATTCTTGGTTGAGAATGGAGCATTCTTGCCACCAGATATGAACGACAGCAGATTTAATCCACCTCTTCATTACTGCCCAGGCCTTGAATGGGCCTATGAGGAAATGAAACGACTTCGGCAGGAAGAATTTTCTCCAGGGGAGACATCTTGCAGCTCAGAAAATTAATTTGCTTTTCAGTGATCAGGTTGATTTTTGGCTCTGCTGTGTGAATTAATGTAGAACTGGAATAAACAAACTTACTATGCATAAGTTTCATCAAGTATTCGAATATGTTGGGATGGAAACAGTGATGTAATCATTTATTCATGGTGTGTCTAAACTTTGTTCACAGTTGTGGAATTTTCGTTGTTATGGAGAATTATTTTGTTATGAACAATGTTACAAATTGGTTACAATCATAAGGTGTGTTTGGTTGAGTAATGACTTGGAAGAAATTGTTGGTTTTAATATCTGTTAACACGTTTTAGTTCATACTTCATAGATTAAAATATGAACCTACCACCATTATGAACCACCATCCCCATAGATTGTTCTACGAATTCACTATTTTCATATACCCCAACCCCAATGAATTCTAGTCAGTGCTAGAATGTATTCCCCAGAACTTATTTGAGTGCAAGCATCGTTAATTGAGGAAGGAGGTTAATGGTTAAACAATATGATTGATAAGAAATAAACGTAATGGACTTTTGTTAAAAAATATGTAGCGGCGAGATTCATACAAGTTTAGATTTCATATAAAATATATCAAAGTATATTATTGAAAATGTGTATACACTTTTTCTCTGCAGAAGATGAACCAAAATGGGTATACACTAAGTTCTATAATAAGACAATTTCTTAGTTCTATAATAAGACAATTTCTTAATCTGTTCACCTGTATGCTTAAATATATCAAAATTTATTTACTAAAATGTGTATTCTTAGATAAAATACACTACTGAAAGTGTGCTTTCAGTAGATCAGTATTTTTTATGGGCAAATTGAGAAATTGTCGTGTAATAATATCTATATACTGACATATCACAAGGTTCTTACGGGATTGAGTTATTAGATTTATTTTATTTTTTTTGGTGAAAATTGAGTTATTAGATTTAAGTATGAGTTTTTATTTTTTGGTTAGAGATTGAAATATGAGTTATTTATTACAGAAAAATGTATAGAGTTAATATTCATAATTCCATTTTTTTTTCTTCTGATAATTCATAATTCCATATCTGTTTTTTTTAAAAGCAAAATTTCATTGAAAAAGGGAATTATGCACAAGATGTGCAAATTTCCACCCAAAACCAGTAAATACAATGAGGAAAATCCAACAGCAGCTCCCTCCCAATACAAAAGCAACATGATGCTAAACGGTCCAAAACAAACCAATCACAAGGATCTACAGTTCTACTAAATAAATAACAACCATATCCACTCAAATAAACAAAACTAAGGAAGACCTCCTACAAAGCCCATGAATCTGACAACATATACAGAATCAAATGCAGAAGAATACTAG
Source organism: Trifolium subterraneum (assembly GCA_951799995.1). Taxonomy (NCBI): domain Eukaryota; kingdom Viridiplantae; phylum Streptophyta; class Magnoliopsida; order Fabales; family Fabaceae; genus Trifolium; species Trifolium subterraneum. The sequence continues at coordinate 9,789,226 of OX637467.1, forward strand.
TCTAAACCAAAATAGCTGAGATCAGTCCAAGCATGTGTGTCCAATTCAATCATTGAAAGCTTTCATCAAGGAGGACTATCAGAGATCAAATACAATCATATAGGGGTAGATTAAGCAAAGCTCGACCTCAGTTACGGAATCAAAAATGCGTCATCGCGTTGTACTTCGGGACCTCGCGTCTTGCCAGCAAAAATCACTCAGGCATTAGAAGAGAACTTCTGTCCCGAGACAATCGGACAAAGACATTAAGAGGTTCAACCAAAGCATAATGGTCACACGATTAACATGCACGAGCAGCTCCGCGGCTTCCAAAAACAGTCCTACAATGCAACCTGTAAAATCTATAACAACAGTAGCAAAAACAGACATGAACACCAGGGGTAGCCGAACACCTCTGTCTAGCATCAGTAGAAGTAGCAATTTAAGATTCAATACAAGCTAATGGATTCATCCGCCAAGAATTTAAATCACAGTTAAACCCTTTTGAACCTGCTTTCAGTATATTCCAAGCAATGATTTTAGTCTCTTCAATGATTTTATCCCTGAAATTCTGGCGAAGTGCTGACAGATGTCGTATACAAAGCTGTAGCACTTGTCTTATAATAACGTGATGCTAAAACAGATGTTTCAGCATCTCGTACCAGTACAGAACAAAACAGACAAGGTAAAAATAAATTGCAGAAATTAAAGAACACACCGAAATTGTTATCCCAGTTCGGAGCAACTCTCCTACTCTGGGGGCATACCAAGCCAGGAAGGAAATCCACTATTAGCAGTATTAATTCAGAGCTAAACTCCCCCGTTTACAACTCCTCACTTAATCCCTACCCAATGAAACTTCTACCTAGGAACTCCTAGATATGAGATCCCATCTCACTTCCCTACAACCAACACAAATAGTGTTGTTCTTACAATATTGAATATGATGTTGGAACATAATACGAGACACTAGTTACTCTTGCTTAAAAGCTTCGAGTAAGGCACGGTACAGTTACTTCCGTACTTCACAACTTAGGAGCAACCTTACAATTAACACATAGAACAAATTCAGTCCTTAGCTTGTGTTATAGAATCTACAAGAAAGGCTCACAATGACACGAAACCCTAAAGACTATATTTATGATGAACAATGGCTTCGGTATAATACACAAACTTGGAGTTGCTTACAAGCTTCCCCCAATGACAATAGTGACCAACTCACAATCCGAGTGGTTCACTTTTACACTGACTCTCCTAGAGAGTGGCTACACGACTAAGCCCTAATAATATTACATTGTCGGCTTGTTCCAAAACTAGGTTACAAAGATTCTATTTATAACCTATACCCAACTGGATTTGGGCCTTCAAACACAGCTGGTATATTGAGAAGTCCAACACAAGTATTCTTGAATCAAATATCTTGTTTCCATAAATGGCGTAGCATATTATGAAAATATAACTTGGTGCAGCCGCCTTATAAAACCTCAATGAAAACGTGTGTCTTGGTATATAAGGAAAGACGAAAATATTGCTTAGGCAAATCTTCAAAGATATGACGCACAAATAAGGCGAGGATTACCGCCAAGACAGATGATGTACCCACATGCTACGACATCTGGTCCAACATCTTGCTAGAACTTGTTTTTGCAAAATGAGGCCAACATACAAAACACTAACAATCCCAATTAAGACTTGCTTGGTTAAAAATCATATTATTTCTCATTTGCCAAATTAAATTCACAGCCGATAACCATATAACTCTCATTCTATCCCTACTCCTTTTATAACCGGGAGCCATATTTTTCCAAAGGATTAAGTGAGCAGAGCCCTCCTTTGCTAGCAATCGGAATTCCAATCCATCTCACAATTTCTCTCCACAGCGCACCAAAGATAGGAGGGCAGTTAAAGAATAGATGTTCTTCCGTTTCCGAATTGCCACAACCACTAATACACATACTTGAAGAATTAATACTTATCCTTCTCTTCAGAAAATTTGTCTTCGTCGGCAACCTCTTGTGAAGGAGTCTCCAACCAAGAGTCGATAAATTTGAGGGAATGAGTTGATTCCAGACGTCCTTAAACCAGTCACCTCCCTCCTCCTCCCCTTCTCCTTCGGTTAACAATTGATACGCTTCTTTAATCGAATAATCTTCCTCTCCCCACTTCCACTCATCTCCCACACTCTCCGCCCTCTTTACCCCTAGCACTAACCCACTACAAACCTCCACCATTTCCTCTTCCCATTGAAATAACCTCCTCCTCCATCTTCACTTAATCTTCTTAACTCCATCTTCTTCACCAATCATATTTGCTACACAAACCTCCTTATCCAATGATAAATCATACAGTCTCCTAAAAAGAATTTTCAAAGTATCCCCTTCCACCCATGGATCTTTCCAAAAAGATGTGTCCTTTCCATATCCCACCACTCTCCTAAGGTGTTCCTCAAACCATCCCTTTCCTTCTCGCTCTTGAGCCAACTTTATCCCATTTAAGTCTCTCCACCACAACGAACTCCTATTACTATTCTCTTCAAGGCTAGTTCCGTATTTCTTTTCTAGACCTAAGTACCATAAAGATTCTTTCTCGTTCCTTGTCCTCCACCACCACTTGCCTAGAAGAGCTATATTGAACGCTCTCAAATCTCTAACTCCTAAGTAGACAGACAAAAATAGACAAGACAGATTTCAAAAGCACTAGCCGACCCCCCATGGATAGAGAACGGTTCTTCCAAGACGACAACCTCTTTCGCAAGATATTGATAACCGGTTCCCATGTTCGGAGCCTTCTAGGGTCCGCCCCAATCGGAAGACCCAAATATCTGGTAGGAAAATCACCAACTTTACTGTTAAGAACATTCGCAGCCTCTTTCATCCAAGAGGATTCAACATTAATACCAATCAATTCGCTTTTATGAAAGTTGACTTTCAGACCGGATATGAGTTCAAAGAGTTGAAGAATTGCTTTCATAGTGAAAATGTTAGACCAGCTCCTTTTCCCAATAATTAATGTATCATCTGCAGGGCCGTCTCCGAGTATTTGGAGGCCTTGGACAAATTCGATAAATAGGCCCTTTGAAGATGAAATAAATTAGTTAAATCAATATGTTTTTATTAAAAAAAAATACAATTTTTAAAAAGTCATATTTTATTTAAAATGTAATTAACATCAATGAGGTAAAAAATAATCACATTTAAATCGATAATAACAAAATACACCTTCAAGCTAATCTCATTAAAAAATTGATATTGTTGCTTATAAAAAAAAGATATTATTTTTTAATAAAAATTGGAATTTAATTTCAGAAATTAATTCTTTATTTTCAAAGAAAATTTTCAAACCCTTACCAACCAAATGACATTTTTCAAAGAAATAAAAAATTGTAGTTTTTTTTTATAAATAAAATACTAGTAAAGTTATTTATGAGTTATAAAGTGATTTAATTTATAAGAAAAATTCATCATTTTATAAAAGGAAATAATTTTTGAAATAGTTTGATTTATGTTGGTATCCATGGTGTCATTTGTTGTAATTATGTAAAATTAAAAAAAACCAAAAAATGTTAGAGGTGGGAGTTGAACCGACTTTCCTTCTAGTTTCTTGGTTCATACAATGATGCACCAACCACTAGACCACATAGCACCTTGTAATATTAAAATTCAACAAAAATACTTAACCACTTTTATGTTCATGGACTCAAAAAAATATTGAGGCCCCCAAAATGTAGAGGCCCTGGGCTGTGGCCTGACTTGCCCTCCCTCTGGGCCGGCCCAGATCATCTGCAAATTGAAGGTGAGATATCACAAGATCTTCATTCCTTCCTACACCATACCCCAAGAACTCTCCATCCGCCACAACTCTGCTCATTAGAACATTAAAACCTTCAGCAACCATGAGAAATAAGAAAGGGGATAAATGATCTCCTTGTCTCAATCCCCTTTCCATTTTAAATTCTTTTGATGGGCTCCCACTAATTAACATTGAGATCATGGCTGAACTAGTAGTACATTCCCGGATCCACTCCCTCCATTTTAGAGGAAAATTCATCTTGCTCATGACAAAATCTAGAAAATCCCAATTAACTGAATCATACGCTTTTTCAAAGTCAACTTGTAATATTTGTACTTATACATAATTCCAAATGTATATCAAATTTCAAGTGTGGTATGCCCTTTTTTTATGATATATTTTTTTTTATGGGATGAAAAGCAAAACCAAACAACTTAGGAACAAAAAAAAAACTAAGTTCGCCGACGAGCAGTACCCACAACATCAGCCAACAACACGAGACTGAGTTAAGGAGGACAACTATTTCAAATCCGTAAAGAATTGTTGTAGGAATTTTTTTTTTCTTCTTTTTATAATATATAGATAGAAACATGTATCATAAATTTCATGTCATAAATTTGAAATTACCATATATAAAAATAAGAGTTTAATTGATATACACCGGTGGTGTAAAATTGTTTTACACCATCGTCCAATAAATAACTATCATTTTGTCATGTCATGTCAAGAAAGTGGGATAAATGGAATGATGTGGCGGAAAATACGGTTGATATTAGTTGACAGTGTAAAATTATTTTACACTGTCGATGAATATCAATTAAATCCTAAAAATAAAGATGGAAATGTGTGAGTGAAGGGAAAATAAAGATAAGAAATTGTATTTTTGTTTTATATGGAAAAACGTGCATGGGGTATAGAAATAGGTGTTGGTGTTGGGTAGGATAGTTATTCCTTTCAAGTTTCATTACCTGCTTACAACTTTATATAAGGTGTCTTCAATGAATTTAATTTTTTTTAATATAAATTGAAGAATTCTGACTTTATGATATTAATTAATAACTTTACAACTTTGAATGGCAATAACTTCACAACTGACTGAAGTATTCTAAAGTTTATCATGATATAACTTTTAGATTGAAGTACTACTTCATCTCTGTCCAAAAAAAAAAACTCAATCGAATTTTATCATGATATAATTTTTATTTTAAACCAAAAATTGGATTGCAAAACTCAATCTGATTTTTATTTTAAGATTGGCTCTTTTAAGTTTTTTCTTCTTCTAAGAATATTTGATCTTTTATGTTACATTGTATTAATTTGAGCAAGACATTGCTCATAAATTATTAAATAAAATATTTTTTGTACAATGAAGTTGAGGATCATCGAATCCAGTATGTCTGATATACTATTTAAATTTTTTCCCACTAGACAGTGGTTTAATTATTAAACATTCCCAGTTAATATATGCATCTGCACAGCTATTTACCTCATGATATATGTGTGGCAAAATTTTATTTTTCAATCTAATTTCAACAACAACAAAAAAATCCTAATTTCAACAAATTTCTAATTTTATGAATGAGTTTCACCCCATTTACTTCTCTTGTCCTTTAAAATTTTCATGTGTGTTTGACCCATAGACATGTCAGCTTCATCTTTTTTCCTTCTGTCATATCACAAATTTCAAATTGAAACCCTAGAACTTGAGAACCTCTCTTCTTCTCCTTCATCTCATGCATGTTTAGTTGTAATTATTTTTTGTTTTCCCTTTCAATTTCAACATGTCCATTGAACATTTTGGATTCTGATAAATTGTTCTGAACATTGATGAATTTGAGGAAAAAATTTAGGGATCATATTATGAAGAATATTATGAGAGGAAAAAACTGAAAAATACTTGGGGTAAGATGTAGCTCAACTGATTTAAGAAGTTGGAGGTTCAGAGTTCAAATACTAGCAAGGAACTTGTTAAAAAAAATACATAACTTTTTTTTTGTCAAAAAAGAAAATACATAACTTAAAAGACTGTTATGACAAGTTAAGCCACGGCCGTTTAATTCTTATCAAACATGTAACGAGTATCGACCATGTATTTTTGTGAACACGAGTTTGTTTTCTGGTGGAAATAATTTTTGGCAGAGTTGCCACGAAGTAATTTAAGTTTGAAAAATTCGATCCAAAAAAAATTCTTTAACCACTTGAGTCAAATATTTTGATTTATTTTCTATACACCTATTGTTGTAAGTAATAAAAAACACCTATTTTAAGTTCATTAAATGACTAATTTATCTAAACTATATATAGATATATTAATAATCCAATAAATCTAATAACACATCATAAAAATCAAACACTTGACAACTCAATTAGGGGATGCCCTAAAATCAAAGAAAAACACTCATGCATGTAGCCATTGTTTTTGAACTTTTGATAATAAGTCTGATCAGTACCCACCCAAAAACCAATTTTCACATTACTAGATAATTCCAATATATATAATATCATCTAAATCTAATGTTAATTAGAGGCCAAAACACATTACAGGACCATTTTGTGGAACTAACAACGTAATAACATTGCATGAAGTTTGTTCCTGTGGTGAGTGATATAATATGAATTTAATTTATATGCAACGTCACTGTAATGTTATTTTACGCATGCGTCAAATAATATATCGATATATCATGTATGGTAATAAAAAATACATTATGTGTCACATCATTAAATGATGTGGCAACATATTATTGGATGTATGTGCAAATAAACTTTACACCGACGATGCACAACAATTAAACTGATATAATATTGCATTAATGTGTGTGGTGATCCACAAACTGAAATACGGACCCCCTTGCTAGGTGGTGCTAGTTGGACGACTTGTCTCATCGCTGATTGTGATATTTTGAAAGTGATTCAAGTGGAGAATGGAATTTGGCTTATGGCTTAAATCACTTTTCAACTAATTTTAAGGAAATACACTACAGCCACGCCATAGTTGCAAAATCCAAATTTTGTAGCTATTTTAGAAGAAATTGTTTCTTCAATTTTTTAGATAACATTACAGTAATATCATAATTTTGTTAAAAACAAATCAATATAGTTTAGACAGGAAATTGAATCATCTACCATCTTTTTTGTTAAATCATTCCTATTGTTCTTTATCAAATGGCTGATAGTAAAAATAACAGAGGAAAAATAAATAAATAGATGGTTGAGATGATAACAGCACAGACAACAAGAGAGAATGAATTAGTGAGGATTAAAATCCTTCAGACAAATCCTAATTTAAACAAATGATATTGATGATAAATTTTGTCATTTTGAATAAATGAACTTAATAATTTTTTCATGTAACCCCAAAAAATAAAAACTTAATAATCAAAATGGGACTTATGTTACATAAGGGGATTATTGGTTTATAAATTTATTGGTTTAAGTGGTGACTTGTAAAGTAAGAATTGATTGATTAAAAGTAAAAAGAAATTATTAATCATTAGTTAGTTCAGTGGTGATTGACACTGAATTTAGTAGGAAGAACCACGGTTCAATCATCGCAACTATGATCGGGAGGGACTGTAACTACTTGACCGCAGAATTGGCCCCAAAACTAGAAACTATCTTAATTATGTCCGCATGCATGGTACATGTCTCCTAAGTCCTAACTAACTTGAAACTTCTTTCATAAGTCTTCTAATCTTAATAAATATTTTTATATAAAAAAGATATAAACTTACCGTAACAATATGGGAAATAGATTCTCATCAACTTTTGACTTACCGAGTTGTGCTTTGAATTTTGATGGGCCGACCACCTTTGATTCGAGGTCGGAGTTAGTGTTTAGTGACAACTTTATGGGTGGGTCGGGTTGGTGTCGTCTCTAGTGGTCTGGTAGCTGAGATGTGTCTTTCTTATTATGGGTTGGACCTCTGTTAGGTGAGGGGTGTATTTCTAAGTATGAGATTAGAAATAGACCGCTGGTTGGTGGTGTTTGTATTTGGTTTTTCAGGTGTTCCGCTTATATACGGCACCTTGATTTGTAGCTCCGCTTTTACTGATATCTACTCATCTTGTGCAGAAATCTGGTTATTTGTAATAATATATTTGCCTTTCAAAAAAAAAAATGGGAAATAGATCTACTGAATCTAACTTTGCTTAACTCGTCACCTCGTGCACATGATGGGGCAAGTTTCGTTCTTTTCTAAAGGAAGCATGATGAGGCAATCTTAAAAAAGTATAAAATTTATTTATAATGAAAAATATTTTGAGTAGATTATTAAAAATTATTAAATTATAATATATTTTTTATTAAAAAAAATCAATTATGATGTTTTCTATAGATATTAAAAAATAATGTGGATTTTATAATTATACAAAAAACAAATTAACATCTTCTTTACATTAAAATAAAATAAAAATCATAATTATGTATAATCTTGAGCAAGCAACTCAATATAAATAAAAAATGTAAATAAAAATATAATGAGTAATACTCTCTTTCTCTCTTTTATAATTTAAGTACTGTATATCTTTTCGTTAAAAATATAATTAAAATGGAATAAAAGTTTAAAAGAAAAATAAAAATATAATTAAAATAGAATAAAATTAAGATAGACAGATATTTAGAAGACAATGAGGGTAAATTAAAGGAGAGAATCTATCTCTTTTCAAAAGAGACAAGAAAATATTGAGAATATTTTCATGAACCATTTAAAGAGGCAAACATTACTCCTTCCGTTCCAAATTATATGTCACTTTGACATTTTTACACATATTAAGAAATGTAATCATTGTTGTATGAAAAAGAGAAATTATGAGTTGATTTACAAAATTGTCCTTCATTTATGGTATTGAAAAAATAAATTGAAGAATTAAAAGAAGAGAGAGTAATAAATAGTTAAGGGTATAATAGGAAAATTTGCATTAAATGATTCATTGGTAATATAAAGTGACATATAATTTGGTACAATTTTTTTTCAAAGTGACATATAATTTGGAACGGAAGGTGTATTTGGTTTTGATTTTTTCTTTGCAAGATAAATACAAAGCACACATATTGTCTGATAAAGACGGACATCTCATAAAATCTCATATTATCCACAACCCACCCTCTAAATTTATGTCCAATTGCCACGTGAATCCCCATATCACCCTGCTTTTAATATTGCCGCTCAATAAGGGCAATAACACATTTTTATTATGAAAATCTTAACAAATGTTTTAGACATCTTTTAAGTACTCATTATTATCAAAATAATAATTTATTTTTAAGTTTATAAAATGTTTTGACATATTTTATGTATGCCTATATAAATCACATACACTATGAATCTAAATTTATTTTTTTATTATAATAAAGAAAAGATAAGAGATAATTGATTTTTTAGATCCATTCAATAATTAATATATTTGAGTTATAACATAACCAAATACATCATCAATTTTGTAAGAGCACCTCCAATGGAAGATATTTTAAAAGTGTCCGCCAAGTGGCAATGGATAGAGAAGAAAATTTGACAATTTTTTGGTTTTGGGGTATGTCACGTGGCAACGCAGTTACTTCACCATGGAATCCATAAAGTTGGGTTCTTGATTAAAAAAATAGGCTTAATTGCAGTTTTGGTCCCCCTATTTTACAAAATCTGCAATTTTGGTTCCCCTATTTTAAAATCAAACATTTTTGCCCTCCGATTTTGATTGTTTTTGCACTTTTGGTCCCCCACCCAATTTTCAACCAGCTGGCAAGAAAAAAGCTTATGTGGCAATACCATGTGGCAAATTAGGATTACACATCATCAAATGATTTTTTTTAATAACAAATATAATTTAATGTAAAAAAAACAAATCTAATTTAAAATATTTAATTAATTTTAGTTATAAAACTCATATATAATTATAAACAATTTCTGGTTTGTGGGATAAAAAATTTCTGGTTTCTTCAAATTTTCCTTTCTTTCTTCAAAGGAGTGAACCCTAATCCCCAAATTTTCCCTTCTTTCTTCAATTTTTGGTTTGTGCGATCAACAATTCCTGGTTTCTTCAAATTTTTCCTTAATTAATAACATATGGACGAATCAATTTCTGGTTTTCCTTCTATCTTCAAGCTTGCCCACGAATAGTACTAGCTCGTCGACAACGTAGACAAATCTTCTCTTACCCAAGAGTCGATGGTTGTGGGTTATAGGTATGCTTTAATTTCTGCAGTTGTGATAGGTACTTAAATCCATCATCCAATTTGTAACTATTGATTTTTTGCAGTTGCAGGGGTATCAATTATTTCACTGGTTTGATGAAGAGATGACATTGCGTTCATGATAATATGAAATTGAAGCATGATGATGAATCAAAGAAGAATGATAATATGAAGTTGGAACATGATGATGAATTTGAAGTTTGAAGATTTGTAGGGCCTAGTTATATTAGCTATAGTTGTTATCAGTGTACTAACTATCATTGTAATGTTGAAGTAATTTTAAGTGTTAGGTTGACTATAATTTGGAAGTGAAGCATATGTTAGGTGTTGTTCAAGTGTTTAGTGATGGTACCGATGCAAATTGTGTAATGTTGATACTACTGTTGTAATATTGATTTCAAATTAATGAAAATTCTTTGTTGTGCTATATGTATAATGTTGCAAGTCTCTACTGATGCATGCTATTTGAACACAGTGTAAACCAAATTTTTTATTTCATGGTTAAACCATAATTTGTCACCCATGTATAATGTTGCAAGAGAATGCTACATTATAATGGGCTACAGCTCCATCCTCTTAAATATTAAGCAGTAAGTGTTACTTTCGTTAACATTTGAGTCCGCCATTGTCGAGTTGAAGAAGCAAGTGTGAAACGATAAATACAACCGTACCCTGGACGTGGTGAAACGATGAAGATGATACGATGAATATGAAACGATGAAGATGGAATGAAAGTGGGAAACGATGAAACGATTCGATGATACGAACCATAATTTCTAATTTTGACCTAAATCCCTTTCTCTATTTATTTATTTTTAATTTCTTTTATTTTTTAAAATAGTTAATTGTTTATTTTATTTGTTTTATTATTAATTAAATGTTTTAAATTATATTTGTTATTAAAAAAAAAATCATTTGATGATGTGTAATCCTAATTTGCCACATGAAATAGCCACATAACCTTTTTGTTGCCAGCTGGTTGAAAATTAGGGTGGGGGACCAAAAATGCAAAAACAATCAAAATAGGAGGGCAAAAATGTTTGATTTTAAAATAGGGGGACCAAAACTGCAATTAAGCCAAAAAAAATACTATATTAACTATTGTAGTACAAATTTGTGTGGTACAAGTAAATAAATATTAGTAAAATATTGTTATGAGGTAGAATTATGGGACCCAATATGAACTTGTTTAAAGTTTCACCATTGGAGATAAAAATGAATGAATTGCTTTTAAAATGATGTGGTTTAATGGGGCCACAAAATAACTCAAAAATGAGTTTCACCATTGAAAGTGCTCCAATGAATCTAAAAAGTGAATTGTCTCTTATAAAGAGAACCGAAGGAAGTACAATTTTGTTTTATGAAAGCTTATTGACTATTCGAGCTTAATATATTAATGGGTCATGCTAAACAGCGTTCCCAAGACATTTGTTAAGCATACTAAAAATAGAAATAAAATATAAAATTAATGTTGATAATATTTTCAATGTATTGACAGTGCAAGTTACAAGACAAAATTTCTATATTCATATGCTTAACTAATACCCGATACACGGTTTATCATTTTCCTAATTTAATTCCTACATATTGAATTATGTTCACCAAACACATACACTACTAGAACATTTCTTAGCCGGATCTATACTATTATTAATTTATAATAAAAATAATATTGTCATAGCAAATGGCTCAATGCCACTAGCCTGATCTCTTTATTTTCTATAAGAAATCATCAATATTCTTACATCACTCACACACATACTCAGTCAAAAATATGAAAACTAAATAAATAAAATAATCACTTATGCTTGCAGACAAATTATCACTTTCAGCTTTCATTTCAAATATCTAATGTCAGCTCATCCCATATCCCACAACAAAACAAAAACGACTATTCAAACTCAAGTACAACAAAAATACTCTTTTTTATCTTTCACCAAAAAAATGTTAGAATTTTACTAATATCTTCATTTTTCGTATTATTTAATAATTTTTCCTTACACAAAAATTAAATAATTTTTTTTGACAAAAAAAATTAAATAATTTATTATTCACTCATTTTTGGACAGAAAAATCAGTTACCGGCATCCGTGGCAAGACATGAACAGCCACCGCTTCAAATCCCTCCGGCAGCTCAACAACCGAGATCCTCGGTGGCTCCGCCACAACATCAACGACAGATATCCCGGCGGTAGAAACCACACAAATCCTACCTCGTTTTGCAACCATTTGTTCAGCTCCTTTGAGTCTTTGAGACACCAAAATTTCTTCCCAAACATCATCTTCATGATTGTATCTACTCATAACACCTTTAGCTTCATCCACCACATACATAACTTCTTCCTCCATCGCTGCCACCGGTCCTCTAAACCCTAACAACATCCCCTCTGGCATCTCCTTCCATGTATCCTCTTTAACATCATACACAACACCTTCTTTTGCCGCACCACCTTTTATGTTCACCATACAAAGCTTCCCCCTCCATCCAACGGCGTCCACGGCTTCTCTGCTAAACCGTCCGTCTTTCATCTCCGTTTTCATTTCCCAATTAGTATCGTTTATCAGGTCCCATTTTTCCATTGATTTCGCTGTTTCAATGGAAAAGTGGGACCCAATACCACTTGCTACATAGACCACGCCGTTTGATGTGCCTAGTGCACACCAGCGGCGTGGTGTATTGAGGGCTGGTCCGACAGACCAGCCTTCGTTTGGATTGAAGATTAAAGGATGGGAGAGTGCTGGGGTGAGGTTGTGTGTGGTGGCAGCGAGGAGGATGAGGTTGTCGGAAACGGAGATCGATTGGACGGAGAGATTGCGAGAGAGGAAGGACGGGTGGTGGAGGAGAATATGGTGGAATGGTGGACTTTGTGGTGGTGGAGGGAGGATTTGCCAGGTGTTTGATATAGGGTCAAAGTTGTGGAGTTGAATTGAGGTAGAATTATGGTGTGATTTTGGTGGAGAGAGAATGGCATAGATAGAGAAGAAAGGTGGAAAAGAAGGGGAATAGATGAGTCTACGCCATGAGTGACATACTTTAAAGAGAAGAGAAGGATTGATTGAAGAGAGACATAGTTGAGCTATGTGATCAGGAAGACCAGGTATGAGAAGAGGATCATGTTGATGGTTGTGGTGGTGGTGGTGCTTATGGCGTTTGGCGGTGGTGATGGTGATGGTGGTGGAAGAAGAGGATGAATTATCATAGGTTGATGAGGTACATGATGATGTATTGGCCATGAAATTGTGGTGTGTGTCTGATAATGGAAAGTGTTAGTATTTGGCTTTTATGAAGAAAAAGGGGAAGGAATTAGATAATGAAGGAAATGGAAAGTGGGGTTTGGTAACTGTTTGGTTTAAAGGTATTGTTTGCTTGTTGGTGTTTGCATGTGGAGTTTGGTGATGTGAGATTGTGAGGTGGAGGAGGATTCAAGAAGAGAGTTAATTAAGTTGTAAGAATGGCTTTTTGAAATGAAAAGCTAAAGTAAAATAAGCAGGGGGACAGTATGCCGATTTCAACTTTTTGATTCATTATAAAACATACTACCTTTTCAACTGTTATGCTGTCCAATAATAGCAATAATAAATACTAGTACTAACAGGTCAATATTCAATACTACTGGTATATCTGTACTTTTCAATTATTTATCAAAATATTAAAGAGTGTCTTAGAACCGAAGGAAATATAAAAAAAATCTGAATTGAAAAGTAGTGTATTTAACTTTTCTAAAGTTTAAAAATTGTCATTAATTATTACTGATTTTTTTTAATATTAAACTCCTTTAGGTTATTCAAGAGTACTTAAACTCAGTTTCTTAACACTGTTTACATGAGTCTTATTGTGATACATAGGATTAAGCAACTCTTAAAAAAATTTAGACGCATTTTGCTTTGTTCACAAATTCTTATTTTGGATATTTAACACTATTCCTTAGGTCCCACAATACCATCTCAGCCAGCCACTATTGATATGTGTCTTCTCTCCTACCACCACACTAGATCTTTGTCCTCTCTCCCCATCGTCAACCTCTCTTCAGAGTCTCATCTCTCCCACCGCCGCACCACCAACAACCCATGATTTACTTTGTACATCGTATTTTTCATCTCCTCTAGAATTTTGGGTAACGTCTCAATTTTTTGTTATTGAATTTCTCTGTATTTATTTGTTGGATGTGATTCAGTTAATTTTTCCTCTAGTTTTGGTTTGTTTCCAATGATGGATGAAAGAGAAAGAATGTTTATACTTAAGAATTGAAAGCTAAAAAACCTTTGCACGAGCAACTTTCCTTAAAAATAAGAATCAAGCACCGCCAAGTATACTCCCCCGAGCGGCAACAAAATATAAGGATCGGTTACTTAGCCTAAAATTCTAGCTAAACACCTTGAGATAAAGTTGCTCTTAGAGTTTTGTAATCATCACAAGAACCAATGATATCAAAAATACCGAGCACCAATGATATTGGAAATATTGATATATTATACCAGATTTTTCTTTGTTTGATCACATGCTTTAAAATTTGAGGTTTTCAATAGAGCAAATCTTAAACAAGTTTTTTCGTCAAAGTGACGGTGTGATAGCAAATGAGACCTAGCCTACCTATTTATAAGATCACAACCCTAGTCAATATCACCTATCATGTACCCTAGAGGTTGCACCTTCACTTTGTTTTTACACAAATCAAAATTAGTGTCCAAAACTCATTATTATCGATAATAATTATCGGGCATAAGCATTATCAAATGAGTGACAACAACATAAACCAAAACTAACTTACAATTGATTGTACACTACAAAATATTTTGAGAAGGTCAGTACTACATTTGATATAAATATTTTTTGAATAAAATATATAACATAATTACTTTTTAAAAAGTGTAACATCAGCCAAAAGTAAAACAGCAAATCAGCTAAAGCATAAACTTTTTAATACAACAAAAAGGCAGTACCTATGTTTTATGTGCCTCGTCAAAAAAAGTGGTTGTTGCTTACATAGGCAACTAGACGGTGCTTCAGACACAAAACAAAGAAAGGGAGATTGATTCATAATTTATCTTTTTATGACACTTCCAATGGGAAACTTACCTGCTCA
Organism: Trifolium subterraneum; assembly: GCA_951799995.1. Taxonomy (NCBI): domain Eukaryota; kingdom Viridiplantae; phylum Streptophyta; class Magnoliopsida; order Fabales; family Fabaceae; genus Trifolium; species Trifolium subterraneum. The sequence continues at coordinate 9,804,268 of OX637467.1, forward strand.
CTTTTTAGCATGCGTACCAATAAACATACTCAAGACTGAAGTTACAAGCAAAGCATCACACACCACACACGTGGGTCCTCATAGCTTGCTTGGACCATAGAGAGCAATAATTTTGACACTATTTCATATCAAATTAAATTGAATAAATATTTGTAAAGATATTTTAATAAACACCATTAATTATAATTTGTCATCGAAATTCATTTTCCTCCGTTGGATGATGCAGAATCTGAGATTGTAATAAAGAATACACTTTTCTCAATTGCAACATTATACAATACAATGATAACATAAACTGTAATTATTTATGACTAAACATAAACTAAAGTTAGGATATCTGCTATCATGCTTCATCTTCACTACTCTCAATAAGAACAACGTTCTTCTTGGTTTTCGACTTTTTTGCGGCTCTACCATCACTTACTTGTTCACCAGTCGGCTTGAAATCAGAATATTTTACAATCTGCTCAAGAATCTTATTTCCATACTTTTCGGTCTTCAATTTTCCAATTACTTTCTCCAACTGCACAAGCACAAACACAGAAAGCTTTAAATCTGGATTAAGGTGATAGAAGTATCAACAACACAAACAGTTGTGTTGTTTATACTTGTTGAAACCTTTGTTTTATACTTATAGTGTGTACAATTTTACTTTTATTTTTAAATAAATTTTATCCTAATACAAATGAATAAACTACAATAATTTGATAAGTGATACTTCATCCGTGTCATTTAAAGTTGTGCACACTTCTTATGAAATTTTTATGATGAAATGAGCTTTATTGATAAAGAAGTTAATGAATAAATTAAAACTTGCCTCTTCCAGTGAGTTTGGTTTTTGAGAACATAGTAAGCTGATTTGTTGAGTAGACAAGACAGAGTGTGGGAGTATTCCTCCATGATTGGAAGAAAGTTCTTTTCTCAGCTCATCAAGCTTTAGCTCCAAGCCAGATGAACCAAGGCCACGTTTCAATCTTGCAGAAGCTTTAGTTTTCTCTTCTGTAGAAACCTCAAGCTTCACAGTCTTCTTCCCTGCGTAAAAAATAATATCATAACAGGAACAACCAGTTGGCAATCAACATACATATCCATGACAATTTGCATACTATGTAAGGGTGCAAGTTTATCACACTAGCATCTCAGAGAAAGAATCAACGAAGTTTAACTACTATGTAAGGGTGCAAGTTTGGCTGTAGAGTTGAAAAAGTCAACCTAATTCATAATTGAGCTAGTTTCCTATATAAAAAAAAAATCATGGTTGAATGAAGAAACATGACTGAGTACAGATGTAAAACACAACCTCAATAGCTTTTGCAATAATAAATTAGCTTAATGGAGCGACATCTACCATAAGAAAAGTGTGTACCTTGCAAAATTTGCTTCGCCAGTGGCCCTACAGTAATGTAAGCATTTGTAGAATAAGCTGTATGCTGGAATTCTTCTTTCTGCACCAAGAAAAGGTTGGATCTAAATCACCCACTAAAAATGGAAATATTGCATTTTTGCACAAATAGGTAAGGCCAAAATGTTGCCATGTAAGTGGCATTGCATTTGTTTGGTATGGAAAATTATTTTTACTACCCCAAGGACTTTCAACTTTTGTCTGATCTACAGCTTGTTCTGTTGTGCCATAAAAGACTGATAAACTAACAAATGGAAATCAATAATGATCAAACATTTTAGCCTCAAAAGTTGTTGAAGGGGTTAATCATGAAACTCAATTGTATTCTCACTCTATATATATGTGTGTAGGGTGTGCTCTTTAATTTTATCATAAAAATATAACCAAAGTTGTGTTGCCTTGTCTGGTAAAAGGCAATTTATTTTTTAGAACAAATTTTTTCCCAACTTTCAACATTAAGACACAACTATATTACCAAAACACGCTCCAGTAAAAGGTGTAAGATAAGCTGCTCCATTTCCTCACGTTTTAAGTCAGAACCTGCAAATTCAATGTAGAAAAAATTGACAATCAAAATTGTAAAAAATTATCTTAGGGAAACAGATTAAGATTGACAAAAAGAGAGGAATAGGGTGTTTCAATCATCAATGAAGTTTACAGAAGCATTTCACACACACACATCAACCTGGTTATATTGATTCCATCAGGTTATATTGTTTACACCTCCAACTTTTTGGTTTAAACTGATAGGAATCGGATAAAAAGAAGGAATTGATAGAAAGAATCAAAAGAAATCAACTTTATGAATAGAATGATTGAAAATAGGAGAGATACCTCTCCTCTAAAGGTTTTTTCTGCTTCACAAAACATTTCTTTTTTCAAACACAGACTATCAAATTCCCAAAATGAAACCATTGAATGAAGAGTAAACAGAGGCATGAGATGGTGAAACCGTGTTTGATTTGAATGACACCATAGAGACTCTATTATATAGGCATCGAGAGAATTAATATATATATATATATATATATATATTCTCAGTATTAAACACATGATAACTGTGATATCATGTGTATCCTAATTACTTAATATTAATAAACAGAACATATTATTTACATGAATATCAACATAATCATTATACCATATTTCTCCTATTTGCCCAAGTGATATCCCCTCAAACAAACTAATTACACTAACTAATACTAATTTGATATTTCTTGTTTACCCAGAAGCAATTTTTGAAACCCGGATCTTCAAATACGTTATTCCACAATGTTCCAATATTGTGCAACTCAAAACAACAGAGTCACATCTGCCTTCACCTCCACATGTGACCCACCTACATCAATTGGCAAGTTTACTTTTCCACTCTCCCATAATCAATCTCATCCAACCTCTTGTTTTCTGGTTTTTGATCCAAAGTGTTACAAGTTTCTTACGTCTGGTTTCCTCCTCATGTCATCTATGCTTTTGCTTCCACTCAATTGGTTTCTTCTCCAAGAAAATGCCCACGCTCATTGCCCAGTGAGTTGTACCTTACCTGCTCGTCGCCTCACAATCTGATAAGTATCAACTGGCAAGTTTACTTTCCCACTCTGTTATGATCAATCTCATTCAACCTCTCTTGTTTTCTGGTTCTTGATCCAAAGATTTTCAGGTTTCTTATGATTGGGTTCCTCCTCGTGTCATCTATGATGTTGCTTCCACTCAATTGGTAGTCAAGAAAATATCCACATTCACTGCCCAGTGAGTTGTACTTTACCTGCTTGGCGCCTCACAACCTAACAAGAATCAAAGCACTTGAGAAACTCTCCCTTGAAAGCTAGCTATCAAGGGGAAGAACAAAGCAACTTAAAAACTCCACCAAGCACTTCATACTACTCAATGTGGGATTTAAACACCTCATAATACCCAAGTCCCTATCTAGCACCGCTCCCTATTTATTCCTCATAAGAGATCCAACAAGTCAGACTGGTTGATAGGAACTCAAAAGAAATGGAAAAATTATTAGAATCAAAATAAGATCACAGTTTTATTTAATAAATGATTAAGAATAGGAGAGAGGTCTCTCCTCCAAGGATTTCTTCTTCATAAAGGATGTCTCCTTTCACTCACAAGCTATCTAGTTCGCATGATAAATCTATCGATCCTTATTTCCCTAATTGATATCACCTCTATGGAACTACTCTAACTAATCCTATCTACTTTGGCTCCCATTCATTTATCCTATTATAAATGTGTTAGTTTGCAAGAAGACACCTGAGGGGAGGACAGATTAAGCCCAAGAATCTTAGTACTTAGCAGAAAATAATATATCTATCCAAATTCAAAACAGGAGAAGACAAACCAACCTATTTCCTTCTGTTTTGTTTTCATTTTCTCGACTAATTGCAACATTGTTGACCTCTGATCACTTGCCTGAATATCTTGCAACAAAGAAACCATCAATTTTGCATGCCCTGCAAAGAGTATCCCCATGTGTGAATAAAATGGGATGAAGAAACTACCAAAATAAAGAGAAAGCATTGCCATTGTAAGAAATATTTGTGTGGAAAGGAGAAGAGAAGACAAAAATCAAGCCAAAAGTCAAAGCAACATACGAGAGACATCCACTTCCTTCACCTCACTTGAGAATGCACATATGTCGCACATCCCTGTAACATCAAGTATATACAAATTGAATGTATGCGATAAGTGTGCAATGGGACGCAAATAAAAGAAGTAAATTACAATATTAAAATGTACCGTTGCACTCTTGTAATGGCTCAGCAAAATGCCGGAAAAAGGCACTCCGTCGGCATTGTCTTTTGGACTGGAATAAAGAGTAGGATAACTATAATTAGTTGAAATTTCAGGGTTTTAGTAGAGAAGGATGAAAAGAGGGGGAAAATTCTAATTCTTATATATTGTGATGTGATATAAAATATTAACTAGGTAGACCTATTTTATGCTAATACAAGATTCCTAATCCTAACTAAAAGAAGGAACAAATAACTTCCAAACATAAGCTAAAATCCCTAAGAATAAGAGAAGGGTTCTGTAAAGATAAGAGCCCTAAAAAATTTGGTAACGCAATAACCCAATCTACTATTCATCATTTTCTAAATCTCAAGTTATTTTGTACATATTCTAACAAACAATCATACTTTATAATAATTTAATTACTTAAGGAGCACAATAATGTTCTATAATAAGGCAAAAGACACTCTATCTGGTCGTTGTGCAGCATACAAATAGGACTAAAGCTATTAGGTCCACCAGCATATACGAAAGGGTAGGATGGCTGAATGAGTATGCTCAACAATGAAAACGAAAGTTTGTTATCTGTTATGTGCATATTTATTTATTTATAATTTCACAGACAGGCCATCGATGAGCTTAACTTATAAGAATCCCTCAAATAAACAAATGGAGAATAAGAAAGAAGCTTTGAAAAGTAAAGGAATGAACGAGTGTCGACTGTCAACAACTACCGGTAGTACATATTAAAAATCGTAAAAGAACGTACCTGACAATATCGCACTATGTCATAGAGATTCTGCAGTCCTGAATTTTCGTAGAAAACCATTGAACTCTGAGAAACGAGTTATTTATAAAACTTGTCACATATACTATCAATCATCTTGCAGCAAACAACAACGTAATATTATTTACACTTTTAGGTCCTAGATAATTTCTTGCACCGTTTGGCACAAGAACAGAATGGAGCGGAACATCCTGTTCTATTTTGGTCTTGCTGGTTCCACCCTTTTTAGCAGAAGATTCTTTTCCATATTTTGTCTTGTTTTATTCTGTTTTTAATATGCACCAAACACAAAACAGAACATACATATTTTGATCTATCCTGTTCTAACCTGTTTACCAATCACTACCATTATCCCATCCTATATTGCTGAATATAAAGCTGGTGCCTGTAAAACTTAGAGAGAAACCGTATCTACTTCTGTAAATAACTTTCTGTATTTAGAATATTATGTTGCATTGCTTCATTGATAATACCATGTAAAACTAAGAGAGAAACCACAACTACTTCTGTAACTAACTGTGTTTAGAATATTCTGTTTCATTGCTTCAACTGAGAGCTATTACATTGTTTATATAGACTTTGCTTAACAGTGTAGGATCACTAACTAACTATCTTAACTAACTCTTAACCTACACCTGATGGGTGTATCATAGCATAACAGAAGCTAACTAAGGCTACAATTACAGATAGCTAGACTACTAACTATAACTTAAGCTATACTCTTATAGTGCCCAAAATAGACCGCAATGAAAATGTTAGCTCAAGAGATATATAGGTCTTATATCTCGCAAGCTTCAATTTTTGCGGAAAATGATAGCAGAGATACACAACATTGAAGTCAAGAGTTTTTCAAAGTTTTACCTGCCGGGGAACATCACCAGGTCTGAAGTATAATAGGCATTCAGAGGGAAGCCCATCTCGACCGGCTCGACCACTTTCCTGTTGAAAAAATTATTTAATGATGTTAACTAAAAGCCAACCCCGGGAATTTTACCTACCAGCTTAAGCTTTTAGGATCAATTGTCCTTTGGTATTAAAGCTTCTTTGGCCAAGTGGCCTAAGCATCAATCATTTCAACCCTCATTTCTCTTCACTAAATTGCTTTTTAGCACAAGGTGTGCCAAACATTGGGCTTGTACCGCACATCAACCCCAAAAGAATTTGAAATGACATTCTGCTAGATTAAAAAAATCCAAGACCTTAACCCAACAACTTAAGCTTCAGGATCGGAAATGTAACATAAGAAAATATTTTCAGGATCGGAGCAAAACCTGGTAGTATGTTTCCATTGATTTACTCAAGCTGTGATGGATGACAAACCTGACTACATGAGAATATTTAGCATTAGATATTCTCAGCTTCAGTGGAGGTAAAACAAATATAATATGTATACCCAGGGACTTCTCAGTTGCAAAAAATTAATAAGCAAGTTTCTCTATTCAACAAAAGAAGGTGCATAATCCACCCATGCAAAGCATCAATGTGAAATAATTTAACCATGTAATGAATCTCAAAAAAGACATCTCAGAAACTCCAATAGAATTCAGATTGCAAGAGACGTCACGTCACAAATAGCAAGTCATCAAATCAATGCCCAAATGGGCCAAAAAGAAAATTGATTTTCACAGAAATAAAAAAAAATCCTTATGAACAATACATGGTTTACTCTACGACACTATCCTTATGAACAATACATGGTTTACTCTACGACACTATCCATCTGCACTAAAAGCATGGGAAATAATATTATAGTATGATCCTTCATGTCTTTGGCCATCCTATTTCGTGGGTTGAACTTTGACATTAAGGCAGTTTTTTTTTTCAAATTGAAATTAGTTACCGGTGAAAAACTATTATCAATAGCGTGATAGAACAAGAGAATGTTGTGTTTAAAAAACAGGAAAAGGTTGAATTTTAAGAAAGCATTGTGAAATTGTAATACTAACCATCTGGTTTGTTGATTCCCATACCAAAAGCTACCTGAAAAGTAAATTATCAAATAAAAGATCAATGGTTTAACAGGCCATAAGTGACAAATGAATGCCTTACAAGGTGACAGCTGCAATGATACATACCGTACCAACTATGACCTGCAGCTTGTTATTGCTCCACCTGCATAATCAAACGTCGCATCTCCATTAACTCATTTGATAAATAATGCCATCACCGTATCATTTACAATCGACTATATCTTCATAAACATGATGTACCACAAAAAACTAGATGCATCTCAAATTTCAGTGGACATCACATTATAATAAGATGTAAAACAGAAAAGCTATATCTAACAGCTGATTTGCTTTAATACCATTAAGCAGGGCCCAAGACTGCTAATTGGAACCTATACTTGATTAAATCCAGTCAAGGTCTTCTAAAATACGGTTCATGGATTAATGGGTAAAGATAGAGCTCAACCAATACTAAAATCATATGCAACTCTACTCATTTAGTTCCTAAAACACCAGCAAGCATAATTTCAGTATTCGGTTACATATTCAGCACAATTAAGCAAGAACTCAACTGTGTATAAGTAAAGCATTAACATATAAAAGTCACAACATTTTGATAATTACTTTACCGCATATGTACTTTTTCACGATCATTTACATCCATATCTGCATGATAATGACCAGCTGAAATTCCTCTCTCCCTTAGCTCCTTTGCAACCTGAAGTAATGTTGGCAATACATAGGATAAGTATCTACTACACAGTCTCCACCTAACATGGTGGTCAGTGGATATACATAGGGCAGGGCCATCCTGAATATTAAAACACTAACCCTTGCTTTAGGCCCCAATTTTTTTTTTTAATAGGCCAAATGCATTTAAGGGTCCTTTAAGTTTCACATTTGTAACAGTTAGGTCCTTTAAGTTTTTTAGGTAACATGCTTTAGGCCCCAAAACTATTTGAGGTTCCTTCTAAAATTATTATAGTATAATTATTTGTACGTGCCAATATCGAATTTGATATTTAAGGTCCCTCCCTATTTCCAAGTGTAGTTTTCAGTATCTCCACTCAAAGGAGTAAGACTGCATAAATCCAACCCTTCCTAAACCACAAAGTGTGGGGCATTGTTCAATGTGCTACCTAATATCAACTATTTGAAGGAAGAATACCAAGCATATAGCTATATGTCGTTTGACTTTGGAAATACTCTGCATATTTTAAAACCATAGCACCCTATTCCTGATGTGGAGATGTCTACTAACAAGACAGGATTTCAGGTAATATAAATCATACAAGTTTTCAAAAATATATATATTAGCTCATATAGTGTATTTGGAGACCTAGGCCAGGCAATTTTTCATATGATGAAAAAAGAAATTTTATTACAGAGGAAAGAAAGAGAATGTCCAATAGGGGCAAGGATAAGGTTTCGTAGAAAGTAAAAAAAGGAAAAACAAAAATAAGAACAATAAGAAAATACAACGCAGTATGAGGAATGTGTGCATTATGCTTGGTTTTTTAGGGGAATATTTGACATTCAACCTATGTATCTTTAAGTGTTGGAGGAAAACCACCACGTACCTGTTCACATTCCTTCCTAGAGAAGCAATAAACAATTCCTGATTCATGATTTGGATAAGATTCTTGAATGAATTCAGCAATTTCATCAATGACCACCTTACTGACGGATGACTTTTCCTTTACCTGCAATGTAAATATGAAACAATATGATCAGAGATAATAGATAAATTTACTTGTTATTGAAGCCATAAGTAAAAGCTTTTTTTGGGCAAGGGGTGGGGGGAGCGTCTGTATAAAAAACTGTTGCAATGCTGATATTAATTACAAATATACCATATAAAATAAATTTGGCCTATTGACTGTGCTGACAAATTTGACACATCTATGAATGTGCAACATCTCTATCAGATCATTTTGGACCCTCTGAGTAGCAGTTGCCTGAAAAATTAATGTAATGTTATAAATCAAAATTAAGTATTGAAAGCATATGCAAATCTAATCATTTTAGTTGCAATACTTAGCAGAAATTTGAAGATAAAAACTTACAGTCAACGCAACCATAGGAACATTAGGGAACTGAGTCTTGAGAATACCAAGGTTCTTGTAATCAGGTCGAAAGTCATGACCCCACTGACTGCAGCAATGTGCCTCCTGCAGTTCAAAACAAAACCAGAAATAGTGTTATCATACAACTAACCGAGTATTGCTATGAAACACCAAGACCTCTGTCGTGGGTCTAGACATGTAGAATAAACAGTGCATAGTACTAGAAGTCAATGTGAGACCTTAGTATTATTCTACATGGAGACCCACGACCAGAAATGTGAGACTTCTAGCATGTTGTTTGCTCTTAGTATTATTGACTTCTAGTATTATACACATTTCAAACCAACCCAAGAACTTAAGTTGCTACGTGGAGACACATAAATGGGTTTTTGTCTTAATGTACAACATCTAATTCTAATGTTTATAAAAAAACAACATCTAATTCTAAACCCATTCAAGTTTGTCCAATTATAGATAACAAATAGTAACATACATATATTCTAATTCAGGTCTGAAAAGTGTGTCTTCATAGGGTACTCTACTTCCCACAAGGGGTACAAATCTCTTGCCCCTAATAGAAACATATTTTCTTAAATGTGTCTTTAGTGGTGTACAGCCTTTTGATGGATCCATGTGTTTTGTATTAGTTAAAAAAAGGGTTAAAAGCAAACTAACAACGCTAAAGAGCACATCTTTATGAACTCACATCAATTGAAATTAGAGAGAAACGACCAGCATGATGGCACTTTTCAAGTTTTGACATAAACCTCTTGCTTTTTGATATCTTTTCTGGAGTAACATATAATATTTTGAGTTCCCCCTCGCCCTTCTCCAAAGCCTTGTATATGAACTTCTCGTTGTCCTTACTTGTTGTTGAAGTTAACATGTGTGCTGGGATGCCCAAAGCAGTCAAACCCATTACCTAAAGCAATCCCCCCATCCAGTCAAAAAAGAGAAATAATAACCTTTTAAATTCATGAAAATGTTCATGAACCAATAAAAGGACTGGATTCAAACAAAATGAAATGCACCTGATCTTGTATTAACGAAAGCAAAGGACTGACAACTAGAGCAACTCCATTACGAAGAACAGCAGGAAGCTGGTAGCAGAGGCTCTTGCCACCACCTGCTGCCATTATCACCAGAACATCTCTTCCACTCAATATGGCATTAATAATCTGTCATCAATGAGTATGAGACTACTAATTAATAAAATTGTACACAAAAAAAAAGACAGACAAATTAAAGCCCTCAACGTTGATAGCTCAACAATGGATATACTCGTGACAACATTATAAATCAGAAATAATACACTACCTAACTTTTAAAAGCAAATGAGTGTCTAAAATTGAGAGCATCATAAGCTGAATTATTTAAAGAGTCAAACACAAACTAACCATTGTGACAAGTTAACCAGGCAAGTAAGTAACCCTATACATATACAAATATCCCTACAGAGAAAATTCCAACGCATAAATGTATTTGTGTGAATTCAAAGCTGATAACACCCAACCAGACACCAACTATAGAACACGAACCCAACCCACAAAGTTAAGAAGCAAGAGCTACTGACAACAAAAGCAAAAATAATACAGTATATTACAGGAAAGCAACAATTCTTAGCCGTATAACATATCAAAGCTTTTAACATGAAATGTTATGCAAATGTTCCCTATATTGATCTATGTAGGACCGACACTTCAAAATGAAAGCGTGTGCGTGTCCGGACCAAGTGGTTATATTCAATGACTTCCATTTATTCAAATTATTATCGATATCAACTTGTCACTGTCTGTGTCTGTGTCATGTCAGTGTCTATGCTTTGTACATTATGATGCCCCGCTTCATTTCTCGTAAATACATCAATGAGCAGATGCTTAAAGGAGTAAAAAGTGTGGCATTTTGACTTTTCTATCCCTATGAATTGGGGAAAATTAAAAGAAAAAGTATGCTTTTTTACCTCTTTTTGATTTGCACGGTAAGATGCAATACCAAAAATGTTTAATCTAAGATCATCAGCTTGAGAATCCCATTGAAATGGTCCATTCCAATTCTCCACAGTACTTGAACTTGCATTATTAACTTGATTTTCAGATTCTTTACAAGCTTCCAGAATAGCATTCAACTCAGATTTTCTCTCATACAACATCTCTTGCTTTTCAATTAACGCCCTAATTTGTTCTGCACAAAATGAAAAATTAGTTGATGAATTTTGAAGAACATCAACAGCGTCATTTCAATGTAACCTAGTAGTTTGATTATGGTGATTTGAAAATTAGTTAGCGAGAGTTGAAAGAGAAATTGAAGCACCTTGAACATCTTCTATCTCGGCTTCGACGTTGTGAAGTTCTTCTATAACCTCGTAGTTCTCCTCCATCTCTAACCGTTGTGATAGTGTGAGTGAGTGTATAAGGCAACCAGCCCTAATGGAGATGCATGAACTTCGATCGTTGCAGTATGTAGAATCGTTCGGTAGATATATAATAGTAATATTTCAAGAATTTTGTAATGGCTCCATGCCCCAGTTAAAAAACAAAAGAAAAACTAGTAGCCACCCTGTTAGAGCTGTCAAATGGGCCGGCCCGACCCAATCTGGTCTGACCCGTTGGGCCAGACAAAATAAATGGCTCAGTCCGGTTCAGTCCGATTATTATTGAGCTACCATTTATCAAGTCCTGATTCGGCCCTCGTGGGCCTTATGGGCTAATGGGTCAGCCTGACCCATTTTATTTTATTTTTTCCTTTTTTTTTTTAACATATTTTTTATATCATTTTGATGTATTAGTTCTTTATAATTATCAATTTTATAGAGATATTATTTGATTCAAGTGTAAATAATTTTTATATCAACACTAAATATCAATTAAACTCTAGTTTTAGGTAAATATACCGTTTTTATTAAGCTTACACATTTAAATATAATTTTTATAATAATTTATCAATTAAATGATAATTTTTCATTGATAATATTTTACAAAAATGACATAAATGTGTTTTTATCTATGAAGTATGGGTACTCCTAAAATGGAGAAGTACCCGTACCGGGTACGTACCAGTACCGGGTACGCGTATGGTACTCGTATGGTACGTACCAATCCGTACCCATTTTTATTTGGTTGATTTGGGATGAGGATACAACAAAAACGTATTGACAGTCAAAAAATCTCTTAAAATATTTTGATTCTTTATTATATTTCAATTATTTATCTCACTTTTGATGAAAATAGTGGAGACAATGGACAAAAAAAGTAAATCTCCAAATATTATGATAGTAACTCATTTAAAAAATAATATTTATAATATTTACTATTAACGTACCGGTACCGTAGATTTTCTAAAAATGTCGCACCCCGTACCAGTACCCGTATCAGGTACCTGTACCGTACCCGTACCTAGGCAACGTAGGTTTTTATCAATTAAATGATGGGTTAATGGGCTAGCCCAAAGCCCGATGGGCTAGCCTAGTCCAGCCCGATTTATATATGGGCTAAATGGGCTTGGCCCGGAAAAGCCCGGTAACATTTTGGGCTATGTTTTTTAAGGCCCGGTCCATCCAAGACTATGGGCTTATGGCCCGGCCCATTTTTATAGCTCTACACCCCATGCGTTGCACGGGTTCGAAGGAACGCTATATATATATCAATCATGGACGTTATCAATCATCGATGTTGATATTAAAATACATATTAACAATCAATTACGAATTGAAAGAAGAAAAGTCGAACATCTATCAACACTTCATCTATTTTGCTATCCGGTTGCTAACCCACCAAAAACTAAGGAAAAGAATAACAAAGAGCCAACAAGATAGGATTAGTAATAGGTTAACTTTATCCTTTCCTATTGGTGCACCAAACAACAGATAACAACATGATATGTTAATTTTATGCTATCTTATCTCCCAATCCGGCGTCACGGGCCCTAAACGCTTACAACCACAATGTGTAGCTTTATATATAATAGATAACTAACTTATAATTATATTGTTAAATCATATACTCCCTCTGTTCCTTTTTATTTGTCGTTTTAGAAAAAAATATTTGTTTCAAATGATTTGTCGTTTTGATAGTTTAAGGTTATATTTTGTCTATTATACCCTCTTTCTATTTTTTTTATTGACTAAATTTTATATAATTTTTTTATTGTATCTTTTTGTTTACTGAACTTTTTCGTATAATCTTTTTATTGTTTTTGTTTTGTTCCTATTATTTTGTACATAATATATTTTAAAAAATAAAATAAAATTAGGGTATAATAGGAAGATAAGGTACAAAAATACACTTTCTTAATTTATAGTTTTCTAAAACGACAAATAAAAAGGAACGTGATGGAATTAATATCGCAAGTGTACGACTTCCGTAAGTAGTAAAGAAATGATCGTCTCCACGAGGATTGTATTAACCAACAAGATCAATGAAGCTAGTCTCAATTGCTATATAGATTTGCATCGTAACAGGGGGGGTTTGGTATTATATTTCACTTTCAATCACACTAAAGAAGAGCACTATTTGTAATATTTCGATTCACTCAAGAGAGAGATTGGACCGGGACAATCTATCGGATTCCTCCTTCAAAGCATGATCTTACAATATTAAGTATTTCTAACACATTTGGACTATGGTCTATAGATGAAACAACAATATACTTGAACTTAATCTCTTAAGGTTCAATTTCTCCCAATAGCTCACAATTCCTCTAATCTCTTAGTGGAATTGTGAATTATTGAGGTTTTTAAAACGTGTTTCCTAATCACAATCAACACTCCAATATCTCTAAAGTGAGTGTTGATTGCTCTACTACTTCCATGTCAATTATTAATCCCTATTCTCATAATGAATTAACAATCCAAATCAGTACATTTATGATCAAGAAATGCAAAGCATTAAGGCTAGAAAGAGTAGATAAAACCATAGTAAAAATCCATTAAAATTACAAACCAAATTGTCAAATCATCATTTGAAAGAGTTCACCTAAGATGTCCCATTCCAAGTATGGATTTAGCTACTCATGTTTTGATTTACACAAGAAGTCAATGAAGAACTCATTGTTACAATAATTAAGATCTAAAAATGGATAACACTCTATGCTGGTTTCTTTCTCCAAGTGACCAACCTTTAACACAGAAAATGAGCTGGATATATATAGAATTCGCTCCTGCGCGGCGCGCAGACAGTTATTCCTCTCTGCGCGTCGCGTGTGATGAGTCTGCGCGACACGTGTGATGAACTATGCAGCTGCGCGACGCGCGAGATGAAGTTGCGCGACGCGCCATAACCAAACCCAATCTCTGAACTTTCACGTACACCCCTGCGCGGCGCTTGACATCCCCTGCGCGGCGCGCAGGTACCAGACTTTGTCACTCTTCACTTGCTCAATCCTGCGCGACGCGTGGAACACCTCTGCGTGGCGCGCAGGTACCAGAAATCCTTGATAACAACCATTTCTTCCTTCCTTGTGTTACAAGTAACTGTCTTCATACATGAACCTTTTTCCTCATGATTATTCTTCTAAAACTTGCTAAAAGCTACTAAACTACTTGAAATATGCTGCTCTTTGACATGCTTTCATGAAGTTATCACAACCCCAAACTTATCTCATTCCTTGTCCTCGGGAAATATCTCGGCCTCAATGAAAACCAACTTCTATCTCAACCTTTTTGACCATCAACCTTAAGCACAAACAAGTTAGAGATTCCTACACAACATTTCAAAGATCAATTCATTCATAGTTCACATGCACATAATTGCTACCTAAAAAAAACAAAGAGTTTCACATAAATGTTGACCAATCCTAATCTCTTCACACACTCACATACTCTCCTGTTTAAAGGTAAGCACACTCATATCAACACATCATAACCAATCAACCATAAGCTTGCAAATATTCTCAAAAATCGATCACCATGCTAAGAGTACACACATTTAGAGGACTTTATAGGTTATAACGGGGCTTAGGTTAAGGGTAAGTGGTTTTAGGATAGTATGTAGAAAAACTTGGAGCTTAACTCACCTAGTTCAAGACAAAATTGAAACCAAAACCCTTTTCAACAATAAAACTAGAGAACTTGTTTTTTTCTTCTTCTTTTAACCCACTTGTGTGTTTCTATGGACTTCACATGTCCCAATTCTCAATCATTGCTTTGTTCTTTTTCTTTTTTTTTTCATTTCATTGAAAAGGATCACCATATTTTTGTTTGTATTTTTTTTTCTTTTCATTTCATGGTGACATTTTCTTTTGCAAAATTTTTCACAACAAGAGGTTCTTTTCTCAATCAACATTCTTTCAAAAATTCTTTTCAAAAGTTCTCTAGTGTCCCCACCCCAAACTTAATAGATTGCTTATTCCCAAAAGCAACCCCAAACTTAGTGACATGCATAGTGCATCAATCACTTAGTTAGGTGTCTAAGCCTCCAAGAAAATCATATTTTTTTTCAATTTTCACAAAATTTAGGTATATGTACAACAAAAACATTTTTTCTTTCAGCTCAAAAGGGTTTAGCAAAGGATATATCATGAATATAGGGTGGCTTGAAAATAGGCCCAAGGTACCAAACAACATGCCTCGTGTATACATCTTAGCAATCAACCAATTAAAGAGAACACAAGCAAGTTCTAGAGATGTGGCTAAGTGTGGACTCTCATAATCAAGGAAACATAAGTGTATGGCTCAAAAACTCACGGCTAGGCCGGATTAATGAGTGGTCAACATTTATAAGAGCCCCTAAACTTTCTTAGCTAGCAATCATATCACACACAACCAAATCCAGAATATCACTCATTCATATTGTGCAAGAATCTAACAAGTATTGACTTATAAGGGCAATTGCCAAAACGATTATCATAACAAAATGTTTTCATTAATACCAAAATATTCAACACAAACAATCAAACAAGATAAATTTAAAACATTCTTCACATATCATCAAACAACATTCTTCAATTATTGATTCGGCTACCAGCATTATAAAAGCTTAAAAAGGTGGAGAGAGGAAACGACAAATCGCCTCATCGCGGTGTCCATTATGGTGGGTTAGCAGCATCCGGGCTCGCCAAGTTCCTCACATTTCCTTCACTATCGTACCGGAGTCCAAGTTCAGTCACATCAAAAGACAAGTTCGGATTCTCCCCTCCAACATCATACGCTTGGCTTGCCCCGAAATCAGCATGAGGCGCATAGCTAGGTCCTCCATGTGGGCTAGCGGGAGGATGATGAAACATGTAATTCCTCTCCCATTCACGGTTCCGCCTTCCCATGATTCCTTCATATCGAACTCTATCATCATGTAGGAACGCCTCCCACTCCCCTCGTGTCAGATACATTTCATAATCCGAGGAAGGTGGGTGTTCCTCTTTATACCTCATAGCTTCTTGATAGAGAGAACCTTGCTGATTATAGTAGATATGGTTGGCACCCGTAGACTTGTAAAGATCCAACTCATGTAGCATCCGGGCTAACTCATCCTTATGGTGGGTGTAGTGAAACCCACCTTGAGGTGCTTGCTGCTATGGTACTCCTTCAAACCCATCAATCTCAGCCATCAATGCATCCTCCTCTTGATATCTCCCCTCATTCTCATTCTCATTCACATTATCATTCAAATACTCATTCACATCATCTCCTTCATGATCTTCATCAGGATCTTCCTCTTCCACAAACTGCTCTCTCTCCGCTGCCGGTACAACACTAGAATGAAATGTACGGAAATAATTAAGCGTCAATGGGGCTACCGGCAAAATCTCCGCATCTTCAACTAACTCCGGCACACCAAGCGCTTTACACAAAGCATAAATCAAATTACAATGGCCTAACTGGACACCCGGCCTCTCAACCCTAGCTATCTTCCGTATATCCATACTCAAAATCTCACCCAAGTCAATGTCGGATTGATCCATTATCATTTTCACCAATAATGCATTCGGCAACTGGATTTCTGTGATGTTTGCAACCGGAGCCAAATTGTGCATCACCCATTCAGCCCAAGCACGACCAATAGGGTTAAAGTGGTGGATATGAATCTTGGTCGGCGTCGACCCTCCATAGTATTTGTACCAAGGCGCCAACGGCCTTCCCACAAAGCTTCTTATTTCCTTTCTCTCTCGAATAGACATACTTGAACAAGTATTGGAAAGGGGCATATAGGCACACCCTTGCACCCTAACCGTTCTCAACAACCGATTAATTGCGTCACCCGAATAGTCAACTAACACTCCTCTCACATAAACCTTCCGATTCACATCACCCTGAAACGCATTAGCATAGAACTCCCTCACAATATCCAAATTCGCTTTAGCCTTACCCTTTTCCATCAATTCATTAAAACGTAACCAACCCCTCCTTTCTAATTCACCATATATAGCAGGCAATTCTCTCAACCCATCTTTGAATCCTTTTTCTTGATTAATTTTTAAAGATTTGAGTTTGAGATATCTGTCACGATTGACGTCTCGGAAGATCTTCTCACTAATCGGAGCCATGTACCCTCGATTGTTCTGGACAAATCTTTCTCCCCACGTCAATTCTCGCTCTGGTTCTTGTGGAGGTGCAGGTGGTGATGGTGGTGCTTGCCTACTACTTGAGCCTCCACCTTTTGACATTGCCCGAGTAAGCCTCCTCTTCTTGGGTTCCTCTTGAGATGGATCAGAGGTTTTCTTGGCCTTTCCACGTAATTTGTTCAACATATTGAGAGTGGGTAAGTTGAAATTGGATGGGTAATTGGACAATTTCGTGGCTTTTGTGGTAGGGTTAGGAAATTTGGGGTTTTTGAAAATTTGTGGAGTTTGGTGATTTTTGAAGTGTGGGTGATGATAATATGTAGTGGAATGGAGTTTTTGAAGTGATATTGGTGGTCTTAGAAGCTTTTTGTGGGTGTATGGAAGTTTGGGTAAGTTGAAATCGTGATTGAAGTGGAGAAGGAGAAGAGAAGTTGGAGAAACTTTGGCAAAAGTGAGGAAAATCGCGTTTTCCCACTAAAATCACGCAAACCTAGTTTCCTGCGCGGCGCGCCAGTGAGTCCTGCGCGACGCGCAGGTAGCCGTTACACTTCAACTTTTCAAATTTCCTTCTGCGCGGCGCGTGGGTATGTACTGCGCGACGCGCAGGTATCTGAGAATCACCCTGAACATTCCTGTAGATTACTTATTATATATTTTAGAGATATGCTTTTGGAAAGATATTTTGGAAAGATATATTCTAATTTTTTTGAAACAAATTAATAGATCTTTTAGAAATTAAATTTTGAAACAAAAGTAGTAATCGATAGGCATTACTTTTATGATTAAAAAAACTTGTTATTCATTATAAATATGGAAGGTTAAAGAAGAATTAAGGAGCCATAAATAAAAAAGGAAAAAGCTAAGAATGTTGAGGTAACGGGGTGGGTAGATTCACATGCTAATAGTATGTTCTACCATGAGTAGGTTGAATTATGGTTCTTTCCTTTTCTTTTTTTATGTTTTGGATTCTTTTGTGAATCACTTTAATGTTATAATTATGTTGAGAATTACGTTGAGAAATATGTCGATAATATATTTTAATTACGTTGAGAAATATGTATATCTTTTAATTACGTTGAGGAAATTACGTGGAGAAATATGTAGATATCTTAAATCTATCTATAATAATATTAATTATGAGCTTTTTTTCAAATGAATTTGTACACGTGGCAGCCTATAAGTTCATTATTCTCTCATATTATTTTAGCCATAAATGAATTAAATGTTTTATATGATTTTTGTTTTTTTATTCAATTAATTCCTCACTATTTTTTTGCATTAATCATTTATATAATTAATGCATATATTATTTTGTTATTTTTAAAACGATCCAATAAATGAGGCACATATCACTTATGGAAGTTATGCTGGATATGTTGTATATTATATCATGTTTATTCAATTAAATTAAATTTTATTAATTTGATTTAAATGATTTATTATTTATTACTTATTATTACTTATCTGATGAAATATGTGTTGCTTTTCCCTGAGATTACAAACTACCGTTTATTTTGAAGTTGGAATGTGACTTCGTTATTTATCAGTATGTTTGATGTGCACAATCTTTTCCCTGAAATAGGCGTTGTTTTTCCCTGAGATTACAAACTACAGGTTCAACACCAAACTTCACAACCACCATCATTTGATAGTCACAAGGTTTGTTTGATATTTGCAATCTTTTCCCTTGTGGTCCATAATGCCCTGCTACAGAAATATGCAGCAGTTGATAATTTTCGTGAGTAAATTTTTTCTGCAGGCGCTTGCACAGGCTCAATCATAGAGCATGCTGAGAACTTAAAAAAAGCTTCAAGGGAACAAAAGTCAACTTCACAGGTAGATTAACCGAGTTATGTATGCTTCATTCAACGAGACATTCTAACCTAGGTACAAACATATAGACACAAAATATAGGCACACTCACATCAATTCAAAAAATTAAAAGAAAAATAAAATTATCACATTAATTAATATTATTTCAATAATTTTTTCTTTAATATTTTTTTGCTAATGTGTGTGTGCCTAACACCTCAATCTTATACTTGTGCCTAAGTAAGTATTTCTCTCATTCAACATGGTTTTTGCCATGATTCTTTGCAATTGACTTAAATCTATGGCAATGATCATGAATTTAGTATTTTAACAGGTTTCGGGTTCTCAACCTTCAAAACCAGTCTCCAGATTCAAGATGCAGAGAAAAAAGATACAACATTACGAGAACGTTGTTTGAATCATGAATGTTATTATAATATTGGCAAGTATTCAACCAGAACTTTGATTAAAATTGCAACATATATAGTTAGTTGTAAAATATTATAAACGGAACCATTTAATATAATCATGTGAAAATACTAATACTCGAGCTGTATATACAGCGGTAAGAAACGTTACGATTCATAAAAAACTAAAAGTTACAATGTTTGCATGACAAGTTATATCTAATGAGTTCAATGGAAGGCCTGCATTTGTTTTAAGCTCTCTCTCTCTAGGAGGCTAAACTGTACTCTCTTTCTTTCATCAATCAAAGTAACTTTTGATTTTTTAGCTACACAAGCTGGTTTTTTCTTTTGATGAACTAAATAAATGCTCGGCCTGCTTAGGTGATCATCACTTGAACGGGTGCTACTGGTAGATAACTGCCCTTGAATCGTCGGTTGAGAGATGACATCTTTTTAGCAATGTTTTTAAAACCGAACCAGTTGGTTCAACCGGTTAGACCAGGAACCAGACCTGACACCAGGATAACCTTGTTGATAGCTTACACCTAAAATTGTAAAAACTAGTGTTTTTCCGTTACTGCACACCGTATATCATGGAAAATAATAAAGCTAATTTATGAGTAGCATGATTCTTTTCATATATGTTCTAGCTATCAATGTATAAATTCAACTCCAAACCTCAGAATTTGAATAAACTTAAACAAATTTGAGTACTGTTGTCTCTTTTTCATATCATAAACTAAGTAACTTACAGATCTCAACATTGGTTTCTTACAATCACACAACTCTAGATTCTTTCTTCCAAATCACAATTCATTCAAAACAACCACAAGCTTTTAAAATGCTCCAATATTGGGTTTAGGACACTTTTCTTTTACTTTTTCATCGAGTGAGAAAGTGAAGAAGAAGTGGTAATAGTGTAATTTGGCTTTAATCTCATCTAACATTACTCCCTAGTACGTATGCGGCCTGGATTCCGAGAGCATCTCCTTAACATCAAGTTCAATCCCTAATCACCATACCATGGCGGTGGCGGTAGACTGGTCTCAAATGCCAAAAGATCTTCTGAAGCAGATATCGGAAAACATTGACAACAAAATCGATCTCATTCGCTTCTGATCAATTTGTTCTAATTGGCGTTGTTCTTCACCTTCAATCCCTAGTCACCATACCAACATTTTACCCAGGTTCCCACTTCTTCAATATTCCGACTACAAATTCTACGATTCCGATGGCCAAGTTCTTTGGTTCTATCATACCACACCAACTTTCTATCGACATGAACGACACCCCATTTTGTTACCTCTCCAAACGAAGTATCTTCCTCAGCAAACCACAACAACAACAAAATCAAACCCTAGTTCGTCCATGGTTGGTACGAATTGTTCAAAACTCAAGTGGCAAAACCAAAATCGTCCAACCAGACACCCGATTTGAATCATTGTTCCCTTCTTTTGATTATCCCAACGCGCTTGACTTCAACAAACTACCAGTCCTTCATTTAAGAACCGATTTCATCATCGACTTCACATTCTCCGATCAACGCTCTGATGATTACATGAACCCTGAAATGGTTCTTGCTGTCACTAGCCATGGGAAAAAACCTCTGATACTTGTGGTTGGACCGAACGTCTAGTTAGCGGCTAAACCTGTTGCTCTTGATGCAACCCAAAAATTGTTGGTGGAGAGTGAGGGTGACCTATTGTTAGTAAACATTTGCGAGTCTTTTCCTAATGTGTTATGTATTGATTTATTTCATCTTGACAAGAAGGAGTGGGTGAAGTTGAAGGATACAGGGGACAAGGTTTTGTTCTTAGGGTGTTGGTGGAAAGTGAGGGTGACCTATTGTTTGTAAATATTTGTGAGTCTTTTCCTGATGTGTTATGTATTGATTTATTTCATCTTGACAAGAAGGAGAAGGAGTGGGTGAAGTTGAAGGATATAGGGGATATGGTTTTATTCTTGGGGTGTTGGTGGAGAGTGAAGGTGACCTAGTGTTAGTAAACATTTGTGAGTCTTTTCCTGATGTGTTATGTATTGATTTATTTCATCTTGACAAGAAGGAGAATGAGTGGGTGAAGTTGAATGATATAAGGGATAAGGTTTTGTTCTTAGGGTGTTGGTGGAGAGTGATGGTGACCTATTGTTTGTAAACATTTGTGAGTCTTTTCCTGATGTGTTATGTATTGATTTATTTCATCTTGACAAGAAGGAGAAGGAGTGGGTGAAGTTGAAGGATATAGGGGATATGGTTTTGTTCTTCGGGTGTTGGTGGAGAGTGAGGGTGACCTATTGTTAGTAAACATTTGTGAGTCTTTTCTTGATGTGTTATGTATTGATTTATTTCATCTTGACAAGAAGGAGAAGGAGTGGGTGAAGTTGAAGGATATATGGGACAGAGTTTTGTTTTTAGGGTGTTGGTGGAGATTGAGGGTGACCTATTTTTAGTAAACATTTGTGAGTCTTTTCCTGATGTTTTATGTATTGATTTATTTCATCTTGACATGGAGAAGGAGTGGGTGAAGTTGAATGATATAGGGTATAAGGTTTCGTTCTTAGGGTGTTGCTGGAGAGTGATGGTGACCTATTGTTTGTAAACATTTGTGAGTCTTTTCCTGATGTGTTATGTATTGATTTATTTCATCTTGACAAGAAGGAGAAGGAGTGGGTGAAGTTGAAGGATATATGGGATATGGTTTTGTTCTTGGGGTGTTGGTGGAGAGTGAGGGTGACCAATTATATTGTTAGTAAACATTTGTGAGTCTTTTCATGATGTGTTATGTATTGATTTATTTCATCTTGACAAGAAGGAGAATGAGTGGGTGAAGTTGAAGGACATAGGGGATACAAATTTGTTCTTGGGGTGTTGGTGGAGAGTGAGGGTGACTTATTGTTAGTAAACATTTGTGAGTTTTTTCCTGATGTGTTATGAAAATGTACCTTTTTTTGAATTCAATAATCTCTGGAACTTCACCATTGATGTAAAGTTGAGTGGTAGTCCATGTGTTTGAAATTGTCAAAGCATATTTGCCTACAATTTTAATATCTTATATGTAAGTTATATAGTTTTGAATACAAATTGAAGCCTTAAATGATATATATATAACTTACAAAACCTGCATGTTTGATTTTGGCATATTTCATGAAGACAATAGTTGGACCATCATTAGCTTTGTTCTGAACATTGAAGAATTTGAGGGCATAGTTTTCCCAAATGGTGCAATTAATCACATTGTTGCTACACAAATATGCAACAGACAGAAAGTCAAATGTAGTTTCAAAATCAAATACAATATAAGACTTATTAAAGTGTATAACTCAATGCTATATTAGTTCCATTACATACCCTAGATCTCGAAGAATAAAGTTCACTTGAACTTTCCTATTACCAGGATGAGGTTGTTGATAACCAACTTCATCAACCAAGCCAATGACATCTAAAAAGAACCAATATCAAACAAAGTATACATTGTAATATTTAACAAAACTAAATATGAATATATAAACGCAAACAATGACAAACAATGTATACCATATAAGTAATCTTCACGAAAATCTCCATTAAGAATGTCAACAAAAGATTTAAACTTTGCAACAGGATCAAAAATTTAACGGATATTCACATCTTCCACTAAAGTACCACCAGTAAACCTCAATTTGAACTCATGATGTGAAGGTTTGAACTGATCATCATTCTTTGTAACTTGAAAATTTTGCATAGAGTAAGTGTTGTTGACAGTGATAGGAATCCCATTTTCAAATTTCTGTTTCAACTCATTTGGAACTAATACAAATATATCATCTCCCTAAAATCAAATAATATAAATTTGTGTATTTGATCAATTGTTGATGAAATAATGTACAACTGAGTTTAATGTTTTCTAATGTATATTCTGAACTTTTCATGAAGGCTAATATGATTGTATCCATGAACTTCTTGCAATACTTATCATACATATATAAAAACATTACATTTGAATCCACAACAACCATTTGAAAGAAGTCTTTTCCCTCTTTGGTAGCATTCCATTTGTCTTTCACTTTAACAACTATTTTCCATAGATCCTTACGGTCAGTGATATCCTTGATAAACTCAAAAACCCTCGCCATTTCGCTGAAAAATAAACCAACATTAACATATATAAACTGTTTTTAAACATAACTTTAAAAAGATCAAAACTTTCAAACTCAAAATAACATAAATTTCAATACTTTACAACAAAATATGCTAAGATTTAAAGTTTTTAAAGTGATAATGACTTTACAAAATAACAAAACTTTCAAACCTTAACCAACTCAAAAAAACAATCTTTTAAAATAATAAAAAGATCAAAACTTTCAACCTCAAAACAAAAGAACATAACTTTCAATAGTTTACAACAAAATATGACAACAACAAAAGATTTAAAGTGATAATCACTTTCCAAAATAACAAAACTTTCAAAACTTAACCAACTCAAAAGATCAATCTTTGAAAATTATACAAAGATCAAAACTTTCTAACTCAAAACAAAAGAACATAACTTTCAATACTTTACGACTCAAACACGAACCTTTGAAGTAGTTATTAAAAGAAAAAGAAGTTCAAATTTTTCCAAAACTTCAAGTAATAAAAATGGAACTCAAACAGAAGTAAAATGTTTTTTTATGAAACTATTGTACATGAAGAAGATGAAAATATCATATGAAATGGAAGAATAAAATGAAAGAAGATTTTACCTCCAAGATGATGTTTGCAAAGAGAGAGAGACGTTTTTGGTTTGTTTCAAGAGAGAGTGTTTTGTGTGTGTAGTGTAAGAGGGAGTATGTCTTGACTTTTGAGACAAAAGTGTTTGATTTGACCAGTGTACTTTTAATTTGATATCCAACCGGACCCATTTGTCTCACAAAAAGCACCAACTTACTTGGTTACAGGGCCAATTTGGTTCAGTTACATAAATTTTGGACATCAAATACCCTCATTTTAACCACATGACAGTTTTTCGAGCAAGGTCATTTTAGCCATTATCAGGTACTACAGTTTTGTTATATTGTATTTGATAAATGATCCATAATTATTTTTAGTTAATCCACATATTCACCATCCTTGAACATAAACAAAGTATGTCCGAATGGATTTTGATTCTTCATGACTTCATCCACTCTCTTTCCTTTTTAGTTTCTCTTACCTTCCACTCAACTTCACTATAAAAACAAATCAATAATTTATCAAATAATTTAAAAAACAAAAAATGATATAAAATTATAAATAAAGTCCACGTGCACAAGAAACGATGGAAGAAGCGTTGAGTTGCAGCAGTTACAGTGGCAGTTACAGAATCACCAAACCCACTGCGATTCCATTTTCACCACCGTTGCTTTCTCCGTTTCGCCACCATCGTCTTCTTCGGAACTCTTCGATCATTATCACTCTCAGGTTCCTTCTTTGATTCCTCCACGTCACACTACATAACTTGCAGGTCCTTTTGCAATGCTACTAGCTCTATCTTTCAATTCGAAATTCCTTTTTTGTCCTTGCATGCTTCAATCGACGATCGATCGGAACGGAACTTGTTTTGTTCAAGCTTAAGTAACTTATTCACAATTCGAAACAGAGTGTTAATTCGCTTTTGCTTTTATTTACCTGATTGTAATTGTAATTATGATTATTGTTTTCTTAATTTCATTCTCATTTCATATTAGTTAGTAACTAGTAAAAGCATTTTCACTATCATAATTTTTTTTAGTTTGCATGGCTATTAATTGTGTTTATGCTATTTTTGGCTTGTAGAAGAAAGAGATTTACTGAGAAGTTTATATCCAAAATGGCTAATTATGAAGGACAAGTCGCTAGTGGTAGTAGTGATGTGAGAAAAGGGAATATGATTTTTGAGGCAATTTTAGATGATGGAGTGTTTCGATTTGATTGTTCTGTTGATGATAGAGATGCAGCATATCCTAGTGTTTCTTTTGTGAATAGTAAGGATAGAGACACTGCCATCACTAGTACTCACAAGGTTCCTTCGTATACGCCTACTTTTGAGTGCCTTCTTGAGCAGCAGGTTGTTCAACTTGAGGTCAGTTGCTTTTTTTGGTTTCTAGTATGAAAACTTTTGGATTTTATGCTATAAATGCTGTTTACCTCTTAGCTTAAGCATTGTTTCTTTATTTTATTTTCTCGTTACTGTTTGGATAAACAACTTGATTAAGTGCTTTTAGTGAAGTGCTTATCATATAAGTGTTTATGTATAAGCTATTTCTATAACAAAATATAAAATGTCAAATTGTTTGCATAACCTATCTACTAGCATAAGCTGTTTTCATAAGGTATCCTGGAGAGCATATGAAAATAATAAGCTGAAACTTGGGGAGTGTATGAAGGTTTAAAATTGGCTAGGAGTAAAAGTATTTCTAATTTGATAGTGCAGATTGATTCTGTAGTGGTTGTGCATGGTATTGAAAGTGGCAAACAAGGAAGCTCTTTTGTATGGAGCATTATGCGTAAAATTAGACATTTGCTCTCTCTTGATTGGAATGTTCGTATTATGCATATTTATAGGGAGGCAAATAGATGTGCAGACATGTTAGGCAATATGGGCTGTGATGAGAGTGTGGACTTTCTAGATTTCCAAGTGGCTCCTCCTCCTCCTCAGTTGTCTTAGGTGTTTGTTGATGATTTTAGAGGCGTCACTTTGCCTCAACTAGTAGTTTTGTAGTATTTTTTCTTTTCTTGGGCTTCAGCCCCTTTGTAAGGAAACAACTTATGGACATATTATAAGTTGTTTCCATAAGCTCTCCCAAGCATTCTGACAAGTGCTTGTGCTAGTAGATAACCAAAATAACTCAATCCAAACAGGCCGTAATATTCTTATAATTTTCCACCTTACAAATTTGCTTTCAAATGTTGATTAAATTTGTTTCCCAATCAGCTACCTATAGGTACCTCCCTCTATGGAACTGGAGAAGTTAGTGGACAACTTGAGAGGACAGGGAAAAGAGTAAGTCAGCTATATGGAATATTTAGTTTCAAAGAGATTTTCTTATTATTTATGTACTCATCAGTTATAATTTTATTTTAAGGTTTTCACATGGAACACTGATGCATGGGGTTATGGTCCTGGAACTTCATCCTTATACCAATCACATCCGTGGGTGTTAGCTGTTCTTCCAAATGGTGAGGCCCTAGGAATTCTTGCTGACACTACAAGGCGCTGTGAGGTGATGTTACATTTAGCTTTATGTCATTTATTGAGGTTAACCTAGACATATCACATATGTGCTTTGATAATGATATAATTATCTGTTTGACAGTCTTTTGCTGTGCTCATGAGCAGATAGATCTGAGGAAAGAATCAACAATACGTTTCATTGCTCCATCCTCATATCCTGTCATTACATTTGGTCCTTTTGCTTCACCTACGGGAGTTTTGATATCTCTGTCAAAAGCAATTGGTAACTTTCTAAACGAAGACTACAATTATAAATGATATAGCTTCACATAAGATGTTAAGCACTTAAGATTCAGGATATTGTACAATAAGGTTGAAGAAAAGGCCAATTTTGAGTGATTTGTTTTATCATCAGGAACTGTGTTTATGCCCCCTAAGTGGTCGCTAGGCTATCAACAATGCCGTTGGAGCTATTTATCTGATCAGAGAGTTCTGGAGGTACCCCATGCTACTCCCCCCCCCCTCTCTCTCTCTCTCTCTCTCACAATAGTGATGAGCCAGGGATTAATAGCATTTATATATATGTAGAAAGCCTGTGCTTGGGATGCTGAAACATGTATTCCAAGTTCTGACTGCTGTTGACTCTGGTTATTATCCTTTTCCCTTTGTTATTTGTTTGGATAAGAGTGAAAGGAAATCCTTTTAAGATCTATCTGGTGTGCCGTGTGCCTGTATTTTAACATGCAAAATGTCTGGGTTTTTAATGCGAAAATAGTATGTCACTGCTTGTTATTGACCATGATAATATTTAATTAGAAGAATATGGACGCATATCGGCATGATGTCAAATTTGTCTATTGTTGGGTATACCGGTACCATATACCTTTAAATGGACAAGAGAATCCAGGATATACATCAATTGAATATGAAATATGTCTATGTCGGTATGTCCTATAAAACATGGACATCACAAAGTTCTGTATCTTGAATAACTTTCAGATCTCAAAATAAACATGGTTTGTTTGTTTTGAGGAATGCAAAAGTATTCCCGTGAAAGTGAGATTGGGAATATAACATTATCATTTGGCACAACTTTTCCAGAAATATTACTGTGTATCGTGGATTATTGGTAATGTATTTTACCAATGTTGTCCTTCTTTTTCACCCCTCTGTGATAAAGGGTGGAAATCCTACATTCCCATGGGAAGAAAATCATTTTAAAACTCAACTATTTATAACTTCCGACTTCCATCTTATTCTACCCCAATTTTTTTTTAAACCCAACTAATTTAAAAATATTCCTCAGAATATTGAGTATTACCAAACATACTTGTGAATGCGGCCCAAGTATAATGTTCCTGCATTATTATTCTGAGGAACATCATTCTTGGTAACATAATTCTATCCCTTGAAACAAACACCACCTGTGTTCTGTAATTCTGATGCACACCATACCAGATATATCACATGATTATATGTATTGTAGACATTCAAATATTCGTTGCTGTCATCTTTTAATTTCGTATATTTTGACTGTTTATTGCTTGTTAGTTTTGCAAATGATTGCTTCATATTTTTTTTACCTGCTAACAATTTAACATTTGCAGGTTGCAAAAACATTTCGGGAAAAGAGCATACCTTGTGATGTGATATGGATGGATATTGATTACATGGATGGTTTTCGTTGTTTTACCTTTGACAAGGCATGTTTTTCCTCCACAATCAGTAACCAATTTACGGTGTCATTGTTTTGATTTTCACGAAAGGTCTTTTTACTCATGCACATAAATTGTTCAAATGATGAGTACTATGTAGTCTACAACACATAGTTAAAGTGATAATTTGCATAGTTTTCTTTTGGTGCCTAGCATTAGTTCTCCAACCTTCATTTGTAATTTGGAAAATGCTAAGTTAAACTTTTGGTATCTATAACAATAATTTTTTACCTAGAAAAGTAAGTATTATGCTATCTTTCAGGAGCGTTTTAGGGATCCCAAGTCTTTAGCAGAAGGTCTCCATTATAGTGGTTTCAAAGGTATTTGGATGCTTGATCCTGGGATCAAGCAGGAAAAGGGTTATTTTGTATATGACAGTGGTTCTGAAAATGATGTTTGGGTCCAAAAGGCAGATGGGACACCTTTTGTCGGTAAGTTTTCTTTGTACATTAATACTTTGTCACCTTTTGTTCCTTTTTCCTTTGGGTGATGCATTGAACCCATATATCCATTCTCAGGGTACGTGTGGCCTGGACCTTGTGTCTTCCCTGACTATACACAGTCAAAAGTTCGTGCATGGTGGGCAAATTTAGTTAAAGACTTCGTTTCCAATGGTGTTGATGGTATATGGAATGATATGAATGAACCAGCTGTCTTCAAGGTAATTATAATCTCACTAGTTTATTTTCTATGAATATGAAACAAAATATGTACCAATTATCACTATTTGAGACTCTTGATATTTCTAATTACAACCTTTTTAAATCCCTTTCTTTTCCAGTCTGTAACGAAAACAATGCCTGAGAGCAATATTCATAGAGGAGATGGTGAACTTGGAGGTTGTCAGAATCATTCTTTCTATCATAATGTAATACTCTTTGTCCTTTATTTCAATTTTGGAGACGCATTAAATTACCAGAAACTTGTGGACAATGCTTACAAGTGGGATGAACTTTGATTATGTAATAAGAAACTATCGTGTGACTTGATTCTGATGTTAGTTTATGAATTTATAGGTAGAGTTATTTTATGCCTTATCTTGTAGTGTAACGTGCTCTGTAATTTTATTATTTATTATGACTTTTCGCTATAGGTGTATGGTCTACTGATGGCAAGATCAACTTATGAAGGCATGAAACTGGCTAATGAAAATAAGCGTCCTTTTGTTCTCACCAGAGCTGGATTTAGTGGAAGCCAAAGGTATGCTGCAACATGGACTGGAGATAATCTTTCAACCTGGGAGCATCTTCATATGAGTATCTCCATGGTACTTCAGCTGGTAAGGATCTTCGGAGCATGGTGCTACTAGAACAAAATTGTCATCAATATTCTCTTGGCACCATTTAGTTCTGAAACTTTGTGTGAAGCATGATTTAAGTATTTGTACTCCCTTCCTTGTCACATCATACATCCATTTATTTCTGCACTGTTTTGTATGCATTTTTCTCTTATATTGGATACTCAGTGTAAGCCTAGCGGGATATAAGTTGTTACGCCAATTAGCTACCCAAATGATGAATAATACTTTTAATTAACTACACATTATTCTATCCTCATAAAAAAAGATGGCTGCAACCAGCAGTATCAACTTACAAAAACTACATTAGATAATGTCATGGACTAAATTGACTA
This sequence comes from Trifolium subterraneum, assembly GCA_951799995.1. Classification (NCBI taxonomy): domain Eukaryota; kingdom Viridiplantae; phylum Streptophyta; class Magnoliopsida; order Fabales; family Fabaceae; genus Trifolium; species Trifolium subterraneum. Next base: position 9,834,418 of record OX637467.1, read on the forward strand.
TCCTTTTAAAAAAAATTCAGTTGAGGTTATGCTTTATTCTTTATGACACTATTGCACTGGATTTTGTTGTTAGTTTCCTTTTTAGATATGCACTGAGAGCTTGATTGCTTTTTTGTTTCTTCAAGGAATATTTATTTTCACATGTTTTTTCATAATATTTGGATATGTAGTTTCAGTTCCAGAAAAATTAAAATGTCATTTTCGTGTTACGATCTAGTATTTATTTCAAATTTTAATACAAACTGTCGCATTAAATATGTTTTTGATTTTTCTTCATAATTTGCATTCATTGTGTTCAGGGACTCAGCGGTCAGCCACTTTCAGGTCCTGATATTGGTGGATTTGCTGGCAATGCAACACCACGACTTTTTGGAAGGTGGGTGGGTGTAGGTTCCTTGTTTCCCTTTTGCCGAGGGCATTCTGAAGCTGGAACCACTGACCATGAACCCTGGTCTTTTGGCGAAGAGGTTGGATCAACTTTAGCTTCATAAAATCAATCATTATAATGGTTTCTAACCTATCAAATCTTGGACATTTATATAAATTCCAAGATGAAATTGTATGTCCTTATATATCACGCGGAATGAAAATCATGAAGGTTGTATATTTGAGCTTGATCATTAGCATTAGGTTAATAATTTTAGTTAATGAAAATATAACGTCATATAGTATTTCATTAAGTGCTTTAGTTTCTGGTGTTCCACATATATTGTTAACATATTTAACTTCCCTTACTTTGGTTTATCTGCGAAGATCTTCAATTTTAGCTAGTTCCATAAATTGGAGATCTCCGGAGCGAATCAACAACAATGTTGAAGGTTTTCAAAGTGACATATATAGTTTGGGACAAATTATTTTTCACATGCTTTATGAAGCGAGACACTTGGCGCACATCCATTGTTATGGTCTAAAAGAAAGAATACTATGTTCATCATTACACGTTTGAATAGGGACAAACCAATCATCCTATCATTAGAGTCCGCCTATGACTATCTCAGATATAGTCCAAGGCCCAGTGGTATTTAGAAAGGAGCAAAACAACAAATGGATCTAGGATAGGCTCTGATACCATATTAGAATTGAGTGTTGGGCCTAACTCATCCTTACAAAACTGGCTTGTAAGGTGAAGATTGCCCTCACTTTATAAACATACATTCAGGCCATCTCGCAACTGATGTGGGACTTCTTTAACAGTTTCTTTAATAAAAACCCTTTAATTCTTTACAATATGACCCTAGAACTCTCAGTTGAGAGCCAAGGGCAAGTTTCTCTGATGAATTAGAGAATGGGACAACTTAAAGTCCTTATGATTCTTTTTTCCTCATTTAATGAAATGGTTTTCTGTAATTTCATATTACCTATATGCCAAAACTGTGCATTACTAATTCAGCTCTAATTTTTAGTGTGAAGAAGTTTGCCGATTGGCATTGAAGAGGCGCTACCGCCTTATCCCCCTTATCTACACACTTTTTTATTTTGCACATACGGGGGGAACTCCAGTGGCAACTCCTACTTTCTTCGCTGGTGGGTTCTTGTTCTGTTGATTATTCCAGTGTCTTTGGTCTCATTAATGATATGATATTTGAACTTTCTTATGCATCATGAATTTTTATTTTTTCTTTTGCAGATCCAAAAGATCTTAGTTTGAGGAAACTTGAAAATTCGTTTTTGCTCGGTCCAGTTTTAGTGTATGCAAGGTTATAATACTTCCTTACTCTGTCTATCATCAATCTAGATAACAGTAATACTACTGCTATACTTTGAGAGTTGTTTTTGCACGAATTAGGCTTGTTTTTCCTGATGCTATATAATTATGCATTTTAGTGGAACTAGTCATTGAAAAGGGGGGAATAATAAGAAAAAGAAATTACAAGTCATCTTTTCTAGTTGTGAGAAAGAGTCCTTTTTATCATAGTAAATCTCTTATTAAACCATAGAATGTCCATCCTTTTTTCTTTTATAAGCTAATATTAATTACGATGTTGATGATGGTGGTGGAAATGGTGGTGCACATTTGTGAATTGTGATATTTCTGTTAGGTTCAAGTGTGAGTGGTTAGTTCCACATTGACTATGAATGGGTTAAATGCTGGATATGTAAGAGAGGTGACCCATATACCTCTCTTGTGGTACTGTATCATTGGCCCGTTGTTGCTCCCACACTCCTCCGGACTCCCCAACAATTTCCAAACTTGTTAGGATCAATTGAGATTTGAATATGCTGAAACTTCTAAAATTGAAATTTAAGTTTGATATGAATTGGATAACTCAAATCTTAATCTAATTCTAGTCTAAACTAATCGAACTATCATCCTAACAAACTTCTATACTAAAGTCAAGCTTTTCGTATCCAAAAAAAAAAGTCAGGCTTTTCTATATTTATTGAGACTTGACATGCATTATCACTGTCTATGGGCATATTATTCTGCTGGTTTCTGCCATTTTGTTTTGTATTTGTTGTAAATAAGTAGTAAATATTTTATTACCTTGAAGCAATCTTTTATTTTTATTAGTAATATGTATTTGGCCCATGGCCCATTAGGTTAGAATAGCCTATATAAACATATTAGTGATTGTAAATTATTCATAACTTGAAATATAATAATATATTCAGTTTTCACAGTATTCAAAGATGAAACACCTTATCCAACATTGTCCATTTGTCCTGATTTAACATTTTTATGTCTTGTTTGTTTCTTGATCAGCACCACGTGCAATCAGGGGTTGGATAAGTTGGAGGTTACTCTACCAAAGGGGATATGGTTGGGTTTTGATTTCAGCGATGCACATCCGGTATTTTTTTATGATAATTTTGTTGTTATTTTATTTTAGTAGTACCGATAATTATATGTTTTTTATTTTTATTATATTTACAAAAAACTCATTTAATTTTTGCTCTGTTCGGGGCATGCCAGGATTTGCCAGCTTTATATTTAAAAGGTGGTTCAATTATTCCTGTGGGCCTCCCTCTTCAGCATGTTGGAGAAGCTAATCCATCAGATGATTTGACACTTCTCGTGGCTTTAGATGAATCTGGTAAGTCCATGCATTAAATTTGACCTTGGCATGTTTGAATAAAATAAGTTGATAACTGATATTTTAATAAGGTCTTTACTCTTCAAATTAGTGTCTTGCTCTTAACGACGTATGAACAAGATTTAAAACATTGACAGGTAAAGCCGAAGGTTTTCTATTTGAGGATGATGGTGATGGATATGAATTCACTAAAGGCAATTATTTATTAACACATTATGTGGCTGAACTTCAATCGTCGATTGTTACTGTGAGTGTGCGCAAAACTGAAGGATCGTGGAAAAGACCTAAACGCCGCCTTCATATTCAATTATTACTAGGTGGGGGTGCAATGGTATGTTATTTCTCATAAGAAGAAACTCTGAAGAGGAAACTTGTGTACAGATGAAACTGTAAAATATTGAGCCTGATATATTCATTATCTATCTTTCATGAAATTCATTGATCTTAGCATTTGTTTTGTAAACAGCTTGATACATGGGGAGTGGATGGGGAAGTTCTGCATGTAAATTTGCCTTCAGAAGAGGAGGTCTCGAAACTGGTATCTACTAGTGAGAAGCAATACAAGGAACGTTTGGGTATGCGCTTGATCAAATCTTTACCTGGTCAATTTATTTATAGATGTAATCTATGCCTATATTACACATAAGTTCTTATCTTCTTCACCATTCTTTTATTTGCTGATCTATATTCTATTTTGTGGTATAGATATAGTGTTTTCTAGTTTATCTTTTGAAATAAGCATGCTTTTATCATAGGTTCTTGGATTGGATTTCCACGTTGCTATTTCTGTGCTATATAATCGATATTTTTAACTTTCATACGGGTTTTGGGTTTTAGTTCTCCCGTCCTCTCTCCGTGGGCATAATGGAGCTTAAGCACATTCTGCATATAATGTTACATTTTACTTCTGAATTGTATCCAATGTTCATGCAAGTATTAAAAAAATGCTATATCTGTATCAAGTTGTGGTACTATTTTTGAATGTTTTGCAGAAAAAGCAATTCAAATTCCTGATGTAGAAGATGAAGTTTCTGGACCCAAGGGTATGGAGCTTTCAAGAACTCCCATTGAATTGAAAAGTAGTGACTGGCTTCTTAAAGTTGTTCCCTGGATTGGGGGTAGAATCATCTCCATGATACACTTTCCTTCTGGTAAACTAATTGTCCGTTAGCACTCTATTTAATTTTCTTTTTTTTAAAATATTTGGAACTGTACAAGAAATTTCTGAATTTTTCTCCTTGTTTTTATAAAAAATAAATTCACGGTTTAAGCAGTGCAGCAGTTAAGCATTTATAATATTTTTTTTCCTCACTGAGCTAGAAGGAACTTGCTTGTAATAATACGTAAGTGTCTTAAAGTTAATTCGAATAAACTTTTCAACAAAGTACTTATGAAAAGAAAAGTCAAAGGGGGTGTTGTAATGATTATGAGTCTCCTAAATAATAGCTTCTTGAATCAGATGAAATCAGCTGTTGATCTCAAACTGTTTTCCAGAAATTCCCTTATCTAACTTCTCTTGTTCTCCATATGCACCTCCTACAAAATGGTTAGGGTTTTGCTGTAAGTATGGAAGTGTAACAACTAACAACAGTTGTAGAATTCCTTTTCTTCTTCCTTCCTATGACTTATATTTTCTGTGGTTAGAAGTAAATCCATATAGTTATCAGATCCAGAAATTGTAGACTCGGTGACTTAGTCCAGAGTCGCTTTGACAATAAACGGACATTTTTTTCCTTATGCTGCATGGATGAAATGAATTTTTTTTTTTTATAATATTGATTTTATTATTCACAACAATAAGCTATATGTTTTCAGGAACACAATGGCTCCATGGCAGGATCGAAATCAGTGGATATGAGGAGTACAGTGGCACAGAATATCGTTCTGCTGGGTGTTCTGAGGAATATTCTATAATCAAGTAAGTTTCACTTGTACTTCACAGCTTCATTTGGGTAAACATAATTGTTGAAGAGCCACCAGAGGCTACTTTAATATTTGTATATACCTTTTTATTATCATGTTCTTGTACTCTTGCCCCACCCTTTCCCTGTCTTACATTTTGGTATTCAACATGTTCCCTTTTCGTCAAACTTCTTTTCCCTTACAGTCGAGAACTTGGGTATGCTGGAGAGGAGGAATCCGTGGTATTAGAGGGTGATATTGGTGGAGGATTGGTTCTTCAACGGCAGATACATTTTCCAAAGAATGCTGCTAACATTATTGAAATAAACTCTAGCATAATAGCACACAGCGTCGGAGCTGGTTCTGGAGGGTTCTCAAGGTTTTATTTGAAACTTTTCTTGTAGAGAACAATAATAGCATTATATCTCATTTATGATAATTGTTGTAGTTATATAAGGCTTTTAAATAAGGAGAAGAGAAAGAATAAAATAATAGCTAAATATTTTTAATATTCGTAGTGGCTACATCAATTCTTAATATATCCCTGTTCTGCTATTTCCTCTACTAAAAATGCTTTGACTCTTGCTGATTCAGATACTGTTTTCTACTATGCATTCTTATATATTCTGCAGGTTGGTCTGCTTAAGAATTCACCCAACATTCAATCTTTTGCACCCATCAGAATCTCTTGTCTCATTTACTTCAATTGATGGATCGACGCATGAAGTCTTTCCAGATGGTGGGGAGCAAATCTTCGAAGGACGCCTTATTCCTAATGGTAATGGTCATTTTATCATTTTCCTTGAATAATAACCAATGATATCAGACAATTAACCCTATTGGAGACCACCATGACCAAGCTAAAGTTTATCAAAAAAAAAAAAAAACCATGACCAAGCTAAAAAGCAGCCCAAGTGCCCAACACACACTCACACACAGACACACCGAAAATAAAGGGAAATAAGATAAATCCAGGACCCATTTTAAGACCAGGGTACTTGTAGGTGGATGTTAACAAGTTAGGTTTCTTGTTGTAGCACATAATTGCTCTTCATAAAATTTTTATAATTTCATATCAGGTGAATGGAGGCTCGTTGATAAATGTCTTGGCTTGGCACTGGTCAATCGATTTAATGTTACTGAGGTAGTGAAGTGTCTTATTCACTGGGATTTTGGCACTGTCAACCTGGAGCTTTGGTCAGAGAGCAGACCTGTATCAGAACAATCTCCTATTGGAGTTTCTCATCAGTACGAGGTTATCCGAATTCCTTAGTTTTTTTTAGCTGGTCACTACACAAGGTGTGGGACTGTTTGAAACGGCAGAATAGTGCCTCCTATCCTACAGACTATTATGCATATAAAAAACTATGTATCTAAATTTAATTGTTATTTCGATCTCCATTTTCATTGTGTTTGGTTGGACTTTGATCATGAAATAAAATGACTGGAGTTATGGAGGAGGAAGAAGCCTATAGAGTAGTGTTGTATTTGTTCTTTTAAAAATATTACTCACGTGGCACTTCCCTAACTTAACTTTAGGTAACAATTTAGTCATTTATATTTTTTTCATGTTATTTTAGTCATTTTTTCATGTTTGGACATGAATTTTAAGCTTCAAATCTATGATTTTCTTTCTTTGTGTGCTCTCAATCATAAATATATGCTATACCCTAAAAGAAACTATAGATTTGAAGTTTAAAAACCATATGCAAACATGGAAAAAGATGAAAAAAAGGACTAAAATGACGTTAAAAAATATAAATGACTAAATTGTTAGTTGAAATTAAATTAAGGGACTACCAGAGTAATCTTGCTTTTTTTTTTTTTTTTTACTAAATTTGCACATATCAATAAAATTAATAAATTTATGTCTTCTTTTCCCCCCTCTTTTTGCAATAAATATTTAATGATATTATTAACAACACAAGGGTGCTGTTAACATGTGCATATAGGGCATTAACATGTGCATATAGGGCACATGTTAAAGTATCTTAATATAGAAATTTAACATTTAATGATACAAAAATTTAATGCTTAAAAATTTAAAATTTAATGCTTCAACATTTAATACTTTCTATTTTTGCTTCTTAACATGTGCCATTGATTGATGCACATGTTAACATTCTCCACAAAACAATAATCAACTTTGTCAACAAAAAACAATATTCCGTTCCAAATTATATGTCACTTTGACATTTTTACACATATTAAGAAATGTAATCATTGTTGTATGGAAAAGAGAAATTATGAGTTGATTTACAAAATTGTCCTTCATTTATTATATTGAAAAAATAAATTGAAGAATTGAAATAATAGAGAGTAATAAATAGTTAAAGGTATAATAGGTAAAGTTGCATTAAATGTTTCATTGGTAATGTAAAGTGACATAATTTGGAACAAATTTTTTCTTCAAAGTGACATATAATTTGGAACGGAGGTAGTAATCAATGTTACATTAAACTTTGAAAAAACAACAAGTAATCATGAAAAAGATTTTTCTAACCTGTGCAATGCACAAGATAAGGAATATTTAATGCATCACTTCTCTTTCTCTTCATTCCATCAACAACTCTCTTTTCTCTCTCTTTTTCAATGCAGATTGGGGGTCTGCATCTCCCTCTCTCTTTCATTCTCCTTCTTTCCCACTTTTTTGTCTCCTATTGATTTCTTCTTAAAATCGAAGACAAAAGAAATCAGCAAATATGAACCTTTGCAAGACTACAACCCACCAATTAGGGGAATACAAAACTGAAATTACAAGGGCAGTATATGTTTCTATATACACGAAGATGATGTGAAGGATTAGGGGAGTATATGTTTCTATTATGTCTGTGATACTGATATTTGTATGCTAGTGTTATATGATTTTCATTTTTTAACTATTCTGATTGTGTTCTATTAAATAAATAAATAAAACTCTACAGCATAACCATGCAGTGGTATTATAACTGCAGGCTATCCTATTTTAACTTGATTAAACCACTTTGTTTGAATATAAAATTTTCTCACTTTTATTTAAAGTGAAAATATAAGGAAGTGTGAATGCGAATGGGCGGAGTTTAGTGCAGAAAACATGTCATCTGATGCAAACAAAATTGGAGATACAAGGGCAGTATATGTTTCTATATACAATTGTTTGTGATTTTTCGGAAAAACTGGACTCGCAATATAAATCATTTTTCATGTTTAAATCAATTTTTTTGGTGGTGAGATGGTGAAAGATAGGGAGAGATGCAAACCCTCTCTAAGTTTTCCAGAGATCTGCGGTGAGAAAGAGAGAGAAAAGAGAGTTGTTGTTGGAATGATGAGAGAGAAGGTAGTGCATTATTAAAATTTAGAAAAATCATAAAAAGTGGTGCATTAAATGTTCCTTATCATGTGGAATGTTGCACAGGTTAGAAAAACATTTTTATAAAAGTGACTAGTAAAAATAAGTGAAGGGGTAAAATTTATCCTTCTAATATATTTTGAATGAAAATTCTATAGGGGAATTAATTGTACCCAAAAAAAATTTGGTAGTTAATTTAGCTCAAGTGACAGTTATGATCCAACAGTATGGTGAGATGGTGCATTGGTGTAGAAAAAGTTGCAATGACTTTTAAATTGTAGAAGTCTTTAAAAAAGCTAATATTTATAGTTTTATTTTTCTGGTGACGACGGGTTTATCCATTCCTTAAAAAATTATTTATGACTCATTCATCAGATAGAGTTTGAGAGTAATTTGCTTCATTTTAAAAATTTGAAAGTGCAATCTGTTTTCATCAAGATGTGAAAAGGGAAATTGTATGTGTTTCTTAATTGCATAAACTATGTTTTGATGAATAAGCCAATAGCCAATTTTTAAAGTAGTAGGTAAATGACTCATCAATCATCATGAAAAAACGCAAGTTATTTTATTCTAATTTCTTGACTGAAATAACTTTTTTGGTAATAAAATAATTTTCTTCTGTTGAACAAAAAACATAAGTCATTTTTTAAGAATGAATAAAGAACTTATATATTAGGCCTTCCAACCAAGCTAGCTCACACTCAAAATTTCTCTAAATTCACGATCATGATTTTTTTTTTTAGTTTGCATGTTTATTAATTGTGTTTATGCTATTTTTGGCTCATAGGAGAAAGAGATTTACTGAGAAATTTACATCCAAAATGGCTAATTATGAAGGACAAGTCATTAGTGGTAGTAGTGATGTGAGAAAAGGGAATATGATTTTTGAGGCTATTTTAGATGATGGAGTGTTTCGATTTGATTGTTCCATTGATGATAGAGATGCAGCATATCCTAGTATTTCTTTTGTGAGTAGTAAGGATAGAGACACTCCCATCACTAGTACTCACAAGGTTCCTTCATATACCCCTACTTTTGAGTGTCTTCTTGAGCAGCAGGTTGTTCAACTTGAGGTCAGTTGCTTGCTTTCAAATTTTGGTTGGTATCTTATAAATGTTGGATAAGCAACTTAATTAAGCGCTTATAGGCTATAGCATAAATGCTTATCATGCAAGTGTTTATGTATAAATGATTTCTATAACAAAAGAAAGATAATATAAAGTCAAACTGTTTTCTTATAAACATAAGCTGTTTTCTTGTAAACATAAGTTGTTTTCATAAACTATCCTGGAGAGCTCGTGGAAATAACATAAGACAGCTTATGGACATGTTATGTCATAAGTTGTTTCCATAAGCTCAACCAAACAGTCTGAAATGCTCAGGCCAGTAGATAAACTCAAATAAGTCAATCCAAAGTTACACCTTGCAAATTTGCCTTCAAAAGTTGATTGAATTTGTTTTCCAACCAGCTGCCTATAGGTAACTCCCTCTATGGAACTGGAGAAGTTAGTGGACAACTTGAGAGGACAGGCAAAAGAGTAAGTCAGCTAAATGGAATTTTTAGTTTCAACCATATTTTCTTTATTATCTATGTACTCATCAATTATAATTTTATTTTAAGGTTTTCACATGGAACACTGATGCAGGGGGTTATGATCCTGGAACTTCATCCTTATACCAATCACATCCGTGGGTGTTAGCTGTTCTTCCAAATGGCGACGCCCTAGGAATTCTCGCTGACACTACAAGGCGCTGTGAGGTGCTGTTACATTTAGGTTTTGTTGTTTTTGGTATTGAAAAATTGATTTTCGTAAAAAATAGAAAAAATAGAACCGAAGAGTTTATTGGCTGAGTCGCGTACTAGGTCGCTCTCTTTAAGACGTTTCGCGGAACTGCTTAAAATTGTGCAAAGCAGGCTACAACCAACCGCGCCGTCCCCAGGATAAAACAGTCCTGTTCAAACAGAACCGATCAATCACTGCACTGTAATGATCGGACAAGGAACACCTTCTTGAATGGCTCAACAAAACCACTCGAAAATTGATACAATGATATCAATCTTTACCGATACAACAATATCGGTACTGATACGACAATATCAGTTCACAAAACCAATGAAACACAAGAGTAGAACAATGATAAATTTTGTGAAGAAAATGTCACATAAACAAAAGGAATTTTATGTGCTAAGAATGAATTTTTTTCGTGAGAGAGAGGAGTTTCTTAGTTACTGAGTTGTGCAATTTGTTGTTTCTCACACATTGAAGAAGAAGCTAGCTTGAATATATGCAATTGAAACCAAAACAAAAACGGACAGACAAACAATTAAGTGGGAGACAAAACAATTATCTTGTGATTAAGTGTGGATCAAGAATGATCCGTTAGGAATCATAAACGGATTGGAAAGCTGGCGTACATTAAACATGTTTTTTTTTCTTTTTAAATTAACTAATAAAAAATTAATTAATTTAATCACTTTGGGATATATATATATATATATATATTACTAAAGAGAGTGTTCTAAGCAATGTAGGATTTTTTCCCACTTTTTTTAATTCACACTGCTTAGTTCCAAGTCCTACAAGACCAATGTGTTCATCCCATTTTATTTCCAATCACAATGTTTCAACTTCCACACATTAAATGAACACTACTATACTATGTTCAATTTCCAACAGGTTTACATATGTGCTTTGATAATGATAGAATGATCTGTTTGACTGTCTTTTGCTGTGCTCATGAGCAGATAGATCTGAGGAAAGAATCAACAATACGTTTCATTGCTCCATCCTCATATCCTGTCATTACATTTGGTCCTTTTGCTTCACCTACGGAAGTTTTGGTATCTCTATCAAAAGCAATTGGTAATTTTCTAAACGAAGACTACAATTATAAATGATATAGCTTCACATAAGATGTTATGCACTTTTTCTTTGTTTGGACAAACTGAAGTCCGTCTTTGGTTAATGAATGTAATTGACCTACTTGAAGTCAGGATTCATACGATACACATTTTAATATGTTGCAGGCTTACACAAACGTTCATAATATACTAATATGTAATATAGTATGCTTTTATTAAACTAGAAGTTTAATCAAATACATGTTTGAAAATAAAGACACCATTGATATAATGTACTTATTTATGTAAAACTTAAATCGAAAAAGCGTTGAATGAGCTCTGTGTATTATTATCTTCTATTGTCTGAGCATGCAATAAGATTCAGAATATTTTACGATAACGTTCAAGAAAAGGCCAATTTTGAGTTATTCTTTTTATCATCAGGAACTGTGTTTATGCCCGCTAAGTGGTCGCTGGGCTATCAACAATGCCGTTGGAGCTATTTATCTGCTCAGAGAGTTCTAGAGGTACTTTGTGCTACTCCTACTCTCTCTCAATAGTGATGATCCAGGGATTAATAGAATTTGTATATGTAAAAAGCTTGAGCATACCTTGTTAGTTTTGCAAACGATTGCTTCATATTTTTTTTACCTGCTAACAATTTAACATTTGCAGGTTGCAAAAACATTTCGGGAAAAGAGCATACCTTGTGATGTGATATGGATGGATATTGATTACATGGATGGTTTTCGTTGTTTTACGTTTGACAAGGCATGTTTTTCCTCCACAATCAGTAATCAATTTACAGTGTCACTGTTTTGATTTTCACAGAAGGTCTTTTTACTCGTGCACATGAATTGTTCAAATGATGAGTACATGTAGTCTGCAACACATAAGTTAAAGTGTTGTATTGCGAAGTTTTCTTTTGGTTTGGGTTGGCTGGCCATTTTTAACGTCTATAATAATAATTTTTTTCCTAGAAAAGTAAGTACTGTGATATCTTTCAGGAGAGTTTTAGGGATCCCAAGTATTTAGCAAAAGATCTCCATTATAGTGGTTTCAAAGGTATTTGGATGCTTGATCCTGGGATCAAGCAGGAAAAGGGTTATTTTGCATATGACAGTGGTGCTGAAAATGATGTTTGGGTCCAAAAGGCAGATAGAACATCTTTCGTCGGTAAGTTTTCTTTGTACATTAGTAATTTGTCACTTTATATCCTTCTGTTCCTTTGGTGATGCATTGAACCCATATATCCATTCTCAGGGGACGTGTGGCCCGGACCTTGTGTCTTCCCTGACTATACACAGTCCAAAGTTCGTGCATGGTGGGCAAATTTAGTTAAAGACTTTGTTTCCAATGGTGTTGATGGTATATGGAATGATATGAACGAACCAGCCGTCTTTAAGGTAATTATAATCCCACCGGTTTCTTTTCTCTGAATATGATACAAAATATGTACCAATTGTCACTAATTACAACCTTTTTAAATCCCTTTCTTTTCCAGTCTGTAACAAAAACAATGCCTGAGAGCAATGTTCATAGAGGAGATGGTGAACTTGGAGGTTGTCAGGATCATTCTTTCTATCATAATGTAATATTCTTTGTCCTATATTATGTTTATGTAATAAGAAAATGTTGTGTGACTATGTTAGTTTATGAATTTACAGGTGCTGAGTTATTTTATGCCTTATCCTGTAGTGTGGTGTACTCTGGACTTTTATTATTTATTATGCCTTTTCACTATAGGTGTATGGTCTGCTGATGGCAAGATCAACTTATGAAGGCATGAAACTGGCTAATGCAAATAAGCGTCCTTTTGTTCTCACGAGAGCTGGATTTATTGGAAGCCAAAGGTATGCTGCAACATGGACCGGAGATAATCTTTCAACCTGGGAGCATCTTCATATGAGTATCTCCATGGTACTTCAGCTGGTAAGGATCTTCGGATACCAGCTGCATTAGATAATGTCATGGACTAAATTGACTATCGTTTACAAATTTTCTTTGAGTTGTGGTTATGCTTTATTCTTTATGACACTATTGGCATTGAATCTTATTGCTAGTTTCCTTCTTAGAACTATATGCACCGAGAGCTAGATTGCTTTATTTTCACATATGATTTTTCATAATGTTCAGAAATGTACTTCAGTTCTAGAAGAATTAAAATGTCTTTCTCTTGTTATGATCTAGTATTTATTTCAAATTTAAATATAAACTGTCACATTAAACACATTTTCGATTTTTATTAATAATTTGCTTTCGACGTGTTCAGGGACTCAGTGGTCAGCCACTTTCAGGTCCTGATATTGGTGGATTTGCTGGCAATGCAACACCAAGGCTTTTTGGAAGGTGGATGGGTGTAGGTTCCTTGTTTCCCTTTTGCCGAGGGCATTCTGAATATGGAAGCACTGACCATGAACCCTGGTCCTTTGGGGAAGAGGTTGGATCGTCTTCATTTTTCATGCGTAAAATCAATCATTATAATGGTTTTAAACCTGTCATATATATTGGACATTTATATAAATTCCAAGATGAAATTGTATGTCCTTATATATCTCTTAGAATTTTGGGTTGGGCATAACTCATCCCTACAAAATTGGTTTGTAAGGTGAGGTTTGTGCTCACTTATAAACCCATGTTTTGGCCATCACTCAATGAAAGTCTTTATGATTATGATTCTTTTTTCCTCATTTATCGAAATGTTGTTCTGTAATTTCAAATTAGCTATATGCTAAAACTGTGCATTACTAATTCAGCTCTAATTTTTAGTGTGAAGAAGTTTGCCGATTGGCATTGACGAGGCGCTACCGCCTTATTCCCCTTATCTACACACTTTTTTATTTTGCACATACGAGGGGCACTCCAGTGGCAACCCCTACTTTCTTTGCTGGTGGGTTCTTGTTCTGTTGATTACTTCTTTTCATTTAATGATATTTGAACTTTCTTCTTATGCATCATGATCATGTTATTTTCTTTTGCAGATCCAAAAGATCTTAGTTTGAGGAAACTTGAAAATTCGTTTTTGCTCGGTCCAATTTTAGTGTATGCAAGGTTATAATATTTCCTTACTCTGTCTATCATAAATCTAGACGACACTGTTATATTTTAAGAGATGCACGAATTAGGCTTTTTTTCCTGATGCTATTGTACATTTTAGCGGAAGTTTTTATATAGCTATTATTAGTCATTGAAAAGTCCTTTTTTATTATATTTGCCTCTATAATGCCAAATGGACAATGTCGGATTATTTATTTACTATATTTGCCTCTATAATGCCAAATGGACAATGCCTCTATAGCTATTATTAGGACTTTTTTATTAATCATAAATGAGAGAAAATTGCATGTAGTGTTTTCTCTCATTTATGATTTTATCGTACAATTTGTGCTGATTTAATATTTTAATGTCTTATATGTCTCTTGATCAGCACCACATGCAATCAGGGGTTGGATAAGTTGAAAATTACTCTACCAAAGGGGATATGGTTGGGTTTTGATTTCGGTGATGCACATCCGGTATTTTTTTTTTCTGCTCATTTTGTTGTTATTTTATTTTAGTAGTACCATAGTTTTGGCAGACAGAAAAAACTTATTTATTTTATTTTTTACTCTGTTTGGGGCATGCCAGGATTTGCCTGGTTTATATTTAAAAGGTGGCTCAATTATTCCTGTCGGCCTCCCTCTTCAGCATGTTGGAGAAGCTAATCCATCAGATGATTTGACACTTCTCGTTGCTTTAGATGAATCTGGTAAGTCCGGGCATTACATTTGACCTTGGCATGTTTGAATAGGTTAAGTTGATGACTGATATTTTAATAAGGAATTTAAGATTTATTTCATTGACAGGTAAAGCTGAAGGTTTTCTATTTGAGGATGATGGCGATGGATATGAATTCACTAAAGGCAATTATTTACTAACGCATTATGTCGCTGAACTTCAATCGTCGATTGTTACCCTGAGTGTGCACAAAACTGACGGATCGTGGAAACGACCTAAGCGTCGCCTCCACATTCAAGTATTACTAGGTGGAGGTGCAATGGTATGTTATTTCTCATAAGAAATTATGGAGAAGATGAAACTTGTGTACAGATGAAACTGTAACTATTGTGCCTGGTTTATTCATTAATCTATCATTCTATCTTTTATGAAATTCATTGATTGTAACATCTATACATTTTGTTTTGTAAACAGCTTGATACATGGGGAGTGGATGGGGAAGTTCTGCATATAAACTGGCCTTCAGAAGAAGAGGCCTCGAAGCTGGTATCTACTAGTGAGAAGCAATACAAGGAACATTTGGGTATGTGTATGTGTATGTGCTTGTTCAAATATTTACCTGGTCAACTTATGAATATTATCATATATTTACCTGTAATCTATGCTTATGTTACATATAAGTTCTTGTTTTCTTCACCATTCTTTTATCTGCCGATCTACATTCTAGTTTATCTTTTGAAAATAAGCCTGCTTTTGAAAGATATAATATGCATTTATCAAAGGTTCTTCTTGGATTGGATGTAAGCGTTGCTATTTATGTGCTATACTATCGATATTTTTACCTTTCATATGGGTTTTCCCCTCTCTTGAGAATCAAGATTTATTGCACGAGATTTAGTTCACCTGCACTCTCTCCATGAGCAGAGTGGAGCTTAAGCACTGGTAGTATTCTGCATATTATGTTATATTTTACTTCTGAGTTGTATCTAATGTGCATGCAAGTATAAAAAAAATGGCAAATCTGTTCAGTTGTGATACTAGTTTTTGAATGTTTTGCAGAAAAAGCAATTCAAATTCCTGATGTAGAAGACGAAATTTCTGGACCCAAAGGTATGGAGCTTTCAAGAACTCCCGTTGATGGGGGTAGAATCATTTCGATGAGACACTTTCCTTCAGGTAAATTGATTATCCATTAGCACTTTATTTACTTTTTTAAAAAAGTATTTGAAAATGTACATGAAATTCTTGAAATTCCTTTTCTGTAGACAATATAGTTATCAGATCCATAAATTGTAGACTTGGTGACTTAGTCCAGAATCGCTGTAACAATAAATTGATGAATTATATTTTTTTATAATATTAATTTTATTATTCATAACAATAAACTATATGTTTTCAGGAACACAGTGGCTCCATGGCAGGATTGAAATCAGTGGATATGAGGAGTACAGTGGTACAGAATATCGTTCTGCTGGGTGTTCTGAAGAATATTCTATAATCAGGTAAGTTTCCCTCGGACTTCACGGCTTCATTGGGGAAAAATTATTGTTGAAGAGCCACCAAAGGCCACTTTAATCCTTGTGTATACTGTATACCCTTTATTTATCATGTTTGTTAGAAATAATATAAAACCATTGATGTAGCTCTATCCTAACAGCTTAAGCTTTTGGGATAATCGGTTATTTGACATGGTATCAGAGCCTCTATGACTAAGTGGTCTAGAGTTCGATCCCCGCTCCCCTCACTTTCTAATTAAAAAGTGGAATTTAAGCATATGGTAGGTGGACCTATGCATTATCCACGCTTCAAGCCCAAGTGGGCTCTTGCGTGAGGGGGCGTGTTAGAAATAATATAAAACCATTGATGTATCTCTATCCTAACAGCTTAAGCTTTTGGGATAATTGGTTATTTGACAATGTTCTTTCCCCCACCCTTTCCTGTCTTACATTTTGGTTTTTAACATGTCCCCTTTTCGGCAAACTTCTTTTCCCTTGCAGTCGAGAACTTGAGCATGCTGGAGAGGAGGAATCCGTGGTATTAGAGGGTGATATTGGTGGAGGATTGGTTCTTCAAAGGCATATATATTTTCCAAAGAACGCCACCAACATCATCCAAATAAACTCTAGCATAATAGCACGCAATGTCGGACCTGGTTCAGGAGGGTTCTCAAGGTTTGATTTGAAACTTTTCTTGTACACCAACTTAGCATTATATCTCATTTATGATAATTGTTGAAGTTATAGGCTTTTAACATTCTTAGTTGCTAAAGCAATTCTTAATATATCCCGGTTATCTGTTATTTCCTCTACTAAAAATGCTTTGACTCTTGCTGATTCAGATATTCTGTTTTCTACTATGCTTTCTTATATATTCTGCAGGTTGGTCTGCTTAAGAATTCACCCAACATTCCATCTTTTGCACCCATCAGAATCTCTTGTCTCATTTACTTCAATTGATGGGTCGACGCATGAAGTCTTTCCAGATGGTGGGGAGAAAAGCTTTGAAGGACGCCTTATTCCTAATGGTAATGGTCATTTTTATCCTTTTCCTTGAATAATAATCAATAATATCAGACGATTCATCCTATTGGAGACTACCATGACCAAACTAAAAAAGCAGTAGGTTTCTTGTTGTAGCACAAAATTGTTCTTTATAAAATTTTCATTATAATTTCATTTCAGGTGAATGGAGTCTCGTTGATAAATATCTTGGCTTGGCACTGGTTAATCGATTTAATGTTACCGAGATATTGAAGTGTCTTATTCACTGGGATTTTGGCACTGTCAACCTGGAGCTTTGGTCGGAGAGCAGACCTGTCTCAGAAAAATCTCCTATTCGGATTTCTCATCAGTACGAGGTTATCCGAATTCGTTAGGTAACTTAGTTGGTCGCCACAAGGTATACATAACAACGATGTATCTAAGTTTGTGTTATTGCTACTACAGATGAATGTATATAAAAACTATCTAAAGTCAAGTGTTATTTCGTTCTCCATTTTCACCGGTGTTTGGTTGGACTTTGATCATGAAATAAAATGGCGGGAGTTATGGAGGACGAATGATAATAGCATATATGAACTCAGAAAGCCTATAGAGTAGTCTTGTATATGTTCTTTCTGAAGCACTACTATTTTATTTATGAAGCTTTTTCATTGAATTCCTTACAAATTTACAAATCCATTTTTATAAGTAAAGATAAATAAATTATAGGCTCTAAACTGTATCGTGTTCTTTTCATCATTGTAGATGAAGATCAACACAAATTCTTGTCAAATTTTATATGTGCGACGCCATTGCTTTTGAAATGCGTCTCTCGGTTTTTCTTTGAGTTGAGTTTCCTCATCTTGTGACCTTCATCAAATGATTCACATGATTTCCGTTGACAGACAAATTTTCCACCGACATCCATGCTCAAACAACTCATTTGTCATATAACTCGCCTAGCACCCTTAATCCATCATACTTGTGTGGTCTATGTCGTGCTTAAACAGTTACTTCTTCATGTAACTCACATCATCTAGACAATTACTTTGTCATGTAGTTCCCAGTCCTTGCCTCTCATCTCTCACATAAAGCATATAACCAGTTCTTTGAATAAAGAATAAATTCCGAAAGAGCATACATCTCTTTATTATATGGGCAATCTCACACTGCTAAGCACTTAAAACTTGCAATTACTACTCCAAGAACCAAAATATGTGCGACCATCAAAGGGTATAAAATATAAGGTTAGCGTTAGACTTCACGGGAAAAACGCAGATAATAAATAAATTATAAAAGAGATGACTAGAATCAAACCCTCATTGTGATGATAGAGCTTCCCTTAGGTGGGATAGAACGACAAGGGTGCAATTTTCTTTGTAACTGATTGTGTTACACTGCTATATATCAGACAATGATAAATGCTATATGGTGGAAAAAGATGAGGAGAATGATATCACAAAGAGTATGTTATCACATGTTATTCCCTCATGTTAAGGGTTTGTAAAGAGTACTGAGGAGTAAACATTCTCGTGTTTATATTATGTTTTAAACGCTCGGATGATGCTTGCTTGATTAAGAACATATCATATGCTGTGTTTTTTTAATTGAAAATAAACAAAATTGTGGAGTTTCAGAAGACTTTGCCCAATAGGTTTACTTCAAATGACATTTTCTCAGGCAAACATCATCTTAAATCTGTGTCTTTTCCTGAAAAACACAACATACTTTATGTTTATCTGAACACTTTTACATCAATAGATTTTGAAATATTTTGCAATATTTCAAAATACACTTGGCAATTTACTACAATTTTGGTCCTGAAACCTAAAGAATCAAATAACTAGATTAAACTACCTACATCAATGAAACATGCAGAAGTCGAAAACAATAGGAACAAGCAGGAAAGTAGTAGCACCTAGCAACACAATGGTCAAAGAACGATCTCTTTGTGAACTACATCAAGTTCTTCCAAAGAGAAGATTCATCCACCTCAACAACAATGCAATAACTCTGATCTGATCCCATCAGCAGAGTATGTTTTTTCATCATTTTCCCTTCCCTTTGCCTATTTTACAAATATTAATCGGTAGAGCTACCCTTTTCCTTGATCGTAGCTCCTTGAGTTTCACCATTATTGTTTTTATTTACACAATTCTTAGAGTCAAGGAGGATATATAGAAAGAAATTCTGTAAATTCCTCAAAGCATATCCTCATATTAGTTCCACATTTTTGCTTTTCCAAGATATTGACTAGAAGATTTCAACTTCACCAGTTCATTCTGGCTCATTGATCTCCTTATAGGTGAAATCCAATTCTTCTCTTAAAATAAAATAGTAGCAGCAGCATATCTCTAATAGTAGTTATGCACAATAAAAGTAATAGGAGCTTTGGTCAAATAGAACAATATGTCAAAGGAATCATTAAGAAAAATTCATCATGGTGCTCTCAGAAATATCATAAAAGTATAATTCTAATGACTTCAAACAAATGAAGATTCCACCCTTTTTTTTTTACATTGGCATCATTAGACAAACCAATAAAACAACTAATACTACTAGTCACCAGTACTTTTATTCTTTTTTTTTTTTATAGCCAAAATGACTTCAGAATTTGAATCTTTAAACTTTGACTGTTCACCAACAAATTGGACTCTAGTGATAACCAATTGGAGCAGCAGCCTCTCTTAACTCTCTTCCTTGGTAATGGATATCCTGCAATTAATTTCATTACAATGCAATCAGTACTGTTGAATCCAATTCAACATAATCACAATATTTGAAAAGAAAATGCGAGCTATTACTATGATTTTGAATGTATAAAGACTTAATTCTTTTGAAAAATTGAGAGGATAAAGAGAGACGACTTACTGATGCAAAGTGGTTGACATCGCGATGATGTGCTTCATCAGCTCTGACAACCATAACAACATCCCTTAAAGTAGAGTTTGGGGGAAGCTGCCAATAGTCAATAGCAATGGCTGGAGCAGGAACATTTTCTATATTGCCTTTATCAAGCTCCTTAAGAAACTCAGTGTATGAGTGAATAGCTTCTTCCTCAAGGTAACCAACCATACGGTGTGCAAATTTGGGCGAGATCAAATAGCCTAAGAAATAAGCATTGAAGAAAACACCTTGGACAGTTATGACTAGAGCACGCTCATACCATCTCGGTTTTGCTACTTCCATGAAAGTCATTAGGTGCATCCTTTCATTCTCTGCTTCTTCTAGCAATGCTTTGATCCATCCACCACTGTGCTCAAATCGGCGCAAAGATTTGCAGTGAAGTAGCATTCCTCCCACCATGCCAGGAACAGCTGCTACTGTCTCAAGCATCATTGCTCGGCATCCATACCTTCTCTGTTTCAATTTCATACAACATGATTTAGCGCCGAGTGGACTCATATAAAAGTGTAAAATTCTCTAAGTGTAAAATAAACTTTGAACATAAATTTATAAGATAGTAAACAAATCAAGGGCAGAACACATTACAATCAAATTCAATTAAGCAACTCTCATATGAAATGATTTCTCATAGTTTAAGCAATTTTTTTATATTTTAAAATGAAAAGTCTTAAGATTAAGTGCTAATTAACATTGTCTATAGTTTGATCATCATGATCCCTATAAAAACACGTAACAAAAATCCATAATTTAATAAAGTCTTAAGAGATTGAAATTAAGGAGAACAGAAAAGTACCTGGAAAAAGATATCAGTTGGGAACCTAAGACTCTTAACAGTCCAATAAGCCATCTTGTCCAGAAAAGTTGTTGGTTTGTGATGTTTAGTCAGATCAATAGTAACATCTGCTTTGTATGTCTCCCATGGCTGCACATACAATTAAAATCCACAATATCATAATCATAATCCATGAAGCAGGACACAGGACACGACACCAACACATCAACAATGGTAAAAATTTGAAAAATAAAAATAAAAATAAAAATTAATCGAACGTAATCATATGTATCGGACACCGGACACACTTTTCATCAGAAGTGTCGGTGCTATAGTGATTTATAGTGATCACAGACACATACACTAACACATGACACGGCACCGACACATCCACAATGACAAAAATTTGAAAAAATAAATAAATTAATCAAACATGATCACTATGTGTCAGACACCTGACACACTTTCCATCAGAAGTGTCAGTGCTATAGTGATCACAGCCACAACCACATACAAGGACACAAGACACGACACTGACACACATCCACAATGGTAAAAATTTGAAAATAAATAAATTAATCAAACATAATCACATGTATCAATCACCAGACACGCCTTTCATCAGAAGTATCTGTGCTACAAAGATCATAATCATAGTTATATATACCCTTTTATTATTCTCAAAAATAAAAAACAATAAACATGTAAATGTAACATAATACATACCCTAAAACAATTCCACTTCCATTCAGTACCATCTTGTTTTGTGATCTTAGAAGGCTGAATACCCCAATAACTCATAATACCCTTTTCATCTTTGTTACCACCAGCACTACCTTGAGGAGAAGGAGGAGTCTTCTTGTCCTCCTTCTGATCTGACAGATTAGCAGCAAAAGTGCTTCCATTCCTAACAAGAGGAGTTGTTCCTCTAACCAAAGAACCCCATTTGTTAGGAACAGTTTCAGAAGCACCTAACAAACCCTTCTTAGCCAAAAACATTGCAGTGTTCATAGTACCACCTTGTTGTCTCATCATCATCATGGATTGAAAAGATGAACCCAGAAAGAAAGAAAGTGTGAAACTTCTTGTTGAGCAAGAAAATTGGAGAGAGAATGGTTTTGGTTTTGTTGTAGTAGTTGTCTTGTGCAGAACGAAAGGGTTTAAGGAGGGTCTATTTATATTTATAATTTTTTTATTTTTTATATAATATTATTTTATGATTCTATATTTTTTTGGTAGATATTTTATGATTCTATTAACGTTATGATTTACGTCTCTTGGTTGGCATCTTAAGCTGTCCATATTAAATTACCGTTCAATTTTTTATTATTTTTTTATAATTTTGCTTTTTATAAATATATCTTTATATCTCTACCAAAAAATTATATTAAATAAATCAATATTTATATTGAATTTAATAATATTATTTTACTGAGATTGACTAAATAAATTTAATATTCATGCATCTCTTATTTAATATGTCTTTAACGCACATTCTTACACCCCAATATTATTCGACTTAACCCGTGTAAACAGTGGGTGGTCGGATAATAGATAGTTCAACAAATTTTAAAAAAAGCTCTGTATTTTAAAATTTTAAATTAAATATAACTAAATCCTATAAAACAACTTGTAAAAAATTCTTTATACTGATTTTCAATTTCAATTAATTATATAAAAAAAAAATTAATTAAGTCATATCTTTAATTGATATGAGATCTGTTGTTTTTTTTTTTGTTTTCTTTTTAATATATTCTCTCACGCTTAGCACAATTGTGGGATTTTTATATTTTGGAGAAAATTTAGGTCAAGTACCATATATCTTTTTGGTCTTGTTCTCCTTATATTTAAGGTTTCAACGAATATAAATTTTACCAAATCTAACTCTTGTTAATTTATGTCAATTAAATATTGGGACAACTAGAGGATTAAGATAAAAATATAACAAATGAAAATCAAAATTGTATACTATCTCTTGATATATATTTATTTACTTAACTTTTTTTATATTTTTTAAACAACTTACCTTTTTTTTTTAATTTAATTTCAGGCAATTATTGAATTTTAAATTTACAAATGGTAGTGTGTACGATATTTGAATAGCCTTATATGTCGTACCGATGAGGATATTTGCTAGTAGTACTTCATAACAGCCATAATTGATGATTAATTAATTGCTTTTTTGACTCAAATAATTACTACAAGTATGAAAATACAATATGCTATTTATTATTATTACTTGGAGAGCAAGTTCGTTGGATTTTCGTGTTGAACAAGTCAAGACAACAAGACCCTCTATGGTCCACATTCACAGGATGCTTCAGAAAAGAGAATAATCGAAACTTCTAAACCGACTTAAGAAAGAATATGGTGGAGATTATAAATACGTAGTACACTTATTCTTTTTTTCATGAAAAAATTCGTAGTACGCTTTCTTTTTTATGGAAAATACATAGTACACTTTTGTTTTCTTTGACCAAAAATATGTCTTACAAGATTTGGTAGGGAAAAATACAGTTTAATTCCCACATCGTAATCGGGTGGAGATTGAAACCAACCAACTGACCCTCAAACTAGATTAGACTCTATAGGTAATCTGACACTAACAGATCTCCAAGCAAAAGTGGAAACCTACGACAGTATTCCAAATATGATTGTAGAGAGCAAACGTCTCAAACAAACGAGTAAGAAGGTGATAAGCACAATTAATGTTGTTAATATCTTCCCACCAAGTAGAAGCTCTCCCTAATTCCATATTTAGCTGTCAATATACCTTAAACGACAAACCTTTAGGTTCCTGCAACAACCTCCAACACCACTTACCAAGAAGAGAGATATTAAACTCTTGCACTCTACGAAGCCCCCGGACCTCTTTGCTAGTTATAAAAATAATTTTTTTTCATTTAATCCAATTAATTTTTCTAGATTCTTCACTTTCACCCCACACAAAAGTTTTAAAAATAGATTCAATTAAAGAAATGATACATGTTGAATCATTGAAGTAAGAAAGGAAGTAAATCGGAATTTGAGGACAAAAAATAGATGTGAGTAAAACCATCCATATATATAAGTGACAACTTCTCCACAGAGACAATTTTCAACGCATTTTATCAACCAAAGCAGACCAATAAGAATGTCGTTTTGCATTACCACCAATCAGAAGACACAGATAAAGGAAAGAAATATGATTCAATTTACAATTGAGCACGGATGCTGTATCTATCATCCATGATTGAGCTATATTAACACCAATCAACAAACTTATATGAAAATTCACCAAAACTTCAAGATCTATCTTTTTACCATTAGACATTTTGAAATTATAGTGCATCATCCTCTCACTATAAATTTCTTATATAAGAGATAGCCTAACTTTATTAATAATTATATAAAAAAAAGCTTTATTTATAAAAAAAAAAAAAAAAACTTCGATGTTCTACCATCCACAAACCTAAACTGTGAAGATACATGGAGGACATACAAAAGTCTAAGGATGGATTAACAAAATATTTTTTATAAAGTTATATATGTGTATATTTTTGTTACCTTCTTTTAGGACCGAATAACAATTAACTTATTTCATTCATAATTGCAGTTTTAATATAAAATGACACGTGATTTTGAATTTGAAAACTAGCATATAAGAATGATCTCTTGCTAAAAGTTATCTTAAAATTTGGTAATGAACTAAAAAAATCGTACACATGTTTAAAATAACTCCAAAATTAGAATTGATAGTAAGTTTGCTATATAGATGTACGTGAGCTTACTCATATTTACCGAGAGGCGAATAAATGCACGGATATTTTAACAAATATGGGTTCTAACTTGGCAGCGGATATGATAATTTATGAGAAACCTCCTTTAAAAGCGAGATAAGTTGTGTTTGATGATTTTAGGAGTGTTTCCTTACCCCGTGTGGTTTTGATGTAATACTTCTCTTTTTTTGGGCTTTAACCCCTTTGTAATCCAAAAAAAAAAAAAAAAACTCATAAAACCAAGGCGGATGTAGTGATCCTTGGTTCCAAGATGTATTTGTTGTTACAAATTCGCTATGTTTACTCCCTCCGTCCCATATTATAAGGGAAAAATGACCCTTTTTTTGTCCCAAATTATAAGGAAAAAACAACTTTCAAAAATGTTTTTTACTTATTCTTATAAAATTAATGCAAATTGCATTTAATTTTTTCTCTCTCTCATTTTCTCAGTAAACAACAACCAATCAAATTTGTTTTTACATCTTCCCATGCAACTTATTTCAAGAAAAACCCACAAAACCATATTTCAAATTCTCAAGTTTTGGTTTTCTTAATAAGTGTGTTTTTTATTTTTTCCCCTTATAATATGGGACAGAGGGAGTATTTCTCAAGCACATCTCGAAATTATAAAACAATTTAAAAAAATTAGATAACCAATTAGGTGTTACTCCCTCCGTTCCAAATTATACGTCACTTTGAAAAAAAAATTGTACTAAATTATATGTCACTTTACATTACCAATGAAGCATTTAATGCAATTTTTCCTATTATACCCTTAACTATTTATTACTCTCTCTTCTTTCAATTCTTCAATTTATTTTTTCAATACTATAAATGAAGGACAATTTTGTAAATCAACTCATAATTTTGTAAAAATGTCAAAGTGACATATAATTTGAAACGGATGGAGTATCACTTTCTCATCTCAATCTCAAAAACTGTTTTTTAAAACTATGTTACCTTTTCTTGGTTTTTTATTTTTTTTCGATCTGAAAAATGTTATCTTCTTCTTGTTCTC
This sequence comes from Trifolium subterraneum, assembly GCA_951799995.1. Classification (NCBI taxonomy): domain Eukaryota; kingdom Viridiplantae; phylum Streptophyta; class Magnoliopsida; order Fabales; family Fabaceae; genus Trifolium; species Trifolium subterraneum. Next base: position 9,860,177 of record OX637467.1, read on the forward strand.
ATAGAACAAAACACACAAAAACATATTTATCTAAAGTACTTGGGAAAATATATGCTTTTATAAAGAGCTAAGTTCAATATAGGATTATGCAAAGCAAAATAAACATAGTCTTGCAAGTTCTAAATTTATTGACTAACAAATTCAATGCTACGGTTAACTTTATGCGGCTGTAGTTTTTCTGTGGTTAAATAAAAGTTTTTTTTTTGTTGAAAAACTCGGGTATCCGGCCAAGGAACCCCTCGCCGAATAGAGGTCCAATCCCCCCGTCTATTTAGTAGAGCAAGGCTCGGTTTAGATCTCATATATTCTCGTCCCATTCTCTTCACTGTACATTGTACGTCCTTTCTTGACTCTTTCGGTACAATTGTTCTGATGAAAAAAGAGAACATGTAATTAGGTCATGGGCCAATTAGAACCACACATGCAACATTAATTTTAAGTGAAATATATAAGGATAGAGTAACAATAAAAAAATATCTACATATTTTAGATAAATTTTTTAAGTAATAATGCAACAATTGCACTAGCATGGGAACAACACTAGACAAAGAAAGTGTTATTAATTTGAGAAAATTGATTAAAATCAAATTTAACCACCACATGTGTCAGTGTTGTTTTGATGTCACACCAATACAATGTATATTAATAGCTCACTTCATCTCAAAAACGTTAATTCCTTGAAAGAACAACATAAGATTGTCTTAAACACAAAAAATATGATTTAGTGTTGGACATGCCTCCTTGTAACCAACCAAGTCTCTAACAGATATGTGTTGTTAAGTCAGTATTTATCCGATTCATTTCAATCTTCACTCCAAATTTATGTGAAACTGAAATCTCTTTCTTTTCTCTCTACTTTGCTTCATCTAAATATTTTTTTCCTTCTTAGTACTAATAGTGTGGGAATATTCAACATTTTGGACCTTATGAACGGAATCCACCATGTAGATTCCTTCTATTATTTATTATTTTTATTATCAGATTCCTTTTATCATTACAATAACAATATTAATTAATTAATTAATATTTTTAATATTTAGGTAGCTTCTTAGTTTGACTTACTCTACCCAATAGAGATAAGCCTCTTAATTTCCACTATATGATTTCTAAAAACAATGATTGATCACTTAGGAAAATAAGCTGTTGCATATGTAATAAATTAATATCAAATAATAACTAAATCAAACAGTTCCTTGTTTCATGGCTTCTTCATCACAGTGTCCACCCTTTGAATTTTCTAGCAAATACTATCATGTGTCTGAAAATGGAGGTGGATGTGTAAGACAAACAAGTTTCTTTGAAGGCAAACATGTCCTTAATCAAGGAGTTGGATATTCTGTCATTCTTGGTTTTGGTGCTTTCTTTGCTCTCTTCACTTCTTTCTTGGTTAGTACTAATAATCCTTATATCATATATTATATGTTTTTCCCATAGTATTGGAAATAGGTTATGAGTTAGTTGGATACTAATTGGTTAGCCTATATAAAGACATGATGTAATCATTTTCAATAACTTTTACCATTTTTTATTATTTTAGACTCATCATTGGTTTGTGGCATAGTATCTGTTTGGATTGACTTATTTGAATTTATCTACTATCATAACATATGCGAGCTATGAAGCACGGACACGAATACTGACACTGGACACGACAAGAAGACTGACACGTGTCATAAGTGTCGTGTCAGTGTTGGACACCGACGCATGTTCATAAGTTGTTCTCAGCTCATAAGCACTTATACGACAATCGCTTATACTGTAATCACTTAATTAAACTGTTTATTGAAACGGGACCTTAGCCACACATAAAGCACACCGTCCCTCCTCAAAAATTTGTTGTGTAGGGGATCAAACCTTTGTCATGTGTTACCAACTGAGCCATATTCATTGACTTCCATGTTGAATCTGTTTGATGCAAACATTCTTGTGGAACAGGTATGGCTGGAGAAGAGGTATGTCGGGTCTCGTCACACCTCTGAATGGTTCAATACAGCAGGAAGAAATGTTAAGACAGGACTCATTGCTAGTGTCATTGTGTCTCAGGTGATAGATTCAATACCCTCTTCTTATACTACACATTTATAATATTCTCTTATCTTAACATTGAATTTGTGCTGCAGTGGACTTGGGCTGCTACGATCCTACAAAGCTCTAATGTTGCTTGGGAGTATGGGGTTAGTGGACCTTTCTGGTATGCTAGTGGAGCTACCATCCAGGTATGGAGTTTATATTATCAATTTAATTCATATACACCGTCCGTGTAATAATTTTTTACACTATCAGTTAATCATAACCATCAATTCATAAAAAATGTTTTGACTTTTGACTTTAACAATAACTATTAACTACTTCTAAAGTCACATATATGGTCGATTGTGATTTATTGACAGTGTAAAACTTTTAACACCGACAATGTATCATAATTATATTCCTATGAAAAATGTAAAGATGTTTTTAAATTTCAATATATTGAAATTTGGAAAATGAAAAGTGAAATAAGGCTGAGATTTTACAATGATCAGGTAATGTTGTTTGGAGTTATGGCTATAGAGATTAAAAGAAAGGCTCCTTATGCTCATACTGTGTGTGAAATCGTCAAAGCCCGGTATGTTACTTCGTTTACACAGACGTGTAATCATATTTCATTATTATGTCATAGTTCAGACAAGTGTTAAGTAATATTATGATGTTGTAAGATGAGGAAATACGATTAACATGTTACATTTTTTTGGTCGTTCTAATAATGTGGTAACAATGTTTGTTTATCTCAGTTGGGGAACTTCAGCACACATTGTATTCCTTTTCTTCTGCTTCATGACAAATATAATTGTAACGGCTATGTTACTTCTCGGTGGTTCTGCGGTTGTGAATGCATTAACTGGAGTCAACATTTATGCTGCTAGTTTTCTAATACCACTTGGAGTAATTGTATATACACTAGCAGGTGGATTAAAGGCCACATTCTTAGCAAGCTATATACATTCTGTCATAGGTAGAGTTAAACTGTGTATTAACATTTTGCTTCATTCATGTATATCTTAGTGTTAAACTGTGTATTTCTTTGTTTTGAATTTTCAGTGCACGTCGTTTTGGTCATTTTTGTCTACCTTGTCTATACTTCTAGCAGCGAACTTGGTAGTCCGAGTGTCGTTTACAATCGCTTGCTCGAGGTTGCAAGCAAATCAAGAATATGTCAAGACCCTATATCACACCATGGACAATCTTGTGGTCCTGTCAGTGGAAATCATAAAGGCTCTTACCTAACAATGCTTAGTTCAGGTGGCTTAGTTTTTGGAATTATCAACATCGTTGGCAACTTTGGCACAGTGTTTGTTGACAATGTAAGCATGACTTTACAATTTGTTGTTTTCAGTTAGTGAACATCAACGATAGTTAACAGTAAATCACAGTAACGCATTAGATATATATCGATGTCGTGTATACTTTTATATAACTAAATTAACATGATCAAATACAAAGTATGATTAAAGGGATAACATGATGAAAGGTTTACATAGAAAATCATGTCTTCTATTATATAATATCTATGTTGTCACTATTGATTTTTAAATGAGAAATGTTTAGGGATATTGGGTGAGTGCTATTGCAGCAAGGCCTTCATCAACTCATAAGGGATACTTGTTGGGAGGTTTGGTATGGTTTGCAGTGCCATTTTCTTTGGCTACATCACTTGGTTTGGGAGCACTAGCCCTCGATTTACCTCTAAATGAAAGTGAGGCGGGTCGTGGACTAGTTCCTCCAGCTACTGCTGTAGCTTTGATGGGGAAAGGTGGATCAATTCTTCTTCTTACCATGCTTTTTATGTAAGTTACAATCTTCTTCCTTTTGGAAATACTTTTGCCTACACAATATCGGAATAGCACAAGGATTATTGATAGAGTGAATCGTCAATTTAGTCTATGAAATTATAGGTTCGAGTAATTTAGTTTTTAAAATTAATGAAATTTCAAATCGACCCCTAAAATTGAAAATTTCCGATCATATTAGTCTAGAACAATTTCCGATCCAAAAGGACTAATGTGATTTAGAACTTTCGATTTATCAAACATGGTTATTTTTTTCCTGATGATTTTAATATATATACTTATTATCAGGGCAGTGACTTCTGCTGGTTCATCAGAGCTGATTGCTGTGTCCTCATTATGCACATATGACATCTACAGAACTTACATAAACCCTAATGCAAGTGGAAAGAAAATCCTTAAAGTATCAAGAATGGTTGTCCTAGGTTTTGGATGTTTCATGGGATTGTTAGCAGTTATACTAAACAAAGCAGGAGTTTCTTTAGGATGGATGTACCTTGCAATGGGAGTGTTGATTGGTTCAGCAGTTATTCCTATTGCTTTCATGCTTCTATGGAGAAAAGCAAATGCAATCGGAGCCATTCTCGGAACGGTATTTGGTTGTGTTCTTGGAATAATCACATGGTTATCTGTTACAAAGATAGAGTATGGAAAAATAAACCTTGATACAAGTGGAAGAAATGCACCAATGCTTGCTGGAAATCTTGTTTCGATATTAACCGGAGGAATTGTTCATGCTGTTTGTAGTATGTTATGGCCTCAGAACTATGATTGGAGTAGCACTAAGCAAATCACTGTGGTTGAAAAGGAAAAGACTGATTTGCCAGTGGAAGAGTTTAAAGAAGAGAAGTTAATAAGTGCTAAAGTATGGATAGTGAAATGGGGTATTGGTTTCACTGTTTTGATAGTTATACTATGGCCTATTCTTTCTCTCCCTGCAGGTAACTTTTAGTTGCATTGACATACATATATATATTAACATGATTTTCTAACAACAATGACAATCACGTTTGGCAAAGAGAGAGGCTACTAAGGTCATCGCTTTAGGCCTTTTAAGTTTTACGTTTGTTACAAATAGGTCCTTTAAGTTTTACGTTTGTAACAGATTGTTCCTTAAAAAATAGGACCTAGATGTTACAAATTACAAACTTAAAGGACTTACTCATTACTTTAAAAACTTAAATGACCTATCTGTTACAAACGTAAAACTTAAAGAACTTATTTGTAACTTAAAAAATTTAAAAGACCTATTTGTTACAAACGTAAAACTTAAAAGGACCTATGGATGATTTTGCCTAAAAATAGCTCATACATGAGCACTTGTGTGATAAGTTCTTATGCTATAATTTCAATGTGACAACTTGCAAATTCACACAAGTTTGTTTGTTCATCACCACAGGAGAGTTCAGCAAAGGTTACTTCTATTTTTGGGCAGTGATTGCTATAGGATGGGGTACAATAGGTTCTGCTGTGATAATTGCATTACCAATAATAGAGAGTTGGGATACAATCCAAACTGTTATTCTAGGAATGTTTACAAATGACAGACTCATGGAAAAGGTGGAAGAGTTAAATTTCAAGTTGCATACAATCATACATGCAATTCCAGAAGCAGAGAGACTTTACTTGCTAGAGAAGGAAAAGGCCAAAAAATCAGAAGCATCAGAACAACAATCTTTTTCACTTCCTATGTAAGATTTTAAGGACTTAAGTGTATCAAATTCATCAAAATGTCTATACTTTGAAATCCTCTTCCTCTTCCAATTGTATACTTTGAACAATCATACTTTATAAGATAAGGTATTCTTTAAGTATTTTAACACTAAAAAACTTCACAAACCAATATAACCATTGTAATAAACTCCTTTAAAATAACCAATACATCTATATTTTGATTAAAATTATGTTTGATATGGTAGAATCAAATCTATGTATCCAAAGTGTCTTCGAACTACAAAACATCTATTGCTATATTACAACAAAAATGTTTCATGGACACCCATTCCGCAACACAAGTTAATTACGTGCAAAAATGTGGTTAACTGTTTAATAAATGGTTAATCCAATTTATGTTAAAAATTGTGGTTAATACATGTAGTTGAATTAACCACAATTTTGGCCGTAAATTGAATTAATCATCTACTCTGCTAAATTAACCATATTTTTTTAAGCGTGATTAACCAGGTGTCACGTGTTACGCAACTGTACAAAAAGTGGGTGTCCATGTATTGTTACTACTATTACAAATAGAGAAATGCAATATTCAAGTACAAGGAAATTTGAATTTTTAAACCTGGCTCCTATTTTAAAGAGGAGCAAAATGCCTCATGAAAAATAAACATACATGAGCAAAATGAATGTTCTATATTAGTTGCCCTGTGGTATAATTACAAAAGACCTCCAGCTTGTTAATATTTCTCCTTTACAGCACAAGGGGAGACGCAAGCACCTTATCCAACGGCCAACGTTGTATTAGAAGGTATAGATCCTCGATAATGCATTCATGTAAATCACACGAAGTGCATTGCGGAAAACATAGTTCAGCATCGTTGAACTGAAAGTAACCATTCCTCATGCGTGGTTTATTTATGAATATCTATCGAACAACATCTTTTCTAGAATGCACGTTATTTGCTGCCTTGTCTTTCATGGCTTCTTTCTCTAATTTCTTTTTCTCAGCATCTGCTAGCCTTTCGTTCTCCTCCCTTGACTTGTTGAAGGTCTTTACAAAGACAACAAGTATTTGTGTCACTGCAACAAATAAGCAGAGGTTTAAATTCATAAAAATCTAGACAGAATTGGGAAAAATAAAATAAAAAAGCGATTTATGTGTGATACGCCAATAAAAGCATTATGCTACTATTTGCTTTGTGATTTACATCACCAAGGTGCACAAATCAGGTCCTGCCATAACTCTAAGAATCATTATAGAGTTTAAAGTGATAAGGAGAACAATATAACCGAGAAAATAGAAAGGAAATCCAGAGACCTTAAACCCAAATCTAAAAGCAAGGGTCTTTGTAAATAGTCTTAAAACCAAATAAGAGTTAAAACAAAAAGCTGGCAAGACTCAGTCGTGGAGAAAACAACAGACCTTGTTCAAAGGGGCACCTAGCTGGATCCTCCCCAAAGTATTGGGACAAAGAATCGGCATTTCTTCCCTGGAAGAGAAAATTAAACCAAAAACGATGAATAAGATTCAATTGGTTGGAAGAGTAAGTTATTAGCATAGGCCTGTCTGTATATATGTATATGTGTATGTGTATAGTGCATTAAAATCTTGTCTGAGTAGGCAATCTTTCACCATCCTAGAACAACACCCTGAAAAAAGGAAGGAGAAAGGATAAACTGTAACAGGACTCACCACATCGGCATACAATGATATAAGTGACCTCACATCAGCTTCAGCAAAATCAAGAAAATTCTTCAACACCTGAACAAGAGAAACATTACTCAGAAATTCATGAGCACGTGCAATCAGGTTCTTTTAATAATCAAATCAAGGATTTCCTCGTCAGGCCATAAAACATGTTATATAAAAACAAAATTAGCTTGACACATTATCATTGGAAATTGTGCTCAATAAGTCAAACCTTTTTCCCAAAGAAAAGTACTCACTCCGTAACACTAAATAAGCAAAAGTCACCTTTCTAGGTTCATTGTATAATTAATTATGCAATGAACCTAAAAAGGTGATTTTTGCTTATAGTGTTACGGAGGGAGTATCTTTAGTTAAGAGCAATATATCGTGTTTCAGATAAAGCTACCATTTGTATTCATTACCTTGCGAAATCCTGAAGATATAGCACCATCATTTTCAGAAGCAGTTAGTTCTTGCTCAACTTTCTCCAAACCTTTATGCACAGCTTGCATTTCTTCAGCTAATGCTTTTAGTTGGATCTAGATATTGGAGAGGGGAACATATCAATAAACAATGAAATTATCAAGAAAGTGAATACAAAGCATTAGTGTAAAAGAGATTACCTTAGAAGCAGCTTCTAAATGCACAAGATCCTTGTCAAAATCTATCAATTCTGGCATTTTCTCAGCAAGAAGCTAGCAAGACAATAATAAAGTTCTTAGAATTAGAGAGAAAATTTGTTAAGATATTAGCAACAAAAGCAACATACATCAATGGCAATCAAAAGGAAAAATGGATAAAATAAAATTCTATATTAAAGAAAAAAGGAAATATAAAAATTCAAAATTTGGATATCATAAAGTTAAACATAAGGAAATTATATAACAAAACTATTAATAGTGCTAGTAAATAGTAATACATTAGTCTCCCGACCATGTCTACAGCTAGCCTCTGATAAAAGCACCGATACATGATAGCAAAACTAAGCAACTAGCTCCATTCCCAAAAAACACAAACAAATCAAACACCACTTCAGTATTCTATAAACTCTAATACTCGGCCTCGAATAATGCCCAGAAAAAGTACATAATAGCCTCATTATCAGAAGTTACAGCGACAACTTTTTTCAGAAAGAAAATGGAAATTCTTGTCTTTCACATAATCATATATGTGGACTTACATTGGGATAGTCCACACACACGACTACCTAAAAGATGAAATAGTACTATGCAAAATATAATTTGAAGATTTTGACAGATATACCTTACACAAATAGTGCATTAAAGTCATTTTATTATTTCTTGCACGGGTATCAGATAATTTGAGAAGGCTGTCCAATTTGAATCCTACTGCTGATCCTGCAATGAGCAACATAGAAAATGTTAGTTTAACAGCATAAGAGAACTTTTCTTATTTTGCCAAATAATTGAGATGAATCTGGAAACTAAACACCCATCTCAAATTTAAATATATTTAAGTAGGATAAGAGTTCATAAAGATACCTCGTGCTGTTCCCTGATTCAAAGCGTTGCCTAACGTAAGAATAGTTTGCATTATTTGACGCAATTTTACCGATTCTTTGACCTGTAAGTATGAGTATCATTAATATAACGATGCAGCCCAATAATGGTACATGTTTGTCAATGTCAAAAGCCATTAAATAGTACCTCTCTGGTTGCATCATTGATTGTATTCAAATTTATCCTTAAATCGCTCACCTGGAGAAACAAGAAAAACAAGTCTTTAAGCATATGTCTTAGTAACAGCAGTAGCACGCAAAACTAAACACAGTTAACGAGAACCTAGATACCATACCTGAGCAGAAAAGGTGATTTTAAAAGCAAACACTCTTAACTTGGCTTCTACTCGTGGAACTTTCATCAGCTCCATAAAAAACTGATTTAAGATAAAAAATTGTTAGAATAGACATACAGAATTTGCAAGGATTCTTTGACAAAAGGGTATCAAGGAGAGAACCTGCTCACACTTCCCAAGCATATCCTTGTTCCCAGCATAGTTCTGAAAATATAAAGATTTTTAGCCAGGGAATATAAAAAGACGATTTCCTTCTTCCCCATTAAAAAACACAGCTACTTCTAAAAATTTTAGTGTCTTTTTATATTAATATTCATCTTCTTTTCCTTCCAAGAGAGTTTTTGTCCTTTCAAATTTTTAAATTGAAACAATGTCACAGATTGCCGTTCATGTAATATTTTATAGGCTATTGCACGAGAGAGGAGAGGAGAACACACCTTTAGTATCTCCATCTCTTCCTTTGTGGGACAGAACTTGATGAGATTCTCAACTTGATCAATATCCAGAACACCAGAATCCAATGCCAAAACTGCACTCTGGAACAAAAAACAACCCACAAAAATGAAAATTAGAGGAAATTGTGAACAAATAAAGCCAAACTAATGCCAAATAGATTTTGCATGAAATCTCTACTTAGTAACTCTTTCAAATCCATGTAGCAAGACTCGTGATATTAACGTACTAGAGGGAACAGTGTTGTCCACTACGGATCACGTAATGTAGCTGCTTGTTCAAATTCTGATACAATACAGTGCTACAGTGCCGCTATAGTCTCTATTTGACAACATTTTGTACGAAATAGCATATCACAAAACAATAACGATTTGTTCAAATTATACTACGCTATAACCATTACTTACTTGACAACACTGATATTAATGTACTTCATCTTCGTTTGTTCTACATGTCCTTATACCTCAGAGTATTTTCCGCCTACTATTTTTTCTCCTTTTTTGTGATAAAAATAATCAATTGAAGGAAAAAGAAAATCGTAACAAGGAATATGAGAAATTCTCCTATGAAATTCCAACCACGTTGGGCATCCTTTTAGAGGATTGAGTTGAAAATTAACTCTACAAAATTGTCCATAAATAACATCAATATCAGCAACACTAATGGATACATGGATAAATGAGCACTATAGGACTCACATGCATATATGTTTGGAGACTCAAAGGTTAAGGAAACATCTAACACAAACACAGTATTGGCGATATGACACCACAGAGAAAAACATCTCACACATGAATGGAAGAGATGATTTCACCCAGTAAACTGACAAGTTCCAAACTAAACTGAACGCAAGGATAGGGAAACTTACAAGCATGTCTGGCAAAGGAATTTTGATTTTAGAGAGCATTATTTCACAATTATATGCTCTACGCAAGTCAACCTGGCAGTGGAAAAAAATGAAAACTATCAATCAGATACTATAAATCAGACAGAAATTGTTTTCACAAAAAAGGAAGAATTAACGTATCTTAATTTAATTAGGTTTGGAGAGCACATAATAATATTATGGTACCATATTCTAATACCCAAGCAATTTACAATATGGAATATTTGTTTCAACTGAAAATTGCATATCAATTCAATATAAAACATATTAGTAATCAAATTTTCTGTACTCAGTCCCTTTCTTAAAGGCATTCAATTAGCAAGACCAGACAAAAATCTCAGGATCTTTGGATACTACAGTTTTGATGCTTAATATCTAGTCATTTCCATTTTAATTGAGTGGTCCCATATTACCAGTACATAAGATTATAATTATAATCACACGTATTGCATATAAACTCTAAGCAAAAGGTAGTAAAATAATTTATCAATAAGGAGTAGCTTACCAATTGTACTTTCTCAGGTTTGTTAATATTAGAACCACGCCGAACTCCACCTCTAGTACTATTTCCATCAGAAATAGATGCTGCTGAAAACAGGGTCTCAAGTTCCGATATGTCTATTTCAGGGGCCCTAACAAAAACTTTCACTATCAGAAATGCTAAAAGGAAATAACATCCCATCCCCCCCAACCCAAGTCCTATCCAATGAATGGTTGGGGGATATATTGTACATGACTACATTAAACAGTAAATCCCACAAAATTTTCAAAAAAAACATATATTTAATGATAATGCCCTGTTATTATGAAAAACTCCTAGGAAAATTAATTCTGATGATGTCAATATGAAATCAGTACCTTGAACCACTGCCTTGTTTCTGTGAATCAGCCCATAGACTCCCTTGTGCTGCTCGAGAAACTTTCACCCAATGTAGGGGCTTTAACAAAGTTTTCTTAGCAGCAATAGCACCAGTACCACGACCTCTTCCCACATTTGTTGTTGCTAAAGAAGTTTTGCCTAGTGGTGGAGGCACACTAGAGGCCTTGCCTGCAGTAAGTGGAGGTGCCGGCACCGAACCACGGCCAGGTGGTGGTGGAGGGGGAGCATTTGGAGGCTTGGGTGCTGGTGGAGCTGAACCCGTCCGTCCACCTGGAGGAGGTGGAGGTGGTGGGGCTGAACCTGCTCGAACTGAACCTGGTGGTGGTGGTGGTGGCGGTGGACCTGAACCTGTTCGTGCACCTGGAGGAGGTGGTGGAGGTGGTGGAGCCAAAACTGTTCGTGCACCTGGAGGAGGTGGTGGAGGTGGTGGAGCTGAACTTGTTCGTGAAGGACCTGGAGGAGGTGGTGGAGGTGGTGGGGCCGATCCTATTCGTGGAGGGCCTGGAGGTGGTGGTGGAGGTGGTGGGGATGATCTTATTTGTGTAGAACCTGGAGGGGGCGGTGGAGGTGGTGGAACTGATCCTGTTCGTGTAGATCCTGGAGGTGGTGGGGGTGGAGGTGGTGGGGCAGAACCTGTTTGTACTGAACCTGGAGGAGGTGGAGGAGGTGGTGGAGGTGGAGGAGCTGAACCTGTTCGTATGGGAGCTGGAGGAGGTGGTGGAGGTGGCGGGGCGGAACCTGTTCGTACCGGAACTGGAGGAGGAGGTGGAGGTGGTGGGGCTGACCGGGTAACACCTGGAAGAGGTGGAGGTGGAGGGGGCAGGGATGAACCTATTTGTACAGTACCTGGAAGAGGCGGTGGTGGTGGGATTGAACTTGTTCGTACCGGACCAGGAGGAGGGGGAGGTGGAGGTGGTGGGGTTGAACCTGTTCGAGCAAATCCTGGAGGAGGTGGTGGAGGTGGAGGTAATGGGACTGAACTTGTATGTACAGGTCCTGAAGGAGGAGGTGATGGCAATGTGGAATCACTGCTAGCATTGCTGGCCATGAAAGGGGGAGGGGGTGGAGGTGGAGGTAGACCAGGAGCATTTTTAGTCAATAACTGATCAGGCATTTGTGAAGTGAGATTTACACAATTTCCACCATTGTTTTCCAATGCTTTTAGATCCAAATCAGGGTTGTCAGATGTCAATAATTTTGAAGGATCGGCAAAAGAATTGGGAGTAACATCAGAGGCCTCATCTGAACTATCAGCAACACTTGATTCATTATTTTCTTCTTCAGAGTCAGCTGGTGACGAAAACCAACTTCCTTTACCTTGCAACCTCGAAAACTCTTTGGCATCATTTAAGACACTAAGCTGTCTAAGCAGCCACACTGCTGCAGCATCACCGCTATCAACCCAATCCACTCCACTAAAAAGTTCTTGAACTCTTGAAAATGCTTCAATGGGTAATCCACCTTTCTCCTCGCCATTCAAAATAGCTGTCTCTGTCGGAGCTCTCTGAGGACTTATGTTTTCAACCTCCCCAAATAAAACCTAAATGTAGAAGTTTAAAACAATTAGAACAAATACCAACCTTCCTAGAGCAAAAACACAACCATCGCAACTGGTTAACAGTTATAATTTTGGATTTAATTCATATGCACTAACGGTGTAAATATTTTTAACACTGTCAGTCAGTCAATTGTAACTTTCATTATATCTAACTTAAAAGTCATACAAATGATGGTTTATGATTGATTGACGGTGTAAATCGTTTTACTCTGACAGTGCATCAAAATTATTCTCTATAACTTTCTATACAAAACTAAAACATGCACTCACCTCAGCCCGAAAGCTTTTCGGATACCGTTCCTTCGAATCCCAAAGAATGTCCAAGTTTTCAGTGTTCAGCATCAATATGTTGGATCGAATAAACGCTGTATTGAACATCACACGAAACATCATCACTTCCCTTTCCGGATCCAAATCCAAATGGACACACTCCAAAACCACATCTCCTTGCACTAAACATTGAATATCAATCTTAATCACATCACAGTCTACCTGAGATTCAAAAAAAAGACAACATCAACTATATAAAAAGCAACAAAATTAACACAACACAATAAACAAACTCAATGGTGACGCAGTTCCTTACCTACTGTGCTACACTAAATATGCAAAACAACTATCAAAAACTAGATCAAGATATGCATTGTAAAACTGCTTTATTGTATATCTAAATCAAAATAACTGTTTTTTGTGTCTACTAAAGTGCGAACAGTAGGTAAATGAACTGCGTCTAAGTTTTATCCTAAACTTAATCAGTAATAAAACACAAAAAATCCACGAACCTGGCGATAATGCCTCAAATGCTTCTTCTTGTGCATGTTATAAATCATCTGAGTAGAAAGTCCTCCTCTACTAAGCAAATTCCTCCCGAAAATCCTAAACATTGGCCTACATCCATTAGAGGAATCAAAACTAGGAATCCCCCTAAGAATAACACAATCCAAAGACAAAGCCCTCTCCGGTGGAGGCCACTCAGGAGCAATATTCCTCCTCGCAACATATTGAATATAACGAAGCTGCGAAGGCAAAGGATTCAAAGGCGATAACAACTGCAACAAACCCTTAGGTGCTTCTCTATGAACCATATCAAGTGTCCTACGTTCACCACTATGAACCCTTCTAAAAATCAACAAACTAGCCAACAAAAAAGCCAAAAGTGGCCAACCACCTCTTTCACAATGAAACAAAATCACATTTTGATGATTACCAAGTAAAAGCCAACTCTCACAAACACGAAGAAAATGCTGAACAAGAGAAAGTGGTAAAAGAGGACAACCCTCATATTGTTTTGGATAATCCATAACAATAACATCATAATCACACATTATCTCAGCAAAATCACTACGTTTCTCTCCCTCACGAAAATTGAAAGCTAAAAACGAAGATTCAGGAAACTCTTCATGTAATTCAGTCACAATTTCATGAAGATATAGCTGATACATTCCATCAGGTAATGCTTCTGTTGAGAAACATGAATCGAAAACTGCAATAAAAAATAAAAATTTCAAAAAATAAACGAAAAATGAGGGAAAATTTGAGAAATGATTCAAAAATAGGGAAATTAAAAAGGGGGAATTTTTACCGTAAACTCTATCGATGAATTCAAGTAAACCATCTGGGGGTCTTTTGTAGAAGAATCTGCTGAGAAGGGACATGGTAATCGCATGTGGGTCGATGGAAGAGGAATGAAGCTCAGAAAGTGGAGTTTGTAGCTATGGAGTTTAGAGAGAGAAAGAGAGAGAAGAGAGAGAGTTTTGAAATTTGAAAAAAATGGGATTTATTTTTTATGAACTAAAACAGAAAGAGAAACATATGTTGCTGTTGTGCTTTACATGGAATTGGATTTGATTTTGATGTTGATGTTTAGTTGTTTTTCTTTCATTTTCATTTGTTTTTTGAATAATAATTTTGTTATGTTTGGGTAAGAAAACAGAAGGGTTGTTTGGTTTGGTTTGGTTTTCATTATTTATATTTTTATCCTTAGGGTGATTTCAGTTTTTTTATTTAATAATGTTGTAATCTACTTAGATTTTTTGAGAGATTGTTGTCTACTTAGGTAATGATATGAGCAATTATTGAACTTTTATAATAAAGAAGATAATGATTTTTATGTTAATTTATGTTAAGGAATTAACCGTGAAAATATTTTGTTTATTGGAATTAATAATATCGGGTTCATTGAGTCTAATAATTGAAATTAGTAAAATTTAAATTTATGAAGGATGATTTATTAGAGAGCAAGTTTGGTTATAAAAATGTTATTTGTGGTATCTCACGGTTTAAAAATCTTTTGTGTATTAGTTTTATGTGGTATTTGACTATAAATAAAACAAATTAGTGGTTAAAAAGTCTAATAATATTTAACTCAATTTCCAATATTGATTTTGCTAATGTTATTTGGATATTACTTATTTAACTTAAGATATGTAATTGTCACTTGTTTGTTCAGTTTGAGTAATTTGAATGTTAATTTATTAGTATTATTATTGATTTTTGTTATGTTTATATATTGTGCATTTATATATTTAATTTTTAAATAACGTATCGTGGTTGTATCGTATCGGAAGTTTTGAAAAAATTTACATAACGCCTTATCGGTATCGTATCGGTTTCGTGTCACGTATCCGGACTTCATAGGTGACAATGAAATGTCTTGAAGTAGAGGAAACATGTCAACAAGATTGTTCGAGTGACCTTAATTCAGTTTATAGAAATATCTTATACCTTTATTAAGAGATTGGAGGCAATTCTTCGCATCACTCCTTCCTCCTAACCTCCTTCCTTGAATTAGTAAACTACTAAACTACTATCCATAATTCGTGGAGGGTTCGGGCCCTGGCCTATGGGCAAAAAATCCAATTCAAACATCTCTTATGAGAGAAGAGCATAATTTATAGTAGGTTTTTAATTCTCAAATAAGAATAGTATATTTTAACATTAGGAGTGAAGCAATGATATTATTTATTTTTTTGTCAAGTAGCCTAGTGGCTAGAAAATTCACCTTAAAGGTGAATAAGTGGAGAAACAATGATATATTTTAATTGAGCATATAGGACTATATTGCACTCTTTTATTTTACACTTTAAATTCTCAAATATGTTATAATTTGTATGGTTGTAATTTAATGTTGTGATAATATCTTCAATAGCATCTCCAATTGCGATACCAAAGTAAAATTTTTGCATCAACAAAAAGTTTCAAGGAAAAAAAAAACTTATAATTCACTACTAATATTTTTAAATTTTAATTCACTTCAGTTGATAGCTAAAAAGAGATTATACCGAATTGTTAAGATGTTAACACTTAGCACTATTTCAAGAGCTTCTTTTTAATTAATAGTCAATCTGTGAGTACATAAAAAAAGATTTATATGTCCACTAATCATCTAATCTGCATCTGCTATTTTTTCTAACCCAAGAACTCTTGAGGGGGGGACATTCTTCGACTACATTGTTACACGCCAAAAAATTCAATGAGCCATATGGTGATATCACCTTGTTTCCATACAAATTGCAATGCTCTTTTGACATTTTTAAAATTAAAATACAAAATCATTTCTCTTTTCTTTTCATACTAAAACTTACACTATCTACCAAAAAAACTAGAACTTACACATCATTCGAATATCATGATCTGAATTTGACATTAGTTAGAAATCTTTAGTTTCAATACCAGCTTCAGCAGCAGTGAGATTCTCATCATTCTCATTCAACAAAGAATCACAATATTCCAAAAGCATATCCGCAATTGGAGGAATTCCAGGATTTCGCCCATCGTTATATTTATGTGCATTAAAAGTAATTTGCCAGACATCATGTCTGAAGTCTTCACGGCTCTTGTACTCCATATTCCGTACCCTCTCCCTTATTCTGGAAAGATCCATAGGCCTCTCTATGATATCCAGATAGTCAGGGGCATCTTTCTTGGACACTGGTTTCACAAAAAGAAAAGACAGATCGGCCCTGTCTTTCACAATGGTATCCACAATACTCTCCAAGATATTTGCCAGCCCAACCTTCAGGAAAATTTAAAGTTAACATAGAACTCAAGCCAAGTAAACACATGCTCTGCTACAAATAAAAATTTGAAAGGACAACCACAACCATACAAATAATTTCAAAAATATATTTTTTGCTAAAATAGTGTATCATCATTCTACAAAAACATAAAGCACCCACAATTAAATGACGTTCATTCTTTTAGGCTTGCAAAAAGAAAATACTAAAAACATATCCACTCAATAAGAAAAGTAGGGTATTCAAATGACAAAAAAGGTCAGTAGGTCTCCATCAAGGGAATGAAAGGTATATTTCTAGCAGGAGATACCCCGCTGCATCCCCACCAGGTTACACCCTTAAATGACTAATACACCTAAAACATTATGATTGCATCATAATTTCAACTACTTAAGAAGAAAAGCAAACTACTACCTCTTGAATTGCAATTCTAGAAAAATTCACAGCAAAAGTAACCACGGGTCCATAACTCATAAACAACAAGGTAGTCATTTCTAATACATAACATGCATATGTATGTGTAAATGGAGGTGAAACCGGCACACAGCATAAATGACAGTACTTACCACAAATCTAATAGGATAATACCAATATTATAGCTCCAACTTGACATGTATGTGTACATGAAGGTAAAACAAAGACACAAAATCATGAAAATGACAAGCTAGAAATGTACCTCTCCTCCTCCCCCTCTTCGGCGTTTTGCTGGCGGCATAAAATCTCCACTAATCTTTCCTAATTCAACAACGGATCTCCTTTTACCACTCCTTTCTCTTTCTTGCATCCTCTTGCCATATCTTCGTTCCCTAGGATCATCTAAATAATCATCTCTTAAATCGGGCTTTCTCTTTTTCTTTTTCTTCTTAGCTTTTTGCCGTTCTTCCTCTTCTCTCTCTCTTCTAATATCTTCTTCATATTTTTTTAACTCATCTAATCTTTCTTGTTCCTTGAGCATCCTCATTTCTTCTTTGTGATACCTCCTTGCTTTTTCTTCTCTGAGTCTCACTTCATTTCTTCGTTTTTCTTGCTCTTCCCACCATCTTCTATCCTCTTTAGCATTCCATTTTGCCAAACCTTCAGATGAATACATGGTTTCCTGCTTTCTGTGTTTCTCAAAACTCGTCAATTCCACAATTCTTTTAGTTTTTCTGTGTTCAATTCCTGTGTTCCCACCAGGACTGTCAAGTTCCAGATCAGCAACATCCTTTGTACGTTTTATAACAATCTTTTTGTGACTTTGCTCCCTATCTATTTCTGCAGGCGGGCGGATTTTAATTGGAAACTTATGAGAATCAACCTGACTTCTACCTGGATCAGTAGGAGGACGTATAACAATAGCATGCTTAAGAGATTCGGCCTGTGTATCCTCTGATTTCACTTTGTTTGGAATAATTATCTTACTAATCTTAGCAGACTTGGTAGTTTCTGAGTCAGAAGTGACTGGCTTGTCAGAACTCTGCAGGGTTTCTATTGCAGGTCTATCAGAAGATTTCTCCGTCGAACTGCATTTGAACTTCAATGGAATTTTAGTTGCACTTTCAACTGGAGCAATTTTTGTTACGATTTTTGATATTGACTTTTTGGAGGGGAGTTTATGCTGGGACTGGCTAGAGGGATCAACAGAGCTGGATTTTCCAGTTGGTTTTTCCATGTCTGTAGGTTCAAGTTGTGCTTCTAGATCTTCACCATATTTCGGACAATTCTTGTTCGTTCGCATGTGCCCAAGCTGGTTCATAAACAAAATAATTACAACAAAAATATAAAAGGCATGGAGTGCAAAAACTTTTGCATAACTAAAAACGCCTTTATATTGTAATAATTGATATACAACTTTTTTAATTAATGTAGAGCTGTAGAAAATGCCAACTTCTAGTTTCCAGATAATTAATTTTTCATAATACATTTGCAAAATTACAATTTTAACTTCATATTGGTTTTTCTTTCAAGAAAAAACAACCTCAAGCAACAGGTGTAACAAACACGTTTTCTGGATTAAAAGGCTAGAAAGGAAAACAGCAGATACGCACCTGGCCACATGCTCCACAAACAAAAGTTTCCCGTGATGGTTTTTTCTCCTTAAATACCTGGTTCTCCGGACATAAATAGATATTTTCAGAAGGAGGAGTAAAAACAACAATCTTCCAATGCAGTTACAAAATTAACACAAACACGGAGAGAACAATATCAAAGATTATGGCACATCTGTAACACATAACAATGTTTTGTAATCTTTGAACAAACATATAGAAGAGGCTATTATTTCCAAGCATTTGTTTCTGTTCTAGGATTAATGCAATCTTTCCATCAGTAGTCGAGTAATAAGAACCGTACATTGTCTGAAATTGTTTTCAAAATATCCCTGTGAAATTCTTCGATGTAGCTATATGAATTTTACTAGTAATCATAGAATAGAACCAACTACATAGAATTACTTATTCTCGTCCTTGTGAAATTATTTGGTGTATGATTGTACTTCAACATTATTTGCAGAAAAAAATCAACTTTTTTTTTAGTAAACAAAAAAATCGGCGTCATTTACAATTTCCTTGAACATAAATTCGTCCATTTAAAATGGTCTTTCTATATAGAGAAAAGAGAATGATGAAACACATAAATGTCAAAAGCTTACCTTGATTCCTTCTCCCATATTTAATTTGAGTTTTTTATTTGGTAGACTAATAGGCGAAATGTCATTCTTCTTTGCTTTATTGACCTTCACGGATTTGCTTTTTTTAGCAGAAAAATTTTCCTCCTACCAAAAGCATATAATAAAAGAATTAGGCCTCACTATTAAGAATTTAATCGTTTACATGACTATTTATGATCCTATCTTCATACTAGGTACAAATTGTGAAATAAGTGCGTCAAAGGAGAAGATGCACGTTTGCATGAAAATGTGGCTAAACTAATATTTGCCTTACCCCCCTATGATCTGTAATTGAATTCTCCTTAAAATGATTAGTTCCATCCAGTTGCAATGTATTTGTTATTTTCTTTACTTGTTCAGTGCTGTCAAAGACAAATTTTGGTTGCGGCTTTGGTATCAATCTTCTTGCATCCACCATAACCCTGGCTTTCTTCTTTTTCTTCCGGTAAGCTTCATCATCTGAATATAATATTGTCAAAAGAGTCAAATCCGACAAGTAGCATCTGAGTTTATTTAAAATAGTGACCCGATTAACAAATTCTGGTCACTTCATTACAACAACACAGATCACATTCAGTACTGATAAACGTCTGGAATAATATTTCAATAATCAATAAGATATCATACCATCCATAAGCAACCTGCGTAATTCAGCGGCCTCAGCTTCTTCATCTTCAATTTCCTCCTCTGCCTGGGCCAAGGTTGTGCGTCTTCTCATTCTAAGACCCTTAACACCATCTCCCTTATCCCGTTTTAAGTCATTAGTACCTTCTTCTCCATCTTCAAATTCCTCAGCATCGAGCAAATTTTCCAGATCTCCAGCAAAAGAATCTAGATCACTATTCCCTTCTGAATCACTCTCATTATCATCACCATTTAAAGCTGACAAACTCTGAAGTTGTTTATCCCAGATCTCCTGGCACTTCTCTCTGGTCTGCTGCTGCAACTGAAGAAAGGACATTCGCTGACCACGAGCATATTTTCCTATAGTTGTTGGATCAACCTTAACCCCAGATGCAGCTTGCTCACTTGAAAGTTTGCGTATCATAGCAATGCGATGCCATCTGGTTTGATTTGCAATGGCTTCCTCAGGAACATTGAACTTCAGAAGTACCTGGAATAAGAACATGTCTGAAATCAAAAACATGCACCCATATGGATTAAATATGCTATGCTATTCCCCCATGGTTCAAGCAGTCATGAGCCAACAAGACATAAAGCACAATGATAATATATTCCTTTGTTCTGGAGCGCATATATATATCTAGAAAATTTACCTAAGTCATGCTGGAGAAAACAAAACCAACTAAAATATGCACAGGAAGAGAAAATGGTGAAATTGATGATAAGCAAAATAATCATATTTCACAATCAAGTGTAGTCCCAAGTTTAAGAAAAAGAACAAGGTAATGAACGACATCCATCCATAAAGGCATGGAGGATTACCTATTCCAAGTAAATGAACTTTTTGACAAGGCATCGATGAAAATCAATTTTCCACTTCTGCGTTTAGACACCATTATTGATTATTCATACACATTATAGATTAAACATTGTGCAGCACTAATTTTTTTTACTCCAACATTCTCTTCTTATCTCAGCTTTACTCACTATCAAAGATACAAAAATTCAGCACAGAAGTTTAATGCCAAAATGAAGCTCTATGGTTCACATGCATAGTTATAGTTAAACACATACAGTCCAGCAGACCACTAAATTACAACACACCTCACGTGCAGCCTCCATGCTTAATCTACGTAGATCAGCATCAGTACCGGTAACAGTGGAACCTCCCCTGCTAGCAGCTACTTTCTTCTTCACCATTGCACTAGACACCGGTGCCTTTGGAGGTGCCCGAGCATAGCTAAAACCCAAGCCACGACCTGATGGATCACCAACACCAGTAATTTCCATCCGCTCAATATTTTCCTTACCCTGCGAAAGAGAATATTCCATGGGGTGGGAGAGGAACTTTTCATGAGTAATTTAGTCAATTAGTGAAAGAAAAAAATGATAAAAACACAATAATCAGTGTTTCTTTATATTATAAAGGTGATAGGGACGATGTAATTCATCATAACCCTATCTTCTGAAAACATAATCTCTGTTTCAAAATGCTAAAATTAAACATATTTTTTACAGAAAAAGTACGGCTACTCAATTCTATCCCTAAAGGAAAATTATCATAAAAACAATGCAAAATGGATGCATGAATTCTTTTGCTTCAGGAATATAAATTCTTAAATAATATCTACTTTCACTTACGCTCAAATTTTAGAATTGCAGCAATTATAAGCCACTTATAGATGCAAGACTGGTATGTTTTTTTTTGGGGGGGGATTCTTAACTTATGCAAATTTCAAAGAAGCAATAGCAGCTTAAATTAACAGAAAATGTAAACTCTATGACATTCTTCTGTGAAATGTTAGTTTTTAACATAATTTTCAGGTAGCAAAATATAAATAAGGGAAAGAAAAGAGAAACCAATCATTTTTTTAGATGGGTCCAAGTATCCTACACAACTCAGTCATGAAAACATTACATATATGTATTACAATAATATCCTACAGTAAGATCAATATATAACACTCAGTTCATTACTGGCAGTTGACTTTTTTGAAAAGAAAGAAGAAATCTTGTTTTTCGTTTAAAATTTTAAACCCGGTTTTACTATTGCCTTAAAAATAAGCAAATATTAAGAAATTTTGAACACATAACTAATAAACAAGATATATGCTGAAGCCAACTAATCTGAAAATCAAACATAGATCACCTGGCTAGTACAGGCAACAAAATTGCTACTCAAGTTCCATGGAGTAATTTGCAATTCCCTCTCAATATGTGACGCAGCAGCTAGTGCTAGTGCTTCATCAGGAAGCCGATTCATTGCAGATGAAATATTGTTAGGATGTGTTTCAGTAATTCCTAAATGTTTTAAGCGGTAGAGACCAGCTTGCATGCTTTCAAAAGCACAGACCTAAAACAATAGACAAAGAAGGAATCATATTAAAGAAATGGATTAATCTTGTAAAAACATACAATAAAAGATAGTAAGCAGATTGTTGACACACATTGACAAGCAATTAAAGCGCCTTCAAAACACATAACAAGCTAAGAAGCATCAAGACCTTGATCTGTTTGATTTGCAAAAGGTATTTACTGGACAGAACAACAAGGGACAAAGCATAAAAACTTTTTAAGTTTTTGAACTTTTTGTCCTGTACGATATTTTAGACAATTTGTACTTGAGACAAAAAGTTGTCTTGTGTTTTAGTGAGGGAAAAGATTTCAGTTTTTGTCTAGTCCCTAGTCCCTAGCCCCCTGATTTATCCACTCCCAGGAACAGTTTTAAAATCAAAGGCAGGTTGTCATATTCAGTCCCTTATTTTTTAGGGGATCAAAAGCACCCTGAACCTTACATATACTTTTTCAACAAGCATATTGAGTAGCTAATAAAAACTCATTATCATTTTTCAAACTATACTTTTTCAACAATCAAAGAGAACAGTATCAGGGATGCAACTCTGAACCATGCAGCTGATGGGATAATTTACAATGTAAGTTCCAAACGGTCATATCATGCATTTAAGACAATTTTCTGTGTTACTATATGCTGTTAAACGTGCATTATAACAGAAAGATATGTATTATTCATCAACAAAGAAACCGAATTTCAAATGATGTTACTCACAAGCTCTGGTGTCACCATTTTTCTCAATTCATCCTCGGACCACATGCGGAAATTTCGCTTTTTAACATAAATTGACTGTCCGTTTGCACCCCTCTGCAGTAATACACATCGAATGAAACACTCAGGATATAAAGAAGATATAATTTTTTTTGACGCAAAAAGATATAATAAAAAGTTGAAAATAAGATTGTATTACAAAAATCACATAAAATCCAATGCAAAATCATCTTGCAGAATTTTTGATCAATTGTTTTGTAAGAAATAAATAAGGAATTCCATGAGCATCCACATCATATTCTAACATGGATAATCAACTCTGCATACCACCAATACCTGTAAATTAGCATATTCCTTGATCCTTTTACGAAATGAGGCTTCTGATAGGAAAGGAAACTGCGGAAGAAAGTCGTCAATGCGAATGTGTGGAGACAAGTGCTGCTTCTCTGCAGCTTGGAATTCACGGCACATGTGTACCAATAGTCTGTTCATCATGAAAGTTTGAAGATTCTTACTTCCAGGCGAGAACACCTCCATGAGAGGTTCCTGCGGAGAATAATTGATAAACCCCATATCTATCAACAAATTTCCAGTGATGTATATTTGGGATACAAATAGCAAAATCAAACAAGAAAACGCAAATAGAGATGAACAACGCATTATGACAGATAAAATAAAAAAAAATAAAAAATAAATCCATAGGACTATATAAAACTATGAGACTTAAAACGAAATTCCTTCACTTTATCATTAAGTTAAATTCAAAGAATCAAAAGACAATTATTTATTCTACAAACAACAATTAACAAGGATACTGACCTGCTGTCCGACAACATTAACTTTATCAATGCGCCTTAATGATAGTTTTCCCTTTGGCGAACGAACCAGCAGGTAGTCAGTTGGTGGAACTTTATGAGTAAATATGGGTGCTCTATACATATTGGTCTCAAGTGATGACTGACTGCTACCAGGTTTTAAATCACCGAGAAAAGGAGATTTATCGGCAGGGTCCAGAGAAATAATATGCCCCAAACTACTATCTGTATTCCGTAATAAGGAGCCAGATTGGTCATCCGGTGAACTTTTTTGATAATATGTACAAAGTCTTGCACCCATCCCAACATTGCTCAGAAGTAAAGGCCTTTCTTCACAATACCTAAGGAAAACATGGTCAACGAGATTAACGATGGATTATCCTCATTCATTTAGCAAAGTACCAAGGAAAAACAAAGTAACAAGAGTACAACCCTTGAGGGTAGTACGTTGTCAAAACAATATTTCTTTGGATATACTCCCTCCGTCCCTAATTATAAGCACCCTTACAAAAAAAGTCTAGTCCCTAAATATAAGCACCTTTCCAAATTTCTAAACACATTGATTAGTTTTTCCAAATACCCCTAAAAAGTTTGTGTTGTTATCCATAGTACAATATCAATTTCTTGGAAAATGTATGGACCCCATGTAGGATTGCAATGTTAAGTGAAAGACAATGACAGTAAGGTGTGTGTTGCTTAGCCTTGAGCAACCAAAACTCTCACTTTTAACCACTTGTACACTCAATCATCATGCTAACAATTTACATAGCAAACAAAAAAATTACTTTTGAAATATAAAAAGGGCAATCTAGTAATCTCAACATATAAACTACACATTAATTACACTACCAACATTTCTTAATATCCATGAAAATAGTCAGAGGGGCTAATATAAAGGGACAGAGGGAGTATCAGATATGGGGTCAAGAGGACATGCACACTAATGCCGGGCAAAAAACAAATATTCATTTCAGTGCTCATGATAATGTCTGTTTTACAATAAGGACTACATATTATAAAGTACCGTCTCAAAATCATTTGAATATCAATGGAAGCTGGAATATGAGCATACAGAAATACTACATATTACTGCAAGCAGAATAACAAGCTGGAAAACTAATTGCCAAAAATGATACTTCAGAATTTAGTCAACCATGGTCAAAGATTCAAATTTTTAGAAGAAAGCCTGTCGTTCAATAAAGCAATCAAAGGACCAAAAAACTAGAGAAAAAAGGACAAGTATTGTATGAGCAAGGCACATCGAATAACACAGAATTTTTTTTCTGGCTAACTGCTACTGAAGCCTTTATGGGGAAGGTGCTCATTAATCAGAAGAGAACAGATTATAGCATTGTATCTCTGAAAATAGTAACAAATGGTTGTTCTCGACCTTCAAAATAGAACTTTCACTTTGAAGTAGGCAAGCATGCAAAATAGAAAATGATTCTGTTCCAACAAAGATCACACATACAAAGTAGCAGAACAAAATTTTAAGTCACTTACTCCATTAGAAAAACATGTCCGTCTTTTACAGACAGATCAGATTTTTTCTTGAATGCTCCCGGAGGACGCAAGGACTTGTTCTCACCAGGAACCCTTTGTGCCCTAGGCCATAAATGTATCTTTGTACGGACAAGATGTAACAAGGAATTTGGCTGAACATTTTGTGCAACTAATGATATGTGATCTTCAAGCTCCCTACCCAAATAAAATATTTTCACCGTTTCTGTTGCCTTGAAATCTACCAAAAACAAAAATCCCTGGTCAGTCACATGAACAAGAGGCTTAAGTATAACTAGAGAAAAGAATAAGACCCAAAAGGCACGGAAAACAAAAACATCATGGAACTGAACAAAAATGACAGCTTATATATTTTATTACTGAAATAAGAAATTTTACTACAGAAAAGAGAAGAAAAATTGACAACCTAGCTTTTTGGAAGCTTTTGCTTTAACAGAAGAAAGAGTTTCTTCAGCACCAACATGCAGTTTACACCCTTTGCCACCCAAGCTTTTCATAATAATTTTCATGGATCCTTGTGTTGGTAATTTCCCTTGTTGTTTAACAGCCACCTCGTTGTCATGGGGATACCATAGTGCTCTAGGCCGGTGAAAATTTGCAATATCTTTACTGCAAAAGAGTTAGTAAGAATATAAAGACATGAAATATCTACCATGCACATATGAAAAACAGATATTAAAGGACAAAGAAAAAGCATAGACCATACACATGCAAATAAAGTAAGGTTTCACAGGAACTTGATAAGTGGCACATTGTGGAATGTGACAGATGTTACAAACAATGATGATCATAGAATTGGCTGTAAAAATATCGTTCATTTTGATCTGTCAAAGGCGCGGATAGTGCGCTCTATGTCCTTATTTATAAGCACCCTTTGAAGTAAAATAGTTATCCTTAAATATAATCACTCTTTCAAATTATTAGGTCACCTATTGTTTTTTCTCAAAACATAACCCTAATTAGTACTGCTAATTTGTCTTGCGAAAAGGCAATATTAAATACATCTATTACACAACCAAGTTTTCTTAATATATGTGAAATATGCAATGAGTGCTTATCAAAAGGGATGGAGGGGGCAACTATTTATCATGACATTTCTGTACAAAATAAGGCTACCCATACCAAGACAAATGATAAAAAAAACACATCATCCATTTGCACCTGACTTGTGAAAAACTATGGACGCAAGTTATGTTATTCAAGAATGGGGCTAATAAAAGCCAAGAAAAATAGAAAGCCCAAAATCTTTAGGAAGAAGCTACTATAGTGAATATCAAATATCAAGTAACCACACAAACATCACACAATCTTGCATCTAAGATTCAGCAGAAAACTTTGTTTTAAAAACAAAATATACAAACTAGGTAAGGAACTTCTCAAATCCAGGTAAAACATTCAACAGACAAAAAATTATACTACCAAGACCCCATCCCTCGAATGAAAAATTCTTACTTGCTCAACTTCAATTTCATGGTCTGTAGTTTCAGTGCAGGTTGCGAGTGAAAAATTTTGACACCATGAGCTGAGCGTTTTTTTGAGTTTGATTTCAGTTGCTGAGAAGTTTTCCGATTTGAATAGTGTTTGTCATTAGCAACATATCTCCATCCAAATTGACCTCCATGTCCCGGTATCTCAGAAGAGTCCGCACTAATGGATTTCAAAGAGCGACTTAAAATCATAGCCCCGGCATGAAGGCGAAGATGGGTACTGTCCTTGCTATCCAAGACCTCAAAGTGCATTTGATTATCCTGAAGATCAAATATAAGCTTTGGTTTCATCTTAGGCCTGCCAAGATCCTCCCACATTATCTTGTCGATCCACGAGTCATCCATGAGGTCTCTGTTTTGTGACATAACCATGGTCAATCGCTTTACTTGACCACTTTGATTATGCCTCTCAGATATATCTGCACCTCTTCCATCTGCAATATGAGAACTGTCCACTTCTAGCCTCAGAAGTTGGGGATGAAATAGACTTTCTGATGTTGTTTCAGCCCCATTAGAATCCCTTGAGCCAAAGGGATCCAATGAAACAGGAGAGTAGCATGTGAATACACTATGATCTTTCTCCTCTACTATCTTATGGGGATCTGACTGAAGATTCTGTATCCCGCTTTCAATTTCAGTTTCACCACCGCCAGAAGCTCTCAATTCAATTCCAGAAATTTCACAGCTCTCAACATTATTATCAGTATCGCTTGCAACAGGAGAGTTGCCCCAAAGGATTTCATCTTCCCAGTCTTGCTGATCAAGAGGATAAAAATTGGCTAACATGAGGGGATGATCTTTCCAAGAAAGATCATCTGCAAAATCGCCTTTCATTGGTTCACCACCAAGACAAGAGTCCTTTGATTGCCGGTCATCTTTAACATTAGGTGAGGCATCTCCGTGAAGAAATCCAAATTTTGGAAATTCCAATTCAACATTATTGTTTTCTGATACATCAGTATGTACTACACAAACCTGTTTACTAAGTGTGAGACTTTGAGAGAAGCTTTTAAGGAACTCCTCTTCATCCTCTTCTACAATATCATCAGATAAATCCAAAGACTTGTATCTATCTGGAAATACAATTGAAAAAACAGCCAATTAGGACAGAAGCCATATTGTAATACACCGCATAAAGAGAGCATCTCATTTTGTCAATCAAATCGCACCAATGCCAGTTATAAATTAAATTATTCATAAACAATACAAAATTTTAAAACTACTTAAGTCATACCTCTCAGAAAATTTCAACAGATTCTAACACTAGAAAACAAAATTCAGGTAAACATGCTTTCTCTAAGAGTATATATATATACCTCTAGGAGTGGAATGTCGACGCTCTTTCTTCTCTCCCTTTCGGGGAGGTTCCTGAATACCAAAAATTTCAGAGAAGCGCAAAACTGCTTTTCCATCGTCCACGTACAATACAGGCAATGGTGTAGCCATAGACCTTTTTAAAACTTCAGGTCCTTCCTGTTCATTTCATTAAGACCTTAACATGTTAATAGAAAGTCAACTGTGGTAATTTTATAATCTTGTCAACAAAAATTATCATCATGTTAGAAAAAACGTCAGTGTGCAATCATGAAGTTAGATTGGCTTTTACCAATGTATCACATCACACCAGTACGAAACTAAAATTACTAGCATAAAGACACAGTCATACTGATCATGAAGTTAGTGTGTCCCATTGTACAGCAATTCCTTTACTCTTTCCCCCACCCAAAACAAAAAACCATTCACAATACACTCTCTTCAAAAGCTTAAGTTGATGGGTACAGAGACACAAATGGTTTTATCTCACAATCACTCCCCCCCCACCACCCCACCCCACCCCACCCACCCCACGAAAGAATTATCAGCTTGAATTTAGTGTTTAGTTTAATCAGATTTTTTGTGCTCAAAATAACTTGCAATTCAATGAAATCATGAGAAAAATACAAAACTTAAATCATGCTCAAAACAAGCAAAAACTGACCTCAGGTTTTTGTACATTACTGTCCAATTCTTCAGTCTGCAGTGAGCCAACTTGTAAACCATGCTCAAGAGCACTCCCTCCTTTAGATGCATCTACAAAGCTCTCCTCGTGCTCTACGGAAAAACTAACATTAGCAAACTGCAAGACTACAAAGTGAAATTCACTTCGTTCCCTAAGATTACATGCTTCAACCCTTACATTATTATTAGATGATGCTTTGAGCTGAATTCAGCAAAACACTTGAGTATTAAATCAAATCTCAAAGCTGAGTATTCAAGGAAGATTGGGGATTAAATCATATCTCAGCAAAACAATCATATCTCAAAGCTGGGTATTAAATCATATCGCAGGTTCAAACTGGATTGATTGATTTCATATTATATATTAGCATATAATTGAATTTACTATATGACAATTTGTAATGAAATCAATTTACTGATTCTCAGTCATTCAGCTTACAAGCATATGAAACTACTAACCTTGAATTCAACACATGTTCCATTTGTTTAGCTTAAAAGAAGAAAATGTTATTCTATGATACAGCTTTTCGAAGAAATTTCAAAAGCTGTTAATTTTAGCCAATGAGAAGAATACTAAAAGAATTGTTTCTAAGTCCCCACTCGGGGTGGTTTACGGTTTTACGTTTTGAAATTTTCAAAATCCAAAACCAGATGAGATTTGAAAGTTTCAAATGAAATCCGTTCCAAACATAAAAATAAATATTACAAACATATAATGTTTTTATTTAGTAATAATTTCCATGATAGTGGTTGAAAGTGGTGGTTGTCGACAGACGGCTAGTGCAGAGTGGTGGTTTGTGGTGGTTGTAGTGGTATGCAATAGTGGCCGAATTGGTGATATGAGGTGGATGGAGTGGTGATCAGTGATGGTCGGAGTGGTGGTTGATAGTAGTCAGATTGGGGATCGGCGGTGGAGAAAATGGTGGTCGGATTGGGGATCGGCAGTGAACAGAGTGTTGGTCGAAGTGGCGGTTGGCGGTGGACAGTGTGGTGATCGGTGGTAGTCGAAGTAGTGGTCGGTGACCACTAGCGGTGACGTGATAGCGTTAAAACAAAAACAGGAATTATAAAACCTAATTTATGGTTGAGATTTAAGTGAAAATTGTTTTAAAACCAAGTAAAAAATCAATTCAACCTTGTTTTACCCAAACAAGTTTTGTTTTCAAATTTAACTTTTAAAACCAAAAACTTGCAACCACCCCAAAAGGCCCCTAAGGTTTTTTTTTTCAAAAATACAGTATAAAATTTATGTATCTTTTCATGGAGGGAAGAAAGTGACCAGCGGGTGGGCTCACTTAATTAATCTACCAGATAATGTTACATCAAGTCAAATCTACCTACCAAGTCCACTGAATAGCTAGATTCAAAAAATACCACTTTTAATTAGCAATTACTTATTTTAATATGTATTTCAACACAGTCCAACTCGAATTTCCAGAAAGGTGTTCTTTCCCTCAGTCTGTTACAAATATCGATGGAAATAATTTCCAACAATACCAGTGACCAGTGCCTAGTGACACTCGCACATATTCAATCTATCAAATATAATACAACAATATATTCTTAGAGGTTAAAATATGAAAATAAATCTTACAATAGCTATGCATCAGTGACACTCGTGCATATTCGATTTCTAAATGCTATGCATCAAACATAATACAAAAATATATTCTTAGAGGTTAAAATGTAAAAATAACTCCTACAAGAGCTACAAAGCATCCCAGTGTGATTAAACAATCACACCACCGGTGAACAAATGCAAACAGACAATCTATCATATAACATTTATCACCAAACCTGCCCTTAGAAAAGGAAAGAGGGAGCTATTTATAAGTTGTGAATAACGAGATGCACAAAAATTAAAGTTCAAAAAGTTTTCGTGCATTATCGTCAAGAGAGATGTTTCCACATTATATTTGAGCGAGGCTGCACAGAAAATAGACACTAGAGCCGGATAACAAGACCAAAATTTCTAACACTTTTGTAAGGACCTGTACACATGTAAATCTATAACTTAAGGTAAAAGTTCAAATAAAAAACATATTACCAGCTAAAGAGATGTTATCGACTTTAGCATCATTATTCACAATGTCTTCTTCCTTGTCAGATTCTACATCATAATCTTCATCGTCGAAGACAGAAGTTTTGCGCTCCAAAGCTTCAAGAGAGGCTTCAACAGCAAAAAAATCCTTTGTTGGCAATAAATAGTCCTCTTCATTCGCAGTTTCAGTCTCTGGACCATCATACTCTTCATCAATATCTTCGTAATCAACAGCATCTTCAGCCTTTTCACCGCAGTCTAAGATTAAAATAATCCAAGTTAGTAAGTTACCAGAAAACTTCACACGAAACCACAAACGAGATATGAAACAACCATGTGTGAGTCGTTACAATAGAATTTTTATCTTTTGAAAGAAGAAAATCCACAGAACTTCCAATTCAGTTGAGTTTCATACTACATATATAATCAAGAGTTTCTACCATTGTCTTCTGCTATATTCTATTATGTACGTGCTCCCACATTTCACTGACACCATATTTCAGAAGCACATACACTGACACCATATTTCAGATTCAGAAGCTAACATATAGCCATGGAACACTATATGGCCACCACTAGATGGCTATGGTTAAGAAGTCCCCCATCGGATGTGAGTTGGGCTGAACATGGGTTTATAAAGTAAAAGCAATCCTCACCTTATAAGCCGGTTTTGTAGGATTGGGTTAGGCCCAACTCCCAATTCTAAGATGGTATCAGAGCCTCTCCAAGATCCGTTGGGCCACCTGCTATCAGGTTTCTGCTATTGGACCACCCACCATTTATATCCACGCACCAGGCCCAATAGTACTAGGCGTGAGGTGGTGTGTTAAGAAGTCCCACATCAGATGTGAGTTGGCCTGAACATGGGTTTACATAGTAAAGGCAATCCTCATCTTAAAAGCCGGTTTTGTAGGGTTAAGTTAGGCCCAACTCCCAATTCTAAGAGTTATTACCCGTTCATGTTTATGAATAAAAGCTACAAGTCATCAATAAAACTACACATCAGATCAGCTAGCTTTATTAATCTAGTTCAACCCTTACTAACCCCCTAGCATCAGGCATGACTACCTAGTTTTACAAAAATCTAAAACATTTCTAAAATGAAGCGCACCACCAAGAGTTGTCAACTCTCATCCCCGAAGAAGAATGTTAGCAACAAATTCTTTTGAACATACTACTTATGATCAATTCATTTTTTAAAAAGTCAGCACTCATTTTAAGAAATGATCAATTGATGTGATAGGTGTGTTGAATTTTCAAAAAAAAAGGACCAATCATAGATAGAGATAAAGAGTGTGTTGGTAGCATTCCTCTATACCCCAACACCATGGAGGGATACATTAGACATTAAGGAGAAAATTTCCCTGGTAACGAAAGAAAAATAATTATTTCACATGATATTTTCTACCAAGCATATTTCATGTGGGAAAGAATTTGAGTAGAAATAAAACACAGGTGTAGTACTCTCAATGAAGGAACAAAAAGATACCAACAGAATATCAAAAACTGCATGTTATAGTTTTTTCCTGGCAGACAACTTCACCTTGTTCAACAATGCCATGTGGTGTTCGTGGTGATTTTCCTGACAACTGCAAACAGCACATATTCTTATCATCATCAGATAGAAGATGCAGAAACAGCAAGGAAAAATTGACAATTAAACAATTGTTTACCAAATCAACAGATAGCATTTTGATTTCTAGATTCGGCACTACAGCCTGATAATGATATTTTGATATGCACTGTTAAAAACGAACAAAAAATTATATTTAAATATCCTTACATCTATATCTGTCAGCGATGGACCCAGCTTGTCAGCCAATGCAGAAAGATGCTCCTTTGCATCCTAAAAGAAGATATTCTTTTAGCACCAATTTTAATGTTTGACCAAAACGCATTATCATAAACAAATCACATGTTATCATAAACAAATCAAGAAGCGAACGATCTATGACAAGAAAATGTGCATATCCCACAATATTTACAATTCTAAAACAATTATCCTAGAACCTCCAACAGATCCTACAATGGGTAATTGAGAATCTGGAATGCCCAATTCTAACATCATAAAAAGTAGTTAATAGTATAGTTATGTAAAGATTCACAGAGGATGCATAACTAACTTTTCTAACAAACTCTGAATTCAGTTATTTTCTATTTTTCATTTCATTGAATGAATGATACAGAGTACAATGCTTATATTTATAGACTGCTTCGAGGGGTGTATTAGTCCATATACATAGGACTAATACACTGCCTAATTACTAGGCATAGCAATGCTGACTAGACTAGATAAGTCTCCTAATACAACAATTATCTATTCCTATTCTACTCTCTTACACAAGTTATAAACATCAATCTTATTGTACACAAGCGTAAGGCAACTTTTATCGAACTCTAAACTCAGCTGCAAATTCTGATGCTTAAAGTCTTAAACCTGTTTAATAAAGATCAACTTTACTTGTATCGTAACCACTTGACCATAACCATTGTAGCAAATAAGAATCTATGCACACTAAATCAAATCCTCCAAAGTTGAATCTCTTAAAATTTCTTAGTTTAGACAACCATACTGCACCAATAGGTTCACACTGCCTCCTTTTTTGTTTTTCGAAAAGTTACAATGCAGGTCTCCTGTAAAAACATGTCCTCCCAAAAAGAATATATCTCAAAACGGAAAAAATGGATTTAAATCTTCTAATATAAAAGTTTAGCAACTTCAAAACCCTCCACTACCAATCATGATGATGCCACAGTAGCTTAGAAATTTCAGTAAACTACTGGGGAGGTACATGCAGCATTATGGAAAATAACAAACAATTAAAAACTAGCATGCAATTTAATCACAATATAACTGCATGCCTCAGCTCAATCTTGGTTCTCTAAACATTTCAGCAACCAAGTTCAAAAAAGACATCAAAGGCTGCATTAAATTACCTCATCAAGATAATCAACATCGAGATCACCAGAATTATCAACATTTCCAAACATGAACCCGAGAAAACGATTACCCTTGTCAGACTCCTCATATTCTTCTTCATCATCTATCAATACGAATTTATCAAACATACTGAGTTAATGAACTTCATCAAACAAAAATACGAGCTAAATAAATGAACACCACTTCATACTCACATACAAATGCTTTACAGATTTCAGCACATAGTCATAAACAATGATCCCATCAACTCAGTCCTACTTTAAACACTAAGGGCCTATTTGGATAAACAACTTGTTTGCAGCTTATAGCACAAGTGTTTATCATGATAAGCGCTTATGCATAAGCTTACATAAGCTATTTTTATACCAAACGATAAAATAAGGATAAATTGTTTTTATATATGCTACGAATTTTTTTCATGAGCTATATTGGGGAACTAGTGAAAATAAGCTGAAACAAACTTACGAAAATTGTCATAAGTTGTTCTCATAAGTTTTTCCAAGCAGTCTCACAAAACTTATGTCAGTAGCTAAGCTCAAATAAATCAATCCAAACAGCCCTTAAACCTATTATTAAAATTGCAATACAACTACAGAGCTTAAATTTCATAAACATTCAGTAAAGCAAAGGAAAAAACACGGCATACATTCTCCATGATAGATCAATGATAATTTTCACAAATTTTAGTAGCATTTGTTCCATTGCACAGATTTATTCATTGGAATAAAACAGGGTTTCATTACATTACTAAATTCTAGTGGTGCTACTTGAAGAAAAAGCATATTCAACCTATTCTAAAATACTCCCACTTTGAAGAAAAAGCTGAAAAACACTCTATTTGTGCTATCAAACATTCATACACCTCCACTTTCTCCTTGTTCCTTTAACTTCTGATACTGCTATTCTAAATTTTTCAGTAAACAAAGTTACCTTCATCTCTCCCATCTTGCGAGGCGCTATCCGAGTCATATCCCATGTTATTGAACAAACAAAACTATACCACAATTTCAAAGACGAAATCGACAACTCATTAAGCCACAGTTACAACGCACGATTCCAGAACAGAACAAATCAATTCCGAAACTTTCTTCTTCTCACACCTTCTACGCAGGTTCTTTCTGTTTTCTGTTTCGCACGATCAATAACAGAGACTTCAAAAACCCTCAAATTCGAACTTCACTAATGTAATTTCACCCTAGAACTTCCTATTCGTGCCCGAAAAAGATAAAATTATAAAAAAGAAAGAATCAAGAAGTTCACAAATTAGGTTTCCTCCGTTCACCACCGGCGACAAACCCTAACAGAATTTTCACAGAGTTTCTCAATTCGCCTTTGCCGCTGGTCGATCAATTAGGGCACGGAAAGTAGAGATGTTGTGAGGAAATAAAATCAAAATTCAAAACCCTCCGATTTTTCCGTAGCTTTGAGGCTATATTGGGAACGCGAATTGATTCGTCGGAAAAGAGAACGGAGACGTGATCGGAAGGAACAGAGACGGTTATCGTTGATCGGAGTTCTGTTGTTATTTATTTGAATAATGATGTATCGTTCTTTCTACGGTGAAGTGTTGTTGTAAAATCTTGGTTTTTTTTGTGATTCCCTTGATGGGGTATTTATAGATGAAAAAACGAGAGGAATAAAAAAAATAAAAATTATTTTGTATTTTTTTATACGGAAAAATATCTATTTTAGTGTGTTATTGAATGCTGAAAATTTAGGTATTTTTTGCTAAAAAAAATATTTCAATTTTGAGGAATAAAACAAAATGGATTTTTTTACATTTATCTATAATTTATAAAACATGATTGACACTAGTACCACAATGTTTGATAAAAAAAATTGTACCATAAAACTTGGACACAATTTAGTATTTTACGTTAATTATTTATTTTTATTTTTAATATAAAAATTTATGAAAAACGACACACTATTAATTGTGTTCGTCTCTATTTAGTGTTTGTTTGGCCTAACTTTTTTAGCTCTTAGAAGCTATCTGAAATTTAGAAGTGAAAGTTGTTTGGTAAAATATATTTAAAAAAAAATTGCGCAAAAAAACAAATTTTAAAAAATATAATAACAACTAATAATATTTAAATACGGAAAATAATAAAAACAGCCTTCAGCAGGAATTGAAGTGGGATCATTGCAAAAAAACTCCGATTTTTTTTTCAAAAGTAGGTTTCAATCTCTTCCTAGAAGCTCATTTAATCTAATTTTGCACATAAAAAAAATCTGCTTTTTACAGTTAAGAGTTTTATTAAAAATGTGTTTTGCCTAACTTTTGATTAAAAAGATAATAAAAAACTAAAAAATGCCGGATAAGGTGATTGAAGTGATTTTGATTTTATGACTAGAGTGGGATATGTGTCCACTGTCCACCATATATCATTCTCTTGCAATGTGATTGGTTATTAAAAGAGAGGGAGGAAATAAAATTGAAAGAAGTGTGTTTTCTCTTTTCTTTTTCATGGTTTGATATAAGTGAGAAGCCATAAATCTAATTATTTATAAATAGATAAAAATATCATTGAATTACTCTCTCTGTTTTAGAAAAAAACAATAAATTTAAAAAAGTGTATTTTTGCACTTTATTTTTCTACTATATCTTTAATTTATTTTATTTTTTAAAATATATTATGTACAAAAAAATTAGGAACAAAACAGAAACAAACAAAAAAATAGGAATAAATAAAAAATAATACAAAGATTATATGAAGAAGTTTAGTAAAAAAAATACAATAAAAAAATTATATAAAATTTAGTCAATAAAAAAAATTATGAAGGAGGGTATAATAGACAAAATATATCCTTAAATTATCAAAATGACAAGTAAAATGAAACAAATTATTTTTTCTAAAACGACAAGTATTTTGAAACGGAGGGAGTAAAAAACTTGATGAATAATGTCCTTTTTTGTGAGTGTTTTTTTGATAAAATTGTTCGAGACATATGGGTTGATTTCGACATGGCCATCAGGCAAAATGCCGTTTTTTTATGCTTGAAAGCAACACATGCTTAAGATTTTCTCCTAGCTATCCCCATTGATAGGTTAGACTATCACATGTCCACATTAGAGTAATGTAATATCCGTATGTACCGCTTCATGATTCTGTTATTTCCTAAGGAATCAAGTACAAGCATGATATAGTCAGAGATGTGTTTTTTTATATTCTTAGGCTTGCTAAAATTTATGTGAAGAAGGAAGCACTAGTGAACTTCTTATTGACCCACAAGAAAGGAGATTGACACTCCGCCCTGCAGATGTTCTGGTGTACGGATGAGTGGGAGGGAAACATGTTTGTGTAGATTTAACTGAGGTTTCCCCACTTGTGGGACTAGGGGTTGGAAAATTTACTGTGGGACGGGCAGCCCTCAAAGATGCTTCAAGCAAAATGGTCAAACATTAGAAAACGAGCTTTCACAATCAACACATTTTTATACCGTTTGAATTTGACACTTTTGACTTTCTAGCACTAAAGGTTGTATACATTTTGAAAAGAGTTCAAATGGTTATGCATAGTGATGTTGTGTCACATAGGTCTATCAATGTAGTTTTGCAAATATTAGGTTTTGTTATATAAAAAAGTTTAGCGGCGCAGTTTGTTGCTCTTTATCCTTTTTTTATATATAATTATAGCCTTTTACTTTTTGTTCATATGTAATTCTCTTATACTTTTATATATATAAAAAAAATGTCTAATTTTTTAGTAAAAAGAAATTACCAATAATGTATAGTATTTTATCATATCTCTTCTAAATAGAATTATTTTTTAAATGTAATGTAATTACTTAATTAATTTTATCATTTTCAGAGTGAATTAAAAATTACCTGTTGAGAGTGAATTAAAAAAAATTGGACCAGAGTAATTTATGCACCCTTTATTTTCTACTATTATTGTTTCTATTTGGGCCATTCAGATTTGCACCCCCTTATATCTGCTGCAGTTTGTTTCTGAACTGGACACATTTTCCCACGTTCCAGTTTTTCAGTTAGCTGCTATTCGCACACTTCTTTTCGTGTTTATCCTCCATTCTTTTACTTTTTTGTTTTTCTTACAACTCGCTCTTCTTTTCTTAATTCCTTAATTTCCTTTTCTTCCATGATTTAGTGACCAAACTTCACCTTCTTCATCCATGTTCATCGATCAAAACTTCAAATTGCTCGCATTTCAATTGTGATTGTTATGAAAAAAACCAAACACAATTGTAGCCACACCAGAGACGTATTTGGAAATTTTGATAAGTGAGATTAAGATCTAACATAAAAAAATAATAGGCTTAATTGCATATGTGATTCTTTATGTTTATTTTAGATTTTAATTTAGACACTTATGTTTAAAATGTTTTAAGTTAGTCATTTTAGTCAAATTTCGGTTTTAATTGTCCACATGGTTAACAGATTTGTATAAGTGGACAAGTTAAGAGGGTGTCACGTGAAAAGTTTAGACGAAATTAACTTAAACTTTAGTAGAAAGTTGGACGAAATTAACTCAAAATTTAACGAAAATGACGAACTTATGATGACATTAGTAACGTAATGGGCAAACTTAAAACTTTTTAAACATAGAGGATTAACTTGAAACCTAAAATAAAAGCAAGATATCACATATACAATTAAGCCAAAAAAATATAAGTCGATATTTATATAATGAAATAATTACACCACTTTTTTATTTAAAATTACTTCTTTTGATTTTTTAATTAATACTATAATTATGACATTCACTAATATTCTTATTAATTTTATAATTTATTATAGTGTAATGAGGTAACTATGTGGAGATAATAAATATTAATTGGGTTGCATTGCACACATATAAATATAAATATTAATAACTACAAATATATTAGGCAAGTGTGGTCAGCTGACCCCACTGCATCCGTGCCTGAACCACACACACCTTGCTCCCCCGAAACCACCACCATTAAAACGTTTTCTAGCCACCGCAGTAGGTGTCGTGCTAAACTAAGGTCATGTTTGTGACCCTTCTGCTATAAAGGCTACATTTGACAGAGAAGAAGATAAGGTGTATTTAATAAAAAATTACGCTCGTTTATTTCTCTTAAAAAAAAACTCCATTTATTTGAGAAATAAAACATATTTTCTAACCCTTTTATCGTGGAGTCGAAGTCACATTATGAGAAGATATGTTGCACAATATCAATTAGTCACATGCTAATTTTTTTTAAGTAGATATCCCTAGAAAATAAGCATGGTTAACCCAACATTAAATGAGGTCTAAAGCAAATTATAAAGTGGAGAAAAAAATAGTGGCTTAAATTTCTAAAGAATGGTAAAGTTGTGGTCTCGTTTTTATAATTTGTTTTCGTAGATGCCTTTATTTTATTTTTTTCCAATACTTTTTTTACTACAAACTAATAAACTTATAACTTGTAAGGGGTCTTTTAACTTAATTAGTATCATTAAAACCCTTGTTAGCGATGTCATGAAGTAAATATCACATTCTTTTTAAAAAAAATATACAATCATTTTGTAGGAAATTTTGCATGACACTGTTATCATGGGTAATAAAAGTCAATTTTTTAGCCCACACTTTTTGATGAATTAAAATTCACAAATATTTTTTTTAGTTAAATATGTTTTTGGTCCCTATAGTTTCGCAGAATTTCGTTTTTAGTCCCTGAAGATATTTTTCGCACTTTTTAGTCCCTGAAGTTTTTTCTTTTAGTGTTTTTAGTCCCTATTTTTAATCAAACTCTTGTATATCTCGTATACTTTTACATTTTTTAAGGATTTTTTTGCATTTATATTTATAATATTATAAGAACATTTCCGATAAAAATTTAGAATTTTCTAACATAAGATGGATTATTTATGAATTTTTATATGCAAAAAAAATCATATTTAATTCATCTCTTGTTAAAAAAAATTAAACTTTTGTAAGAGAGATTCATACGATGTATTAAACATGATCGTAGAAGAAAAATTTAAAATTTCGAATGATATGCACGAGTTGAATGAAAAGTAGGGACTAAAAACACCAACGGAAAAAACTTCAGAGACTAAAAAGTGTGAAAAAATCTTTAGGGACTAAAAGAAAATTTCGATGAAACTATTGGGACCAAAAACATATTTAACCCTTTTTTTAAGCAAACACACTTAACTCATTTCATTAATAATAAAAGGTTCAATACAACGAGGTACTATATTAATATATGTG